>JAJKFI010000011.1:13433779-13468503 GCA_029204185.1 Lerista edwardsae | reverse complement strand
GATCACGCTAAGTCCCGCCCAGCGTACCGTCTACTGGTGAGTAGATGACACCACTGTGAGTAACCAATAATGAAACTAGGGCTGCGCACCTTACAACCCAAGGTAAGGTGGAAATGGAAATCAGACACAGGATTCACTTTTCTCATTGCTGGTTCTGATTTGATTTGATTAAGTAATCAGATTAAGTAGTCAACTGATTAAGTAATTTGGGGGACATGACTGAGACATACAAAATTATGCATGGAGTGGATAGAGTAGATAAAGGGAATCTCTTTTCCCTCTTGCATAATACCAGAACCAGGGGACATCCTCTAAAGCTGAATGTTAGGAGAGTTAGAACGAAGAAAAGAAAATATTTCTTTACCCAGTGTGTAATTAGAATGTGGAACTCCTTGCTGCGAGATGTGGTGATGGCATTGGGCGTGGATGCCTTTAAAAAGGGTTTGGACAGATTTATGGAGGAAAACTCCATCACAGGTTACAAGCTATGATGATAGGTATCTCCAGTCTGAGATCAGCTGGTCACTCATCTTGAGGGCTGGGTAGGAATTTTTTTCTGTCATCCGAATTGGCCATGGATGGCAGTTTTTTTGCCTACCCCAGACTGGCAAGGGAGGGATGGGTGTTCAGTAGGTTCCATGATTTACATTGTGCTTAATAAAGTTGAACCCCAACCTCAGTCGGTTGTGTTCCTTGGGGGTGATACAAGGGTAATAGTCTACTTTAAAATGCCAGATGCAGGGGAGTGACAGCAGGATACAAGTATCTGGTTGTGTGCTTTCTGAGGCATCTGGTGGGCCACTGTGAGATACAGGAAGCTGGACTAGATGAGCCTTTGGCCTGATCCAGCAAGGCTTTTTCTTGTGTTCTTATGTTCTTAAGTAAAATTGTGCTTTCTGAAGATATTTTTACATAAGAACATAAGAAGAGCCCTGCTGGATTAGGCCAAAGGCCCATCTAGTCCAGCTTCCTGTATCTCACAGTGGCCCACCAGGTGCCCCAGGGAGGCATGCTTGCAACCTGTTGCCACTCCCTTGTACCCAGTACTCTGAAGTAGCCTACTACTGATGTAAGGAGGTTGCACAATCCATCATTGCCTACAGCCCATGATGGACTTTTCTTCCAGAAATCTGTCCAATCCCCTCTTAAAGGCATCTAGACCAGATGCCATCACCACCTCCTGTGGCAAAGAGTTCCACAGATTAACCACCTGCTGGGTAAAAATGTATTTCCTTTTATCTGTTTTAACTCTCCCAACCCTCAGTTTTAGCGGATGCCCCCTGGTTCTGGTGTTTTGAGAGAGGGAAAAGAACACCCCTCTATCGACTCTATCCCTTCAGTGCATAATTTTGTATGTCTCAATCATGTCCCCCCTCAGGCGCCTTTTTTCTAGGCTGAAGAGCCCCAAATGCTGCAGTCTTTCTTCATAAGGGAGGTGCCCCAGCCCCGTAATCATTTTTGTTGCTCTCTTCTGCACCTTTTCTAGCTCCACTATGTCCTTTTTGAGGTGCGGCGACCAGAACTGAACACAATATTCCAGGTGTAGCCATACCATCGATTTGTACAATGGCATGATAATATTGGCTGTTTTATTCTCAACCCTTTTTTTAATTACCCCAAGCATGGAACTGGCCTTCTTAATTGCTCTTGAGCTGTCTCTCTCTCTTGAGCTGTCACAGACAGCTCAGAACCCATAAGCCTATAGGTGAAGTTTTGGTTTTTCGCCCCAATGTGCATCACTTTACACTTGTCTACGTTGAAACGCATCTGCCATTTTGCTGCCCATTCCCCCAACTTGCAGAGATCCTTCTAGAGCTCTTCATAATCCCTTCTGGTCTTCACCACTCGGAAAAGTTTTGTGTCATCCGGAAACTTGGCCACCTCGCTGCTTATCCCTGTCTCTTGGTCATTTATGAACAAGCTGAAAAGCACAGGCCCCAAGACAGACCCCTGGGGCACTCTGCTTTTCAACTCTCTTCATTGTGAAAAATGCCCACTCTCTGTTTCCTGGCCCTCAACCAATTCTGAATCCATAAGAGGACCTGCTCTCTTATTCCCTGACTGTGAAGTTTCTTCAGCAGCCTTTGGTGGGGGACCGTGTCAAACGCCTTCTGAAAATCCAGGTATATGATTTCCACAGGTTTACCCACATCCACGTGCCTGTTGACCTTTTCAAAGAATTCCAAAAGGTTCGTGAGGCAAGACTTACCCTTACAGAAGCCATGCTGACTTTCCTTCAGCAGTACCTGCTCCTCTACATGTTTTAGGATTTTATCTTTGATGAGGCTTTCCACCATCTTACCCGGAACAGACGTTAGGCTGACCGGCCTGTAGTTTCCAGGGTCCCCCCTTCTCCCTTTCTTAAAGATTGGTGTGACATTGGCAATCCTCCAATCCTCTGGCACTGTGGCTGTTTGAAGGGACAAGTTGCATACTCTAGTTAAGAGGTCAGCAACTTCGTTCTTTAGTTCCTTAATAACTCTTGGGTGTATACCATCTGGGCCTGGTGACTTATTTATATGTAGTTTATCAATTTGATCTAAAACATCTTCTCTATTTACCATTATCTGATTTAATTCCTTAGTTAGGAAGGGCTGTTCGGGCTGCGGTATCTGCCCAAGTTCTTCTGCTGTGAAGACGGACTCAAAGAATTCATTTAATTTCTCTGCGATCTCCCTTTTATCTCCTCTTTCCCTCCCTCACCATCCAGTGGGCCAACCACCTCTCTGGCAGGTTTCCTGCTTCTAACATATTTGAAGAAGCTTTTATTATTCCCCTTTATGTTGCTAGCCATGCGTTCCTCAACCTTGTAGAATGCAACCATGCGTTCCTTGGCCTTGTAGAATTGATAATTGACATGCTAAGAAAAGACTGCTAGGTGCTCAGCTTTCAAGCTTTGCCTTCAGCCTATCTAGGTGGCACAGATGCTAACACAAAAATCCCTTTATACAATCAGACCCCAGTATCTGTGGGGGTTCAATTCTGGATATGGAATAAGGAATCTGCAGCCACTGGAGTCCGACTGTACCTCTGTATTTGTGGTCTGGAAACAGTAGGCAGAAGGATTTATTATCCACTATTTTCAACACTATATATTGCACGTGGAGACAGGTTCAATCAGTGTACAATAATATATTCAGATTACACTGGCTTAGAGGGCTTTAGGATTTGGTGTTAACTGGCAGATAGATCTTAAAGATGCAAATATGAACCTACTTAACTGACAAGGCTTTTCCTGCTCCTGTTCCCTTCCACCTGATGCAAATTACCCCGGGAACTGTATTCTTTTTGTTGTTTTGGGAAGAGAAAATTCCGCATTTCTTTCTGAAACCCCCCCCCCCAATTTCTTTGGGGGAAAATGCTGAGAACTAAAACTGTTTCAAAGAGTAATACATGTGGGCAAAAGCCATAGCACAAAAATAACGAACTGAAGCTACAGAGTGAAGGAAAACAACATGATGCCGAGGGAGCTTTAAAACCATAAAAATTGATTCCAGACTTACCACAATAATGTTTTCATGCTCTTGAGTGGTTAGGTTGATATTCTGAAAGGACAAGACAAAATAAAAACTCAGTGATCATGCTCTAACAGGGGGTCATTACCTCTTATTTGGACATCTGAAATCCAGACATTTTTGGCCAAAACTTTTTTTTCTGTAGTGTGAACACTAGAAGGCCTTGTGCTTATTCCCATCTACAGTGCTGATACAGGCTGTAAGTGCTTTGTGGCATATACCTGAACAGACATTGTTGAAAATGTCAAAGAGGTCAGCAGACACCTGTATGGGTAACAGTGAAAAGAGCACGAGAAAGCATTCCTCGTTGCATGTATGCAACTATTCTGAAATCCAGACAAATCTGAAATCTGTACACTTGCCCTTCCCAAGCAGACTGGATAAGGGATAATCAACTTGTATATTTTAAGATACCATTATATTTTTTTAAAAGCAGAATATGAATGCATTTATTTTGAAGCAAACATTGAAGCTTTTACAGGGGAAGCTGGGTGCTATATGAAAAACACACGGCATCCAGTCTGGACAATTGGTCTCCTTACGGTTCTCACCCCACCCCACTCCAGGTATGAAAAAGATATTTCTCATCTACTTTATGGGGCACCTATATGGATTACCGCTGCATCCCAAAATCTTGATCAGCTCGCTGCCACCTTTTTCAGGAGAATATTGGGCCTTCCCAACTCCATCAGACTCTCTACCATTTTTCTTGAATTGGGAATTCATCTTCCTTCAACCCTGGCCTGGTCCTTAACTTTCAAATATTGGCTTTGCCTCTTCCTTCATACTCATCCCAATTCTTTTATTATTTGCCCTCTTAAAAGATTCCTATTCTTCCAACTGGTTACATTACCTCAAATCCAAACTTACATCCCTTGGCCTATCCATTGAGTCGCTAGTGGATACCTGTCTTTCAAGAGCCCACCACCATATCAAACTTAAGCTTTGGCAAACTGAATTAGCCTAGTTGAGTGAGAATCTTAATCCTACTTGCTCCCCTAAATTCTTTGGCCTTTCTCCTTCAGGGGGCCGCACTTTTAATTATTTTGCTCAACTAATTAATCCATCTTGGCGAAGAGCCTTTATGCTTGCTCGCCTAAATATTTTCCCCTCGGCAAATCATTTTGGCCGGTTTTCGGAAGTACCCCGTGACCAAAGACTATGTCTCTTCTGCCATCTCGCCCCGGATACTTTGGATCATATTATTCTTCGCTGTCCATCCCATCAAAATTTCTGCAATATCTGTCTTGAACCTTGGCTTTCTTCTTTTTCTACCTCTTTCGCAGACCCCTTCCCTATTCTACTGTCTGATCGCTATCCCCCTATCACAGCATCTGTGGCTGGTTTCCTAGCTGAAATTCTGAAATTAACTCTTACATTATAATCCCTCCAATTTTACGTTCTTCTTTCCTTACCTTCTCCTTATAACCAGTTTATATACTGTTTCCCCCTGGACTTTTTCTTTTGTTTGTTTATGCCAATAAAGGTTATTGAAATTGAACTGAATATTTCAAAAGATGGTGCAAAGGATATTTCATGCCTGCCCAGTGACACGTTCCTGACCCATCCACAAGGTTTGAGTGGACAACAAAGCATAACCAAATTCCCATTGGGTGCTTCCTGAATTTTGGTATTTTTGTTCCAAAGGAAGAAAGCATTGAAAATGCACCATCACCAAAAGCTTACCTCAGAGAGCAACTGGGAAACAATTTCCAGCGGAGCTTGATGGATGGATTCATCCTGCAGTGGGGATGTTAGGGCCATGTCCACCAATGTGCGGATCTCCTTCAGAACAATCTCCAGGCGGCTTGGGTTACTCAGCACTTTCTTGTACTTGTAGATCTTTTTCTAGAAGAGAATTTAGAAGCACATGCCCAGGTGAGGTTAAAAAATCAACAAATATGGCAAGACACCCACTTCCAAGAGGTGAGACTCTGTGTCAATCGTTTCTACTTGTAGCTACGCAGGAAAACAAAATCTGTAATGTTTAAACCAAGGAGGAAACTTGAAATATGCTTTGCTCTTTGATGGAAAATTGCATGGCATCTTTTCTCTTTCAGATTTTGGGAAAACAGACAGGAACAAAGAAGCAAACCTACAGTGGATGGAAAAACTCCAGTTAAAAAGGCAGCATCTCTTGTGTATCCTTCTACCACCTGTATACCTAGCCTAAAGTTGTTTTCAGTTTTCCAAATACAACATGACAAATATTCCATGTTAAAGGGACAGCCACACATGAAAAACTGCTCTCAATTCAAAGAGGAAAACCATTCCCGTCACGCAGTCAGAATGGCACAAATTACATGCAAGGATATTTGCTGGCTGAACCTGATGAAGTCTAAGCCAGCAAGTCTATGACCTGAGAGAAAATCCCAATGAACACTGTAAGATTTACTTCTGAAAAAATGTTTCCAAGAATTAGCCTACATGTTGCTCAATAAATTCACCTGGAAGAATCTGAATTCCATTCAAACGGAATTTTGGTGAATTCCACATTTTCTCTCTTACCTTTACAAATCAATGTCAAGACGCAACGGATTGATCCAGCAGCTGCTACTAGGATTGTTTATATGTTTCAAGCTCTCTTATTTATAGCACCCTCTGGCTACTGAAACCCCAGGAGAAAACATTTGGGTGCTAACCGCATTTAGAAATCATGGTAACACCCACATGTTGCCACGACTGGATGCCACAGAAACTGACCCACTGGGTAAACTTCATCCATCTCTTGGAGCCATACATTCAGAAGGCAAACATGTGGGAGACAACAACCACAAGTACAGCTGAGCAATTGACAAGATCTCCATTTGTAAAACAATAGAAAGGGACACACAGGCAAATTCTGACATAGACAATTCCAGGAAAAATCCAGGATCCCGGTGGTTCCCAAACTTTTTCAGTTAGCGGCTCTCTTGACCTGCTGGGCTATTGGGCACAGCTCCCCATTAGAGCTACAATCCTATACATTGTATAGGTGGGTTTATGCAAGGATTCCACAGCTCCCCTGGCTATTCTCCGCTGCTCCCCAGAGAGCCATGGCTCACAGTTTGGAAACCACTGCAGTATCCTGTTGAAAACTGTTCTGAACAGACCACAGGGTTCTAATGTCAGGGTACAGACAGCCCTGGTCTAATTAGTATTTTTTCAATGAAAAATAGATCGCATGGCTGATCCAGTGCAAGAGCTGTGCAAATCTCTGTGCTGCTGACAGAGGTGAGTCTCTCCAGCTGGTGAAAGGAGCGGAGATGATGACCCTTAAAGTGAGAGTGGAGGAGCTGCCTGTCAAATTAAGCATGGGAGGTGCGTGCAGCTAGAGCAGTGCTCTTCAAACTGGTGGGTCGCAACCCACCATAGGAAGTGAAAAGGGGCCATTTCCCCTTATGAAGGGGAGTGGCCCCAGAAATAACTGCCAACGGGGTCGCAGCGATCGCGGTGCCGCGGGCATTTAGGAGCAAGTGCCCTACCTGGATGGGGTCCTTGGGGGTGCAGAAGGGTTGGGGCGGCCCTCCACCTGCCACCTCCGCAGGCCTTCCTGATGCTAAAAATAGCTCCGTTGCAAGGTCGGAGCTAACTTCCTGTTTGGTTGCTAAACAGCGTTGAGAACCCCTATATGGGGGTTTGAGAAAGTCTGCCTATGTAAACCGCCTTGATTATAGTTGGAGGAGAAACTCTCTCTCTCTCAGTGACCAGAGAGAGAGAGAGAGAGAGAGAGTAAATAAAAAGCTCCTTTCCCACTTTGAATAGGGAAATATCCTGTCACAAAGGAACAGGACCTGCCCTTTTCCGAGACCATTCCTGAGCCCAGTTGTGGGTTTGCACTACAGTGAGCCAGGAGCAGCAGCAGCCTTTGAGGGAGCCTATTGCCCATAGGTCTCTAGCAACCTCTCAGCAAAAAAACAGTGGGGCATTACAGCTGCAGCAGGGCATCACGGCTACGTCTAAGAGACTGAGTTGCAAATCAGGACTTTCCTGGCTCCAATCTCACCTCTGCCATGACTTCTCATTTAGTAGCCATAGACAAGCCCCTCCCCCTCAGCCTTAGTCTTCCCCATCTGCAATACGGGGATAATGATGTACTCACCTTACAGGTTTCTTCTAAAGAGAACACTGATAATGCACGCGGAGCACTCAGAAACTCTTATAGCAATTATCAGCATACGTATATGATAACGTGCCTCCAAGTCGAGGCAGTAAGCCCCCAAGGCCCAGGTCTGAAAGCCCGTGATACCGCAGCACTGTTAAAGTGAGCTGGATCCACCTGATGGAAAACTTGGGCAGTAGAACACTCCCACATAGGAGAAAGACAGAAGCGTAATAAATACGATGCATAATGTAAAATGGTGGGACGTGGTGGCGCAGCGAGTTAATCCGCTGTTGCTGGGCTTTCAACCGCAAGGTCGGGAGTTCGAGACTGCGTGACGGAGCGAGCTCCCGTTGCTTGTCCCAGCTCCTGCCAACCTAGCAGTTCGAAAGCACCTAAAAAATGCAAGTAGATAAATAGGGACCACTTCGGTGGGAAGGTAACGGCATTCCGTGCGCTACGGCGTAGAGTCATGCTGGCCACATGATCGGACAAAAACGCCGGCTCTACAGGCTTTGAAACGGAGATGAGCACCGCCCCCTACAGTCGGTCACGACTAGACCATTCGGTCGTGGGGAAACCTTTACCTTTATAATGTAAAATATTCTGATATCCCTTCCATGGTGTGAGACCAGCCACCTTTACATGACAGCCTGTGCAGCGCTCTTTTCAATACCCTCTTTCTGAGGTGCTCATGGCCGTGCAGAGGAAGAGAATTCAGGCCTTTATCTTGTTCACCTGACAGCCTGATGTGATAAGGATTCTGTTGGCTAATGCAGAGTGCTGCTTTCAGGGCTTGATCTGCATTTATTTGCTCTCCAATCAATCACCTTCCTCGGGCAACATCTCCCTGTATAGATGCACGAGGAAGCAGCAGCAGCTCCCATTTCCCAACCCCCAAAGGTAGTGGAAAGCAAGGGACTGCAGCGTAGTGGATATGTTTTAGGTGTTACAGTTCTCACACCTTGAAAAGAACTAAGTATTATGGTTCAATACCGAGCCAAGTGGGTTTCCCAAAATTATTTGGAAAGGATATTAAGGTGGGTGGGGGGAAATCAAGTGCATACTCTGTACCTTTGCATACTCTGGAGAAGTACCCCTATATATAGTGCAGTGTTTTCCAATCGCCAAGTAAGGCTGACAAATCCAACCCCTGCCCTCCTCTTGTTCACTTGACATAACCTTCCTGCCAGTTTATTGGTGGCATGACCCACCCCAGAATTGCCTCACCACCATTACTGGCCACTCCCTTTGGTTCCTCCCATATTTGAGTCACATATCCCATATTTTAGGCATTTCCACCAGGGGAAAGAATGCTTTAAAGAAAGCATGATCTGCCTTAGTGATAGTCTGTAAAGTTACCCATGAATGCACACAATTATGAACAAGATCGGAGCCAATGGGAACACTGGTCACCCACACTCCTTCCCAATGGACGGACTGCCCCTGAAACAAGGAGCCCTAAAATGGATGATACATGTGATCCTATAAGTGAGCTTCAGCATTTAATCTTTGCAACCCAGAAGAGTTTAAACATGCTCATGTCCAAAGGGCTTAACTAGGACATGCTAGTAACTTCAGTGGACCCAGGAATTCTGGTTGATTTCAATAACCTGGATCCAGCTGCTCCTGTAGGAGCACTGAGAATTTTCTCCACCTTGGACATAACAGGGACGTCTCCTGCATTGCCAGGAGACCATCTGTGCAGGCTGGACTCAGGTGTAGTCAGAGCGGGGGTGGCGCAGTTAGTACCGCAGGCACCACGATGCACCGTATAAGCCATGGGGGCCATTGGGGACAGCGCTGGCAATGCTCAACAGCAACGCTGGCCCAAATGGCTCTGATAGCGAGTGAGAGGGACCGCTTACATGGCACATTGTGGAACCTGCTGTACTTGCCATGCCACCACCACCGCCCCAGCTACACTACTGCCTGGACATTCGGATCAGGTAACCCTCTCAATTGACATCACATAAAAACAATACATAATCTGCTTTGAGATTAATTAAGGTGTACTGGCAGAGAAGGCAGGGCTGGAAAGACATACAACTATCACTGCCTCTTGGTTATTTGATCGATCATCCAAAAACTAAGCATTATAAGAAACCTTTCTTCCTTTGCCAAGCTTCCCTACAAAAGTTCAGAGCCCTGCTTGTTCCTCTTCTCATCCACACTGGAATATGTTCTGCTTACTCCCGCATCATTTCACTACCCCTCGTGCCTCTTAATAGGTACCCGACATCTCCCCTCCTCCCTGCCAAAGCCCCCCAAAGTACCCTTCTTGAGATATCTAAAACACATATTATACAGACCTCAATTGCAAGTGTCACATACCACCAATTCCAGAAGCGGAGCAAGGTTTGTTTTCTCTGCAAAAGACTGAGTCTTGTGGCCCGTGAAAAGGCTAACAGATCAGCTGTGGCAGCTGTGATTCCCCGGGCCACACCCCAATTGGCTAGGGACAGCCAACCAAAGTCCACTCTGTAACCCATGGAAAGCTTATACCACAATCCATTTGTCTGCCATGACCGCCCCTGTCAGAGTTGATGGCTTATGCTAGTTGCATAAGAACAAATTCTTCTACTCCTTTAAAATAAATACTATAAGCTCTGCAACCAGCCACCACAGTTTGCAGCTGGTGCATCCAATCCATTTCAGAACTATTCCTGCTTCCTTCTTTTCCATTTTGTTCCAGGGATTTCCAGAGAAGACTGAATGAACAGCAAACAGTTTCAGCCCCGAGAAGCTCAAGAGAGGCAGCTCAAGCAAGTTCCTATGTTATTAAAGCTGCTCGGCTGGTCAAATAAAAGGAGAAAAGAGGAACAGAGAAACATAGATCAGATCCCAGCAAGCCCGACAGCTGCAGGGCCAGCCCTGGGGCTTGGCACTCCCCACCTCAACCACATTCCCGCACCTCAGAATCCATTCAGGAAGCCGAACTCCAGCGCCGATCTGTCTAACCTTGCAGAGATCTGCTACAGAATCCAGGCTTTCTAGGGCTGAGTCAAAGATGCCACACTGCTTGGAAGCAGCTGCTGCCAAAAATCTTCTTTGGAACTGGTTCTTTTTCTTTTAAAAAGGCCTTCACTAAGTCCACTGCAAAGCCTTTCAAAGGTTTTTCTCTGAGAAATGTAAAACCCTCTGGAGCCTCTGGTACGAAAGAAGGAGGAAAAACAAAAGTGCAGGGAGGGAGACGGAAAACTGCCTGCTACAGACAACAGATCAGGAACATCTGCTGTAGGTGCCGGAAAGATACTATTTGAAATGGAGCTTCAGGGTTAATCACTCTCTCTCTCCCCTGAACTCCCCACTGTGGAAGAGTTGCATGCAGAGCAGGATCAATGTCTCACTTTCGCTCTCATTCTCTGTCCGTATCAGCTCTTGGGGCCAAGGGGTTTAAATGTGCTTGCACGATGCACTGTTATATCTGCGATTATTACTGTAACTCTCAAGAACAGTGGAGGAGAAAATGTACAACAGCCCTCAAGAGACTTCAACTCTGGTATCTTGCATTTGCTCGTGGACACAGAGCTGTTTTCCTTGGGCTGCTCAATGGAATGGAGTCATCGTTTTGCGTTCGCAAATAGGTGAGGTTGGATCTTCCTTTCAACCAAACAGGACAATTGTGCAAAACCACTTCGTGAGCTGGTCTTCCACATGGTTCCACCAGAACACCGAGCACCTTAACGGCTTCTCTCCTTTCTGGTGGTGGTAACATCTACCATAACCAAAGTTTATCATTCATGCAGCATGATCAATGTACACGGCACTTCCCATCACAAAATAAAAGACAAGTCACTGCTGCAAGACTACCTTTAAAGCCCAGTGTTTTCCAAACTAGAGTTGGTACCCACTAGTGGGTCATGACCCAATTTTGGATGGTTTGCGAAACTGATGAAGAAAATGTATTGAGCCCCATAGAAACTGAAACAGCAGTACTTCGCAGTGCAGGCCAAGAGGAACACAATAGCCCCATAACGGTCTCAGTTCGATGAAACAGGCCCCAATAAACTCGCGAGAAGGAAGTCCCAAACTGACAAAGAAAATGTATTGATCCCTATGGAAAGTGAAACTGAGCCACACATGGACATTTACTCATGAGTAGGTGACCATGCCTCAGTCCACTGCAAAGGGGAATGGAAGGCAGCAGAACAGTCCCGTTCCGATGAATGTGGAGTTCAACAATGCTCCCCAGAGGGCACCCCCCTTTTTATCCTTAGTAAAAAGGATAAAAATAGAGGCTTGAGTGGCCAACAAAGTGAAACTTCTTTTAGGGTCTCATAAAGCTAAGTGGGTCCTGACAGAAATTCATTTTAAGCAGTGGGTCCCAGTAATGGCATTCCGTGCACTAAGGCCAGCGGCGTCATGCAGCCGGAACGCTGGGCGGGAGGAACGGGTGAGCGGCAGCCTGCCCATTGCGCGGGGGCGGGGAAGACGGCGAAACGGACCGGAACGCAACGGACTACGACGTATAGTCACGCTGGCCACATGACCACGGAAGCTTGTCCTCGGACAAACGCCGGCTCTACAGGCTTAGAAACAGAGATGAGCACCGCCCCCTGCAGTCGGTCACGACTAGACCATCCGGTCGTGGGGAAATCTTTACCTTTACCCAGTGCTACATTTGGGAACCAATCCCCTAGGTGGTCTGGGCCCAGATTATCCAAAGAACCACCTCTGCCCACGCAAACTTGCCCAAGCAGCTCACCCCCTTTCTTCCGTATTTCTCTGACTTCCTCCACTGTCTGACATGTGACATATTGGTAGCAGAAGCAGCATCTTCTTGGTTGTGGTGCCCTGAATCTGGAATAGCCCTCCCAGATTCAGTTTTTTTTTTTTAAAAAGAAATGAGAGGCCAGACTACTGGCGTACTGTTACTGCTAGGGCCAGGCATGCTTTATTTGCTCTTGAAATACATGGGTGAGAAGGCCAATGAATGCAGCTGTGACAGAATCACAGGCTTCTTCTAGTTCAGTGAGAAAGAAAGCAGAGGCAAGAGAGGGCGAAAGGAAAGAGGAGGGACTTGTCAGGATCATATCCTTTGAGGGACTTCTGGCCTAGTTTGTTTCCATGTCTAAGTATCGCCTTTCACTTGTTGACCACCTGCAGCTTCACTGGATGCTGGGAAAATCTAGCACAGGGCTGGATGCGGCCTGGAAAAGCTCTTTAGCTGGCCCTTGGGCTCTCCCAGCACCACCAGCTGCTCTAAGCTGCTGAGCTGTGCTAAGGTATTGCTGCTGAAAGGGCAGTCCACATAACATGAAAATTGGGCTCTCCCGTATCTTGAAAATAAGAACAAGATTTGCGTATTTTCTCTTGTTGTTCAGTCGCTAAGTCGTGTCCGACTCTTCGCGACCCCATGGACCACAGCAAGCCAGGCCTTTCTGTCTTCCACTAGCTTCCGGAGTTGACCCGACTTCATGTTCATTGCTTTGGTGACACTATCTAACCATCTCATCCTCTGCCGCCCCCTTCTCCTTTTGCCTTCCATCTTTCCCAGCATGAGGAAAGAGTCCTCTCTTCTCATGAAGTGGCCAAAGTATTTGAGCTTCAGCTTCAGGATTTGTCCTTCCAGGGAGCAATCAGGCTTGACTTCCTGTAGGATTGCCCAATTGGATCTCCTTGCAGTCCAGGGGACTCTCAAGAGTCTTCTCCAACACCATAATTCAAAAGCATCTATTCTTTGGCACTCTGCCTTCCTTATGGTCCAGCTCTCACAGCCATACATTACTATTGGGAAAACCATAGCTTTGACTGTGCGAACCTTTGTCGGCAGGGTGATGTGTCAGCTTTTTATTAAGTTGCCTAGGTTCACCATAGCTTTCCTACCAAGAAGTAAACGTCTTTTAATTTCATGGCTGCAGTCACCATCTATAAATTCCAAAGTAAGAAAAAAGTGCAGATTTCTGGTCATGACCTGCTTAATGACATCACGTCCTACTTTAAAGACATCACTTCAGACCCTCAGCAGGCATCATAAATGCCCACAGTATGAAATGAGTTTGACAGCCCTTAGTAAGTCTTCTGGACAATCCCAATATTCTTTGCAGAGAGGATTCTGGCAGATGGTAGAGGCTGCTGGTTTCAGCTCCAAGCAGAACAGTGAACATTCACTTATGTTCTTAAATAAATACAAGAAGGATCTGCAACAAAATGCTGCATCTCCCCAATCCAAATGCCCAAGTTGCTCAAGCAGGTCAATTTTTTTCTCTCTCTGCCCCCCTCCCATGTTTTTGTGACTCCTCAAAGTTCCATGACTCCCCGGGGTGGGGAGCTACTGAGAACGCTCAGTCTGCATCAAACAGACTGAGCCATTCTGGAGGGGTCCTTTTTTAAACCATGCAATTGACAAACTTACTTCTGAATATTCAGGCAGTCTCCCGAGCACACAGAAGCCACCATCTTGCCTGCGTGTGGCCCCATTTCACAATGATGCTCAATCACTGAACTGGCTATTAGCCTACAGATCCCCCTTTTCACCAACTATTTCCAACTTTATTGTTACTTGGGAATTAACTGGGAGCTCAAAGTGGAATTGAAAGGAGTTGCAACCGTAGCTTTGGAAATAGATACCAGCTCCAATACGACATGCAAGTTTGTAGTCTGTACTTTGAAAACAATATTTAACCCCAGCTTCAATGTCCTGAAAGCAAGAAACTTTAAAAAAAATACATACAAACTAAATACAAACAGAATGCTTTCTGCATTCTGGAAATACTGGATAAACAAAGGTAGGAAGAACACCAAATCCTGATGGGCCTCTCCCTTCCGAGTCTATTTTGCCAGTCTTGGCTAATGTACAGCTTTCTGCCCAAGCCACTAGAGCACTGAATGACATCAGCAACCTTCCTGCCATGATCTCAGTGCAGTGGGATGGGACTTGAGCTGCACACTGATGGAGAGAACAGTGGCACCTTGGGGTTTGCACCATCCCTTGTGAAGTCATTGGACTCTCCCTAAGGAAGCCAGAGCCTGAACTCATTTTCATTCCCTTTTAGGCCCCAAATCTCTCTTTCCATTTGCTGCCAATCTTGCATCCGACATTCGGCAACCTCCTCACTTTCCCCAAACAAATCTGACCCAGGAGACTCAGAACATTTTTCCTCAACTTAAATATAGAAAACTGAATGTATCTTCTTCCCATCAATAAAATCCTAGCCCGACCCAGCGTCCAGTCATGATGGGATTTCTGCTGGGAATACCTCACCCGGCAGTGAATCACTTGTGTTTTTGCTGCTAATGCTACAGCTGAAATGTACGTTGGCTTCCCATGGGCTGAGTGCATGCCAGAAATCATGGATTTATCGCTGAGCATAGAGGAAGATGGCTCCAGCAAAATGAGAAAATGGCAACACTTCTTCGGGGAATTTCTCCCTGGCCCCTGCAGGGCAGGCCTCAATCAGGGAAGGTTTACGGTCAGCACCTTTAATTTCTTCACAGAGCCCAGCCTGCCTAAAAGCCATAAATCCTGATTTTGGAAGTCCTCTGCTCATAGTCCCGGATAAGAGAAGGTTTCCACCCTCAGAGGATCCTGAATAGTGCAAAGCACATGCTTAGAGGCAGCGATGGGCATTCAGCTCGGGCTTATGTGACTTGAGTCGTGCCAAGCGGCTGTTTTTGATGACTCGAGTTGTGGATATCACTGCCGCGACTCGACTCATGACTGAGCAGACTATGATGAGCCATTTGGAGGCGGGTCACCACTACATTTCTTTTGCGATGCAAAAAGTTTTCCGAACTTTGCTTGCTATTGCAACAGAGTATCACCACAGTCACCACCACCATATATAAGTGGCTTATATTTAAAGATGTCTAGCCATTTGTACTTGCAATTTCTTGTGATAAACTCAAACCAGGAGAGCTAACAAGATGCCATCTCTTTAACCAACATAGGGAAGAATTTTCTCCCTAATGCTGCATTTTGAATGGAGAACTGCACCTTTCCAGATGATTTTCCAGCAATATTTGAAAACTGTTCATATTTGTTTGGTCTTTTCATTGAACTGTAGTTGTGTGCGTGTGTGTGTGTGTGTGATGTTACTGCCTTAATTATCATCTCATTTGCCTCTGATTACATTTTTAATCTGTGCTTTTATGTATTTACTGTTGTCATTTTATGCTGTTGGGATTGTTGTATTATTGTTGCAACATATGTACTATGTTATTGTACCTTGGGCATCCCAGTGCGGGAGGAAAGGCAGGGTAAAAATGGTTTAAATAAAGAAATGTACAGCTTTTTCCAGCATGTATGACTCTGAACAGTGTCATAGCTACAGGGGGGGGATGGCGAGACAAGTACTGCAGGTGCCACAAAGCCCCGTGTAAGCAGACCCTTCCACTTGTGTTGTGCAGCCTGCAATACTTGTGCCACTTCCATAACTACTCTGCTGTTTCCAGTCTGACCTTCATGGCTCCATATGCCTGAGGGTTGAGCAACTCTCTCCCATTGATACTAACAGTGACTCCAGCTGCACTTTACAGTACTGACTTTCTGCCGCTGAAAGGAGGCAGGTGGAGCAGAAATGAGATGCGTTCCCCGAAAACGTTCTCTCAGACTTCCATTTCCTTTTGGCAAGCATTCTTCTCTTCAGCTCCTGGCTCCATGACTGGGCTTTATTGCTTTGGGTAGGCAAAACACTGCTCCACATCCACAATAGTTCCACCTTTTTCTCATTACTGCAAAATGGTTTGCTTCTCAATTTTTAAAGCATCATTTATTTTACTTCTAATGGAACTGGGTTTATGTGGAATTTCTCTACTGCTGCTGTAAATCACGGAAAAAGCAACAACAAAAACCCTTGAAAGAGCTTGTAGGGGTATATACGGGGCTGCCCAGTTTGAACCTCATCATGAACCACCAAGGCTTAGAGACTCCCTCTTAGCCAAGGCCACCCGCCATCTTTCATGGCCAGCATCAGCCTGCTAATGAAGTCTGGCAAAACGGTCACCTTGCAGGGCTGTCTATCGGCACCCTGGTGCCCAGGGTGCCAGTCATCACTGCCAACTCCTCCCACATTTTCAGAAGACAGAGGGAAACTGAGTGGAAAGAGGCACAGAGGTGGGGTACATACTTCCCCTCTACCTTTTGGGTGGGGCAGTGCTCAGGCACCGACAAGGCGCTGTTCATAGGTGGAACTAAACCGGAACCCAGATCTCCTGACTCAAGTCCGCTGCTCCATTCCAGGGGACCCCAACCTTGTAGAGTCTGTGGGTGTGGGAAAAATCCTAAGAGGAATGGGGATCCATTCGTTGCACTTCACTAACTCTGACAGAATTGGGGAGCACACAGCCTTGTAAGCACAAGATAATGTAAGCACAAGATCCCCCCACTGCCAATGGATTCCTGGTTACACTGGAGCAAAAACACAGCAATGCATTCTCAGCTTTTCCAACCTACTAGCACTGAACAGGTGCACCCAGCAAAATCACTGACTGAAAAGTCAGGAAACACAGGTTTCTGCTTCTGACCCACCACGTTTTCTCAGGCTCCACCCGCCACCTGCTATATTTCGTCTTTGCTCCATCTCCCTCCAGGCCTGATTTGCCAAATAGCCTGCTCTTCCTGGTGTTCTTGTACCAGCACCTGGCAACCATATGCATCCATTTGCCATTCCCTAGCAACCAGCCTGGGGCATGAATGCGTTCAAATCATTAAAAAAAATTAACAATAAAACATATTCTACTTCTTCATTCCAATTTATAGATCTCTGAGTTGCAAATGTTTGTTAGCTGCCTGCTGGGCATGAGTGCTTGTTAACCCTGTTAAAGCAAAGGCCAGCTCTGAAGAGGAAGCCTTATCATTTTGTACTTTGACCTGTTATTCAGAAGAGAGTCTGCACAGCCACAAAACATCCCCTGTTGCAGAGAAACCAGGCCCGATCTTCCTGTTGCCCAGGTAACCAGCCTCCTGTCTCAACCACAAGGCTGAAAAATAAATGCATCTCTCTCTCTCTCTTTATACACGCACTCTGTATAACTAACAGCCCGGCGCTAAAAAGATGGCTCAGGAAAACATGCACACCAGAAGCCTCCCCATATATTAGTTCCAGCTATCTCCAAAACTCAGCACCTGATTAGCCAATACCATTCATTTGTCCCTAAAGGGGATCCTTTTCGAATCAATTCCAATTTTGCCCAAGATCATTTCGCCACTGAGCAGCATTCAATGCAATTACAGTTCCAAATCTGATTAAAAAGAGATGCTTGTCACTCCGGATTCTTCTTGCTTTCTGTTTTCCATCTTCTTGCACTGTCCTTCCCTGTCATCGTCCCCCCCCCCCAACTTGCCATCCATGACTCCCCCTCTCACAAGGTCTTTCAGGCTCTGGGAAAACAAAACAAAAAAAAAATCTGCCGACCTACCGATTTGGCTCCCCCTTCTCTGGCAAAATGTGCTTATTTTGCGGCGGTTTTAGCCTAGCTTCGCCATAAATGGCTGTGAAAAGGGCTTCTCTCCCCCGTGCACCTGCATCACCGCTGTCGTCAGCAGGAGAAATGTACTCCAGCCTGAGGAACGTGCAGTTGTTTCAGAAAGCTGCTGCAAGACCCTCAGGGATGGCTGGTGCTCCCAATGCAGATGCGGGAGACATTTGGGCAGCATCAAAAGGAGTGGCACTGGGCAGCGGGGGAGGAAGAGAAACAGGCTGCTGGGCCCCTGGAATCTGATCTATGCAGTGAGGATGCCCGGATTTTACGGGGAGGTCTCACATTTCAGCAGTGCCGTTTCCCATCCCATTCTGTCACTGCACCGTCTCCTTAGTTTGCTGCAGGGCACAAAGGCAGATCTTTCTGCGCAAGCAACTGAAGTGGCCGGAATGCTGAAGCCGCTCCTTCCTCCAATAGCCCCCACCCCAGAGTGGTTCTGTAGCTCTAGCAGCCACTGCTCAGGTGCTTAGATCAGAAGCTGCCATCCTGCTGCGACTTTTTGTCCTTGCTGTCTCACCGCTCCAAAGTGCTGAACCTTTTCAGGTCTTAAAAGGACAGCTCCTTAAAGGAGTTTTTAAGTTCTGAATTAAGAAAACAACAATAATCATTACCAGTGGCGTCATGCAGCCGGAACGCTGGGCGGGAGGAACGGGTGAGCGGCAGCCCGCCCGTTGCGTACTGCTCCGTTTCGCCGTCTTCCCCGCCCCCGCGGGGGCAGGGAAGACGGCGAAACGGAGCAGTACGCAACGGGCGGGCTGCCGCACACCCGTTCCTCCCGCCCAGCATTCCGGCTGCATGACGCCACTGATCGTTACCTGTCCTCCATGGAATTGTCTCCAACTCATTGTGGAATTTCCCCAGATTCTATTTGGGAATGCTGAACAAAGTTGCACTAGGGCTAATCCTGTCCCTTCATTATAACTTTATTTTTGCTGGATTTCCTCCCCCTGCCTCCAGTTGTACTGTTCACTTATCACCTATTTTGTGACACAAACAATACATTAAGCATTATTAATAAATCTATATATATATAAAACTGAACGTGTGTGTGTGTGTGTGTGTGTGTGTGTGTGTGTGTTCTTTCCTGCATAACTCTGGAATGCCTGGAGCAATTTACACAAAACTTGGTACACATATGCCTTACACTCTGGAAAGAAATACTGCAGGGGTGAGACACCCCTAGCACCCCTAGGAGTGGGGGTGCGAAGAGGGTGACATGTAAACATAATCGAAAATGGACAACATTAGTGTCAAATTCATAGTTTTTGGGGTCACTGAGATGAATAGTGACACTCCCGATAAGTCCACATTCAGCCACCATCGGCATGGGGGGTGAGAAGGGGTGAAAAATATGGATGTTCCAGCATAACTCTGGAATGCCTGGAGCAATTTACACCAAACGTGGTACACATATGCCTTACAATCTGGAAAGAAATACTGCGGGGGTAAGACATCCCTAGCGCTCCTAGTGGTGGGGGTGAGAAGGGGGTGACGTAAAAATAATTGAAAACGGCTGACATTAGTGTCGAATCCATAGTTTTCGGGGTCACTGAGATGAATGGTGACACTCGCGATGCCGTGTAAGTCTACGTTCAGCCCCCATCGGCATGGGGGGTGAGAAGGGGTAAAAAATAAAATGTCCAAAATGACCGACATTAGTGTCAAATCCATAGTTTTCGGGATCGCTAAGCTGATTGGGGACAGTCCTGATGACACTTAAGCCCAAATGTAATAGAACGCACCCCTAGGGGTGGGGGTGGGAAGGGGGTGACATGTAAAAATAATCGAAAATGACCAATATTAGTGTCGACTCCATAGTTTTCGGGATCGCTGAGATGAATAGTAACACTCCCGATGCCATTTAAGTCCACGTTCAGCCCCCATCAGCATGGGGGATGAGAAGGGGTAAAAAATAAAATGTCCAAAATGATCGACATTAGTGTCAAATCCATAGTTTTCGGGGTCACTAAGCTGATTGGAGACAGTCCCGATGACATTTAAGCCCAAGTGTAGTTGAATAGAACGAATAGAACTCTGTAGAACCTTCTGGAAATTTTTAGAAATCATTATGCCCCGGTCTTGGACGCCAATCAAATACTTGCCACGTTACCAGGCGTAGTCACTGAATACAAGTCTATCGATACCATAGTAGATGCCTATGAGGTCGTCAATTTCCCATCAGAACTTCCTAAACCCACTTGATCCGGCTGGATTGCCACCACATCGTCTTTTACCTACAGTGGGATCTCCAATTATTTTACTACAGAACCTTGACCCGCCAAAACTTTGCAACGGCACAAGGCTGTGTGTCAAGAAGATGCTGGGTAGTGTAATTGAAGCGACTATCTTAACAGGAAAGGGAGAGGGTGAAACAGTTTTTATCTCATGGATAACACTCCTTCTGACGGATCTCCTTTTTAACTTTAAGAGATTGCAATTTCCAGTGAGACTTGCATTCTCGATCATGATCAACGTCACAGGGGCAGTCTATTAAGTACTGTGGATTGGATTGGAGATCTCCATGTTTCTCCCACGGACAACTTTATGTTGCTTGCTCAAGGGTGGGTCCACCAAGAATTTATTTATCCTTGTTCCTGGAGGTGAAACTAAAAATGTTGTTTATAATCAAGTTCTGAGTTAAATTAATATTATAGTGAATTTGTAACAGATTTTACTTTATAATTTTTATACTGTACTTATACTTTTAATTTCCTGTACATAGCATTTCTTTTGATTTCACACTATAGATAGAATTCATTCCTTTTCCTTTCTAATAGAAGCCCTCTATTGTATGTTTTAATTTTGTGCTGGTCTTTGACCGTAAATAAAGATTACTACTACTAATAGAAGCTTGGGATACATAAATACCTGGGCAACGCCAGGTAAGGATAAGCTAGTAATAAATACTTCTAAACGCATGGTTTTGATCACATCTTGTGGCAATAAATTGCACAAATTCATTCGGCTCTGTCCAGTCATCAACAGAAGTCGCAAGAAGTCATTCCCTGCTTACCTGGAGGCTACATGGCCGCTGCTGAGAGAGGACAACGAGGCTGGGGGCATGAAACAGGGAACTACAACTCTAGAGGTGGAGGAAGACCAGTTACTGCAGACGCCACCCCCTTGTGCAGTCGCTTCTCCTCCATGCCGTCTCCTACTCAGGCACTGAATGGCTACTGCTCCTTATCACGCTCACCACTGCCCACTTAACAGGTGCACGCACAGGCCGCCTCTTTCCATACGTATCCACCTATCCAATATAACTAGGAGAAAAGGTCTCTTGCAGTTTTAGGCATAGATGGTGGTGATGAGCAAGAGGGTCTTCTTGGTGATGGCCCCCACCCCATGGAACTTCTTGCCGCTTAATGTTCCCCTATGTCCCATACTTGCTGGCATTTTACTACAGATTAAAGACCTTCGAAACAAGCATTTTCAGGTGTCTCCTGTTATCCTCCATGCTTATTCCATTGATAATTGGTTTGTTGCTCCTGTTGTTTAATAATCTATTTCAGGGCGCAATCCTAACCTGTGCTGGAAAAGGCTGGCCTGCGGGCCTGTGCTGTATCCAGTGCAGGTTTGGAGCAGGCTGGAGCCTCCACAGGGCAAGGGCACATTTGTCTTCTTCCTCCGGGGTAGCCATCAGCCGCCCATGTGGGCTACTCAGATCTGTGGTTGCTGTTTAGGGGCATATCATGTCCCAGGAGAGGGGCAGGACTGACAATGGGTATCCAGTCCAGTCTCGTACTTCAATGATTGATTGATTGATTGATTGATTGAGGTTCAGGTACAAAAAAACGTTCAGGTACAAAAAATAGGGCCGGGCCGAGGCCAGGGGTGTGGGTGGGGCCTAACGGCATGTCCACGACAGTGCTTGGTCGGTACAAGTGGCTTGCACAGGCCGTTGAAGGGGGTTGGATTGCGCTGTCAGTGTTCAACCTGTGGGTAGGCACCCCAAAGGCGTCACAATGCCTCATTTTGGGGGTGGCCAAGTTTGTACAAGAGATGATCAAATCCAATAATGGTACTGCCTTATCAAAACAGAGTTCTTAATATAATCCTGCACAGCCTTGCTGTCTTGCCCTACAGCTCCTAAAACCAGTCCTGCTACCTCTCTGGCTTGTTGTAAGCAGGTGGGTGAAATGGAGCAGGTGAAACAGGGTGGAGGAGGTGGCGGCCATAGGGGCATATCATGTCCCAGGAGAGGGGCAGGACTGACGATGGGTATCCAGTCCAGTCTTGTACTTCAGTGATTGATTGATTGATTGATTGATTGATTGATTGAGGTTCAGGTACAAAAAACGTTGAAGAGCACTGATCTATTTGGATTGCATGGACTGGCTGGGATGGGGGTGAGAAGGTCCACCGTTCCGGAACACAGGAGACTAGGCATCTTTCCAAAACAATGCCAGTAAACACAAGCAAGATTCTCAAACAAGATAGTTTTCCTACATATCTGACCACAAATAATCTTACCTCAGGGCGAAGTCTTCAAGGAATCAATTAAGAAATCATGATAAATCAAGAAATTACTTCTTTCCCCCTGGACGGCCAAATGTGAAGACAAGCAGTTTCTCCATGATCAGTAAAACCTGAATGGAGGAAACGTTTTCTTTGCTTACAACTGTTTGAAGTAGCCCATTTACTCTGGGGTGAACCGGAGGGGATTGTATTCAATCAAACTATTGATTTCTTAATTTGCAGTTTGAGTCATTTGCACCCAGGAAGAATGGTTACTTTTTAAATGTGCTGGAAAAATGCTGAATAATCTTCCTTGTGCCCACTCACTGGAACTGTCTTCCTGTCATTCGGCATTAGAAAGGAGAAGTTATAAAGGCTCATTTGTTAGTAGGTAAATATTGCATATGCAATAGGCTCAAGCGTGGGATTCGAAAAGAGTTTTTCATGTGGCAGATCTTGTTTAAACAATTAAGGAGAGAGGCAACATTCAGGAACAATTTCAGCATCAATTTGCAAGTCTGAAATGAAATCCTCTAGTTTTGGCAAGGAAGAACGGACTCATTGCTTGGTGCAACAGTGCATCTACACTGGGGTGACTCCAATAAATCCCCCCCCACCATCTCTTCTTCCTTGACTAAAAGGCTTCAAAGTTCTGGAGTCTGTATAATTTCAGACTGAAAGCTGGGAAGGAAAGGAGGACAGCGACAAACCAACACCTCAGGAAAAAAAAATATTCAGGTTAACCCAACTGCTGACATGCTAGCAAGAAAATATGCATAGGAACACCAGAACTGGCCCATCTATAAGGCCACATGAGTTGGTCACCTTTGGCAGCAGTCAGAACGTACCCACCCACTTAAACGTTTTATCGTCCTTCCATCCCTTGGATTTTAAAAGGAAGAGGGAAGCAGAAGAGAAATGGAAGTGTGGAGGAGAGGAAAAAGGTGGGTTAGACCCTCAAGAAAGCAACAGGGCTACTATACCCCAGCAGAAGATTCACCCACACAGTCAGTGGGGGCAGTAACATGCTGAAGGACAAGAGTGAAAATGGCCAGCCTGTCCATCAGAAGGTCACATCAGGTGGTGTATTAGTGGGTCGGGGGAACACCAGCACCCTCATCCTTCTCTGCCCTCAACCCTGTATTGCCACCCCTGCTACACTTCCTGTATACCCTGAATTTAAAAAGAGGCAAATGGAGCAGAAGAGAGTATAAAGAAGAGGAGAGTGGTGGGCTAGAGTGTCTCTGAAAAGAAGAAGGGAATAGAGCAGAAGAAAAAGTATGATGAGTGCTAAAATGGACCTTAGGAGATTCTCAAGGCCACCACCCTCCTTTCCTCCACACTTTCACTCTATCCCTCTTCCTTTTCAAATGTAGTGAAGGATTAGGACACAGCAGATTATCATGTGCTGCTGCTGCTGAAGAGGAGGAGGGGTGGCATATGGTACCTCATTTCAGGAGCTCAAAGTCTTGGGCCACTACAAGGATTGACATCTCTTGTATTGCAAAAAGGATCCAAGGGTCCACATCTTGGATCAGATGGGCAGACTCTACGCGTTTTATAAACAAGCCCCAAACACATCCACATCCAGAGAGATGGCCTGAAACCATCCTGACGAATAAAATTGGAGGTGCAACACAGTGCTACAAACAGAGCCTCCCTTGATTTGACATTAACCAAAACCACCCAACCATACTACAATGATAGGGCATTTCAGTTTCATTTTAATGCCAGAGCTGTGACAAGCAATCCCCTGGATCCCAAGTACCTTTCCCACCCATCCCCCATCGTCAATTTTTTTTTCCTTTCTGCAAAGTGAAATGATCCCAAGGATTTGGAAGACATGTTACAAAGTGCCGTAGAATGGATGTTGTCATTTCTGGGTGTATAAAAAAATATAACACTCCATAGGCTCAACAGCCTTGTTTTAAAACCATTGTCCTGGCAATAGTGCCGTGAGGTGCTTCACCACAACCTTTCCTGTTTGCAAGGGGAAAAAATGGACATGGCAAACATATGTTGCCCGAGCTCCATGTCTGGATTTTTCTGGTTCAGATTCTGGACTTTGGCTTTCTCTCTCACTCCTAGGTGGATCCACAGAGCTAAATTTTAGGCTCCCCCCCCCCCCCAGGGATTGGGGCACGGTCAGCTGGATTTTTGCTTTCTCTCCAAATATATTCCCATAATCCCCACAGTGCGTCACTAATGGCTTTTGAAATTTCACTCATAATTTGAGAAATGCAAAGCCTAGACATTCAATCTAGACATTCTGCACAGCCTAGTGGTAGAATCCTGGAGTGTTCCACTTCAGACAGTATGGGTGAGTTCAATTTTAGAATGCATCCCCATCCCAAAGCCCCTCACTGTATTGGAGGAAAGGGTTACTGCATGGAAGCAGCTATGCAGTTCTTTGGGATGAGTGCAATGGGCATAGCCATCACCCCTCAATTGCTCTCTTTCAAGACTCATTTTTCTTAAGCCACTCACCTTGGGCTGGATATACAGCATTGGTGAATATTGCTTCTACAAGGTTTTCTCCAGGGCTCTTAATTTAGGACTGAGGAGCACTTTCATGCATTTCACTTTTTGTACCCAAATTTACATGTCCAATGGGAATGTATTTTTGTTTTGTAAAAACATTATGCAAAAATTCAAACTGTGGTTTTTTTCTGGCCAAGTTTGTATGCAAAGTGCTATTTAGAGGAAGGCATGCAAATCCCTTTCCCACCTCAGTTTAAGGTCCTCAGGAGTTGTGCTCTCACTGAGATACTGACAAGAATAAATGCAGGAAGCTCTCTAAACTGACGGAGAAAAATCTTAGGCGCTCTCCAGTGATGTCATGCAGGGGGTATGCGGGGGTACGCGAGTACCGGTTTCTAGGATTACAGCTGGCCCCGCCCATTCGCCCGCCCACTC
Organism: Lerista edwardsae; assembly: GCA_029204185.1. NCBI lineage: Eukaryota > Metazoa > Chordata > Lepidosauria > Squamata > Scincidae > Lerista > Lerista edwardsae. The sequence goes on along the minus strand of JAJKFI010000011.1, from coordinate 13,443,108 downwards.
GTTGACTCCGCCCTCTGCAACGTTTGAATTTCCTGCATGTTTGAGTTGCCTGCATGTTCTCAGAGCCAGGCAGGCAGGCAGGCAGTGAGCGGAGCCTTTCCTTTCCTTGCCACTGAAAAATGAGTTGCTCTGGGGTTTTAACATGATGCCAGGCCTCCTTAACATGTTCTGGGGGTGCTGTGGAATACTGTTGCAACTGTTGGGTCAGTTTAAAATCATCTGAGGCCTCAAAAAGGGCTTTTTTCATGTCACTTCCTGCCACGACATCACTTCTGGCTTATGACGTCACTTCCGGTGGGCGGGTCCCGACACGTGCCAATCAAAAGTGAGTACCTGTTCTTAAATCATTTAGATGACACCACTGGCGCTCTCCCATTTCTGTACCCTGCTATCAACTCTCTCCACTCCCAATCCAGTTGACTGAGAGAAGTTCTGCCTCCACCTCCCTGACTCTGCAGTGCTGTCCAAATTCACATAGGCTACATAAAAGTTTAAACAAGGCAGATATAAAGACACCTAAGCATTGGCTCAGTCCATTTCTGAAAAACAAAAATGAGCTTTTCAATAGTAAAAGAAACCAAAATTTGAAACTGCATCAAAAATGACAGAACCACCATTTTTCTCGGGGATGCCAGAGTGTGAAAAAATACACTTGGGTTTTTTTGCTCTCTAGTTCCATCACAGCCTGCAGATTTCACAAAAGGAACTGTAGAGTATGGAAGTGAATACTGTAGGCATGCTTACTGTGGTCATGAGCATCTCAAAATGAACCACTCATTTCCATTAGGTCTAGCGACATGACTTGCCTATTTGTTTTTTTTTTTTAATGCTGATTTCAAGATAAGCTATTAGACCTGGATTCAAAAGACTGTATTTGAGAAGGGCTTGCCTATTCAATGTGTCCCTCTCCACCCTCACAGGACAAAAATGAGCCGTTCAAACACCACACCACAGGTTTTCCAATAACAACAAAGTTAATGACTAGTGGAAGAATTACTGCAACCTTACTGAACTGTAGAGCCAAGATAAGCAAAAAATTGTGGGCCCTCTCTTTTCAGAAGTTCATGTGATGAATGTAGCTACTTCTTGTCCCCAATGGCAAGGAGACCAGTTCTTAGCCTTGCTATATGGGAGACTCCCTTGACTAAAGATACAGGGCTGGCAGGAGGAGGTGCTAGGAAATTTACCTTGCTAGGGCTGTTGTACTTCTCACCACTTCCAGAAGGACCCCTATTGTAATACTGCAGGCTCATATGGTAATCTGGGATAAAGACTTGTGGAACTGCAAGCCCCTTGAAGTGTGAACGTTGAAAGCTCAGTGTTGGAAATGGTCCATTAGCACCACTCCCATACAGATGGCATTCCCATACACACTTACCTGGGAATAAGTCCCAAAGAACTCAATGGAGCTTACATCTCAGTAGACATGCACAGGATTGCACTGAAAGTATCTTGCAAGAAGGTGCAGTGCCAACAGATTAATTGACAGTTTTGATACCAGAGTGCAGTTGCATCGTGGACAGACAAGAGGACTTGTTGGCCCACGGAGTTGGGCATGGAGGGGGTCCTACCTTGCATGTCTCGATTATATCTGGGTGCTCTAGAGCCCAATCCTAAAGGTTCCAGCGCCACCAGTATGCTGCTACCTGGGGCTCCAGGTGTCCCAAAAGCGACGTAAGGTTCTGCAACTCGGCACCAGGAGGTCGACCCTGAGGCACTGGTGGCGATGTCACTACCGGCCTGCACTACAGGTTTTCTGGGTGGAGGAGAGGCAGGGAGGGGCAGAACTGGGTGGAGGAAGGGCGGACCAAGGGCCAGACTGGGCCCAGACTTTGCTGCTGTATCCTTTGTTCCCACCCAAGCCGGGAGACCCAACAAGGGTCTCCTTGGTTCTGTGTCCTCTCAAACGCTAGTGCAGATCCAACTAGACCCATTGGGCCTCCTGTAGGTTGACAAGGGAACGTTTGTTCCCAAGGAGACCAGCTGCTTCCCCAGCCCCACAAGGTACAGTGATAGCCATTTTGGTGCCACTGGGCGCTAGGGAAGCATAGGATTGGAACTGTTCTGATGTTCAAGATGCTACAAACTATCTACTAAGATGCTACAAACTATCTACTAGAGGAGTTCAAAACACTAAACTCTGTTCAAATGTTCATGAGGAGCACCAAAACAAGCACGCGTGTGTCCGATTCAAACTCGAGAGCAAATCATTTGAACCTTTGCAAGAGGTCAGCACTTGCAAACATTCCCTTTCATGGGGGAATTTGAGCCCCTGCAGGAGAGCAAACTGAAGTTTTACAAAGGCCCAAGCATTTGAAAATATTTGCATATGCGCTCTAGTTCAGAAACAGAACAGTTAACAGTGCCCCAGTGCATCCTGCATACTGTCTGAGAAACGGTAAAAGAGCTTGTGTTCCTTTGCTGGTTTCTCTTAGAAGCAGTTCGGCACTTAGCAGAGGCTGCTTTGCAGACTTACAGAATGCATCCAAGAGTGAAATCGATCATTCTCAGGGACAGGGTTCTTGGGCAGCTGTCGTAAGTCATGCTCTCTGGAAACGCTCAACTTAATGCCCAGACTGTGACTTTGCGTTGGTTATAAAGCTCTCTGAAACCTGCCAGATCTCCTCCAAGGTAAACATCTCCACATTAAGCAGAAACTATTACTCAGAAAAAGCTACATAGCTGAGGGGTGTGTGTGTGTCAAAAACCCCACAACCACTGCTAACAAGATGCCCAGATATAGGAGACATTCACTTTGATTTCAGCTGGGGAAACCCCCCATCACGGTTCTCTTCTCATTCAAAAAAGAGGGGCAGTTGGGGAGAACCAAGCAAGCAGAAAGCCTCTCGCCCTCAACAATCGGGAATCCCTACAAAGACAGGAGGATCCATTTCCAAAAACGAGTGGCTCCAGGGACTGTCAGTCAAAGCAGCCAACTCAGGCAGCTGAGCCAGAAGACGGATTGGCAGGGAGGAGGGTCTCTGGCGCTACAGCCAAACTCTCTCCTCTCTTCCACGTTTTCTCCTCCACTCAGTCAGTGTAGCGGGGGGGTGGGGGTGGCCTGGTCTGTACAGCAGGTGCCGCAATGTGCCATGTAAGCAGCTCCTCCCACTTGCCATCAGAGCCATTTGGGGCAGCTACAGCAATACACAGGTGCACCTGCGCGTTGCTGTTGCTGCCCTAAATGGCTCCAACGGCAAGTGGGAGGGACTACTTACACGGCATGTTGTGGCACCTGCTGTACTTACTGCGCTGCCCCCTCCTTCTGCCTCCACTTCATTCCCCTGCTTGTTTCCAAACCCAGAGAGGAGGAAGAGCAATAGTTGGGGCAATAAGCAGAAATAAGGGGGAAGGACTGCTTTCGGCACCCCACTTCAGGCGCATGGAAGCCTTGGCCTAGTCGTGAATGGCTCAGCTTACTCACCCTTAAAAATCACATTGTTTTCATGCTCACCACCACCTCAGAGAGTAGGGGGGAAGCAGCCTCTCACAGAGTTAGCTTTGTTCTAGAAACTTAGGGTGTTTTTCAACTTTACCATATTTGTTTATATTCAATACTGATGTTGAACAATGAGGCAGCAGGCAGACACCCAGTCTGGTCTTTAAAGTTAGCGTGTGCAAGAAAACAAATGTATTTTGTTATTTAACTCATTCAATTATTCATATAATTAAAAACACAACTATTTCATTACTCATTTGTTACTATTTCTACTTCATAGGTCCCATTCCCTTTTTTTTTTTTTTTAGTGGACAGCTGGGGAAAGATAGATTCCTATGGGGAGACAGGCTTTTGTGCCCAGGAGCCATTTCCCAGGATGCAAGCAAGTTTAAATTGTGCACACATTCTAACAGAACAGCTTCATTCTATTAGGCTGCATGAGCAATGCAAAATGTGCATCATCTTCCACCCCTGAAAAAGGCTGCTGGGGTGGAAATACAGCCCCCTGCTAGCGACCTCCTGCCTCACAGGTCCTAGGGTTGATTTTAACACCCACAGCTGTTTTCCAAAGGGCAATGTGCTTATATTTCCCTCAGTGTGCAAGCTCTCCCCCAACCCAAGTGAACTCTGAATAGCTTCGCAAGCTTGTGCAAGCTTGCTCAGTGCTTAAAATTATGGCAGAGAAGGTTGGGAAACCACCCTGCCTCTGACTGAACATGCCCCCTGCAATCTAAACACAGAACCTGAGGAGGCCATCATGAAAATTAAGGGGGCCAAGCCTCCCCTCTGTCCCTTTAAGTCGAGCACTGGAATGAGGCAGCTAGTCCATGTGCAAGTGTAGATAGTATCTTCTGCCCCCAAAAGACAGAAAGAATTAGAGGCCTGATGAACAGAATTCTGCACAGAAATCTGATTCTGTAGTCATGCATGGACCTGATCCTCAATGTAGATGGAAGATCAAATATGAATTAAACATATTAAAAAGAAAAAAAGACTGCAAGTGTAGGTTTCATTATTATTTCTAACCACACAGTTCAGAAGTACAGACATAGAACTTACCTTCCACTGCAAGGAATGGAACCACTGATCCCGCAAGTAGCTGTTTGCAGCCTACAGTTGAGAGAGAGAGAGAGAGAGAGAGAGAGAGAGAGAGAGAGAGAATAAATGGAACCATTAATGCTACACCCCATTAAACCAAAAACACGTTGATCACTCACATAGATGCTGAAGGCTGGAAAACAGTCCATCAATTCATTTGCTTGAACCCTTTCACACCCACAACTGGATTGCTGCTAGCTTCAAAGCACATCCTCTGTGTACGTGAAGGACTGTGCTCTAAAAGCTCTAAAAGGAGGCGCTTTTGTTGTGCGATTGATTTACTTTGAAACACGACACTTTGAAAGATGACAGCAAAGAGCAGGTATAAGTGCACTGCCTTTTCTTTTTTTAAAAATTATTTACCGTCTGCCCACATAGCTCGCTCATGCAAAATGCACCGAAGCTGGCCTCACTCAAATTACCCAAGGATACTGTCATCAAACCTTTAGGACTGATCCTATGATAATGTACTCTATGTGGGGCTCCCCACGGAAAGCATTAGAAAATCTCAGTTGGCATAAAATCCGTCGCCTGAGAAAACCATTTCTGTCTGTTGTCTGCTTTCTAGGCAGGCCAACTTTGGGGGGGGGGGGGGAGGCAAACTACTTCCGGATGGGCTCGACATCTTCTGCTATTACTCTGGTCTCCATGCTCTCTGGGCTAAACTATGAGTCACCAGGTACAGCCAGACTCTTCTCCTGATGCAACAGATGCTTCCCACCCGCCCTCTCACCTGGCACTACTTGCTGAGTTGCTGGAATCAGAGCCTTAAGTGACCTGGAAACACTACTTTCCATTAAGTAAGTGGTGTGATGTGACTACACCACAACGATGTGGGGAAAGTTTGGAATCAGGAAAGGACTGGCTTCCTTAAATGCATTTTTACACTGCTTGGTGTCATTGGACACATTTGTTTAGTGAACGTATTTGTTATTAACAAGAAAATATCTACCATATCAGAGGGTAAGCAAAAAATACTGACAGTGTTTGTCTTTTCAACCATTCTGCAGTCAGAGCTGTTTTCCAGCCGAAAGGACAAACATAATTATTTCCATTCTGGTATCTCACATCATCTACCTTGGGTCACCTTTGGTGAGAAAGATGGGATATAAATGTTTTCATAGATATGACAGCAAACCCTCAATGTAACAAACTAATAATGGGAGGGGTGACCATAAATGCAAGAAATCCATTAAATCTGAATGTATTTATGAAAAGGCACACAGAAAAGGCATTTATGACTCATTTTCAACGAAGCAGGCAATGTTCGTTGTCTGAAATATTTCTGCAGTCTGTTAAATTAAGGTCCATTAAATTGAGGGTTCACTGTAAAATAATAGGGTTATATCCTTCCCTTCCTGCAAGCTCAGGATGGGTTTACCCTGCCCCATTTCACTATCATGTGAGGTACACCAGAAAAAAAGAATACTGATGAATCAGTTCAGAGATTCTTTCAGTCCAGACCAGAGGTGCCCCACAAGCATGGCATGGAAGCAAAGCCCTCCCTCCAATCAGTAGCACAGTGGTGAGTATTACAGGCTCCTCAACACGCTGTGTGAGCGGCCCTCCCACATGTCATCGAAGCCATTCTGGGTAGCAACAGCAATGTGTTGCCCTCACTGCCCACAATGGCTCCAACCAGTGGCGCCGACTTGCTTTCATCAACATGGGTGCCCGTGGCCATGCCCCCGATGTTGATGTGGCCACGCCTCCGACATTGACATGACCACGCCCCCTGACATAATGTAGCCACACCTGCCAGAGCCCAGGTCTACCACCGTCTATACTTATAATGGGTAGACCTGGGCTCCATAGCTCAGGTCTACCACCGTCTATACTTATAATGGGTAGACGTGGGCTCCATAGCTCAGGTCTACCACCGTCTATACTTATAATGGGTAGACGTGGGCTCCGGAGCTCAGGTCTACCCATTATAAGTATAACCCGTGGTAGACCTGGGCTCCAGAGCTCCCTCTTGTCAGGAGAGCAGACATCGTGCACGTGCACCAGGAGTCAAAATGGCATCGCATGCTTCACTAGTCAGTCTCCCAAAGACCGTGCACGTTAGCTGTGGATTCTTTGGAGCGGATTGGGAGTGGGTGCTGGATGCTGAGGGGGCTGGTGTTGACGTGGGGGCTTTGCCCCCACGGGGAACAACCCGTGTATGCCCAAAGCCCTGGAGCCCCGCCCAGATGGCGCCCATGGATCCAAACAGCAAGTGGTGGGGCTGCTTACACGGTGCATTGTGTGCCTGCAATACTTACTGTATCACCACAGCTTTGCTATGCCTCCAATGTCCTCTTCCTGTCCCATCAATAGCCACCCACTGTCTTGAACATGGAGGCTAGCTAGCATGGAGTATAGCAGCTGATAGACCTATCCCTCCTGCATGCATTTGTCCAGTCCCTATTTAGCAATCTAAGCCAGTGGCCACCACCCCAGCCTGAAACAATGAATGCCAGACATTTGTTACAAGCAATGATAAGCAGACCCTCCTGTCACCTGTCCTAAATTTACTGCCAATTCATTTCACTGGGCAACCTGAAGTCCCAGTATTACAAGAGAGGGAACATTTTGTTCCACTTTCTCAGCACCATGCACATTTTCCTAATAGCCCTCTTCATGCCCTCTTCTCCAGTAGTGCTATCCAGCCAGTATGCTGGGCAGGACTTAGGTTTGATCGGCAGTCCGCCCATCGCTTCACACCACGTTCAGCCGCTTTCCCGCCCGGGAAAGCGGCGGAACATGGCGTGAAGCAATGGGTGGACTGCCGATCAAACGTAAGTCCCGCCCAGCGTACCGGCTGGATAGCACTACTGCTCTTCTCTCTCCTGTTTTAGTATTTCCTGGAAGGGAAAGTACTCCGAACTCCTAATCGTTTGGGTTTCCCTTTTCTGTACCTGACACGATCAAAGGGTTGGAGCACCAGAGGTTTCCAAGAACGACGTGACTGATTCAGGCCATGCTGCTCCAGGGCTGTAAAACTCTGACGCAGCAGCTCTCCACAATTCCAGAAAGGGAAAAGTTGCCCCTCTCACCTCCACCTGGAGAGGCTGCCAGGGATTGAACCTGCAAGGCTGAACCTGTAAGGTTGAACTAAGGCTGTCCAACCCAAGCAGCAGCTTAGCCAGAGGGGGCAATGGCAAACCAAGCATTGCAGGATCCTCAACACACTCTATGAGCGGCCCCTCACGCTCAGAGCCATTCCAGGTGGGAACAGCTACACAGAGCCATTGCGCCTGGAATGGCTTCAAGCGGGAGGGGCCACTCACACGGAGCGTTGAGGAGCCTGCAATACTTAGCATGCAGCTCCCCTCTCGCTACACTACTGAACCTAAGGCCAACCTAGCGAACTGCCCAGACTTCCTCATGAGACCACATCTGTCATGAGCAAAGCAGAGTGCTTCCTCTTTCATTGTTGAAAAACCTCAAGCTGCTCCAGCCGATCTGAAATGACAGGCAAAGGCCTGTTAAGGTAGAAAACAGAACTGCACAACCCATGAGCCTCCTGACCACTCTTTTTGGAAACTGACTTCTGGCAAGTATTTCTAGACTCTCCCCCCTGCCCTCTCCAGTGGCATCAACCTCACCGACATCTCGGCTCAAGAGGCCTCTCAGAAATGCTGGGTGCAGAGAATGAATTGCCGCAGAGAGCAGAGCGATCTTTGCTACAGTGCCCTTTGTGTAAACCATTTCAACAATCTCAGTCTTCAACATCAACAAGAGGAGGAAGGGAGAAAAACAGCTGGCAGTCAGCAGGCATTTTTGCACGCAAAAGCACTGCATGCTCACATTGCATTAAGAACATCAATTAGCTCAGTCCCCAAATGTCCAAAGGAGGCCCCCGAATTTCCTGGGATCTTACATTTTCCAATCTCACCAGTGCATCATAATTGGGCCTGGGGTCAAAAAAAGGGGGCAAGAAGCCAAAAGAGAGGAGCTGGAAATTTTCTGAGATCTCAGAAAATGTTTGCTTGTATTGTGTAGACTAGCATTCAACATTTTGTGTACGCCTACATACAGTTATATACTATATATTGTTATTCATAGAAGTTAAGATCCAAGGATCGTATGAAATTATGATGCAATGGAGAAGGGAAGGGGCCCAAAAGAAACTTTGCATCCAATTATAAAATTTCTCTCAGAGGCCCTGATCCAGCAATGCTGACTTTGCTTACTAGCCAGCCATTCTTTGCCATCAATTCTGCCCATGAGTATTCTGGTATGTGGAGCATCTCTCATTTTCACTGGGATATGGGGACAATTCTGCTATTTCTTATCTTCTCATGAGCGGGAGTGAAAATGAGACCTTTGGAAAGAGGGTCAGAGTGATGTTGCATGTGTTGCTTAAAAGAAGACTGCAAGAATTTGCCCCAGGCAAGTTGGAGCGTAGATGTGTGGACACCAGGCAATCACCGTTCTGTTAAAACACTCACAGTTACCAAGAAACCTGCAGGTTTTTTGTGAACTAGTCCACTTTCAAGAGCAAAAAATAAGCCCTCGATTGAGCAAGCTTTGTATCTCTTTTGCCCTCTGGCCTGTTTGCTTGAGCAAGCCCTGGAGAGTCACAGGCTTCCCATGACCCCTGTTAATCTTGTCCTGCAAGGGGGTATTTTCTAGTCAAAAGGAAGGAAGCTCTGAAAGGTGGATATCAGAACTAGGGCCTGAAATAGAAACAGGTGCAAAAAATAAAAATATAAAGGACATACAGATGAAGAGGGAACACACACACACACACACACACACACACACACACACACACACACACACACACACACACACACACACACAC
>JAJKFI010000011.1:13352016-13433769 GCA_029204185.1 Lerista edwardsae | reverse complement strand
CACACACACACACACACACACACACACACACACACACACACACACACTTGTGCTCCTAATCTCAGCAAACCTTTATCCTGGATTTTCCCTGGAAGATTCCTTTGACCAAAAAGAATTAAAATAAAACTGCCAGGCTGTTCCAAAAACAGTGAGCTGTGTATTATTGGCACCTATTGTTATGCTTATCAGGGATTTCTGTTCTGTTTGTTTTTCCTTCTGGTCATACCTGATTGCCAGGAATAGATGTAAAAAAAAAAATAGCAATTCTATAGGGCAGAACACGCTAGGCCAAACTGAGAACACACTTTCAGCAAATGTTTGAGGTGGCAATGGTGAAGTTTCCAACTAGCTTTCCTTCTAAGCAACCTTCAAGCTGAGACAACCCACAATCCCTCACTATTTAACATTTCAAGCTTCAAAAGCATAATCTTTTGCTTCACCTGGGCAGGAGGTGTGGACCAATGGTTGAGCTGTTGGTACTGCCTGAAGTTAAGCAGGAGAATATGTGATCTTGTTTTTGGATGGGAGACAGAATGTCAGGCTGTGACAAGCTGCTGTCTCCATTGTGGCAGGACGGAGGCGCTGATGAGCTGATTAGTCACCCGCAGTGAGAATTACAGGAAAGTATGTAAGAAGGATAGCTGGCAAAAGAACGGAGTATATCCTTGAGAATCTGTGTAGGCCTGACTTATGAGTGCCTGCTGAAGATCAATGGCACACAGCCAGAGAACCACACTGTGAAAGCTATATCTGGGACTGAGGATTCGGTGAATCGCAGAATGAAGAGGGAACACACACACACTGTGGGAGTAATGGTGTGAGTCAATTGCTCTTACTGGCCAGTGGGGACAGCAAAAGAAGCTGATTTCCATTTCTGGTAAGTTTAGGCCCAAGCTACAAATACAGCACAGCCGTCTCCAAAGCGTGAGTTCCATGTTCTGTGCGGCACTTACCGTCCTGTGCAGCAGACTCTTATCTTTCCTTCTGAAGTCCTCACAGATCTGTGCGGGACAGCTGCTTCTACTGCCCGTTGGCCCAGCCGGCTCTGTGCCGTGATTTCCGGGCAGACGTGGCTGCCTGGTGTGAATTTCCAAGGAGATCAGAGGGAAAGATAAAAGGCTGCAGTGTGGAACGGTAAGTATCACGCTGAACGGGGAAGGCACTTTTTTAGAATGGTGGATGTGGCCTGCAGGTTGTAGTTGAATCATTCAATACAGAGGAACGCAGCTTTTCGATATGAGCCTGGAGTCTTGCACCCATTTTGGCAGAAATTGAACACTGGAACTACAGCCTCCTTTGTCTAACGTCCCTTTGTCTAATTATCTCCTTCACTGTGCCATAACTTAAATATAGCATTTCCATCTGAATTCCCCAAGGAATTGACTCCTATTTCAGCATTCTACTCCCAGGCTTGTCCAGTCCTGGGAGTGTATCCAACAGGACCTGCTCAGAATGGGAAATCCATTCTTGCCCTGCATCTGTAGCTGGTCACGCATTATGAATCCAGACGCAACAGAAGACATCTGGGAGTGATTGTGCCGGGACGCCAGCTATTCCTCAAGGCTGTAAGGGAGCTTGGTTGGCCCCTGCTAGAAGGCTCCAATATAAACATCCACAGAATCCCAGAATCCATTCATTTCCATTATCGGTGTCGACGAAACAATATTATGATCTCAGATCCTCAAGAGGAAAACAAGTGAGCAAAGCAGCCTCTTTTTGAAGCAGGTTTCTCACGACTGCTACTAATTTGCTTTCAAAACACATACATACAGCAGGCTGATGCAGATTAAAATCTGCCCAGCCTGCCAAATTCTCTTTATACTAGGCCGGGAGCATTGAATTCAGGGCTGTTACCATTTTTCATAGGAAACAGCCCCCACTCCAGCCTTTTCAGAAATTGAACTAGAAATGAAAATGGGAACAAAGCAGAATATGAATTTAGAAAGAACAGCAAAATCCAAACGTTTTTTGTTTTTGTTTTTTTAATGAAGACTAGAATATTTTTCTCATCCAAGTATGCTCCTGGCCCTGGGCATGTTTGGCATCTGTGTATTGATTACAAGTGACACGTTTGCTCAGTGTTCAAGAACCTGCTTTGCATGTAGACAGGTTCAACCTCTGATAATTCCAGGTCGGTTTGGGAATGACCCCATCTGACAGAATTAAAGGTAGATTACTCCTTATCAGGACATCTGAAATACAGATGATTCTAAAATCCTTGTTTTCTACACTGTGAACACTAGAAGGTCTTGTACTTATTCCTACGTACAGTACAGGTACAGGATATAGTTCCGTTCTCCACTTGTAGTGTGTACTTGTACAGACATTGTTGAAAAATGTCAAAGAGGCCACTAGACACCCGCATGGGTAACAGTGAAAAGAGGAACCATTTCTCATTATATTAATGCAATTATTCCAAAATCCTGGCAAATCTAAAATCGAGACATCTTCCTGTTCCAAGCAGTTGGAGAAGAGATGCTCAACCTGTAGTGATTCCATTGCTGTTGGTGGTGCAAGGACCACTTTTCCAAGCCCCACTTTTGGGTGCACCTCCACTGCCACCAGAGATGGCAGCTGTGCACAGGAGTTGGTGACTTGCCCAACAGTTGCCCCTGGACAAGGAAGAGGCTTCTTTCGTTGCTGCAGCCTCTCAAGCTCTCTTTTGGACTGCACCCTCTTTCCAAAAAACATGCCTCTTTATAATAAGTGTATAATTTACTATTAACTTACAGTGATTCATAAATATTATCTATTATCATTTTTTAGAGATCATTATATTGTTTCATTGACACCAACAGTGGAACTGAATGGATTCTGGGATGCTATTTATTATAATTATGGTCTTTTAAAATCCATTTCAAGTTTCTTCTTTTTACCAGGCTACTTCATGGCCTGGTCCCTTTCCACCTCTCAGCTCTCATATTCTGCTATGCACCTGCCTATGATCACCACCTTCTAACTCAGGGACACGGGATTACTATGGCCCATGGGCCAAATCCAACTGGCCACCAAAAATCACCTGTAGTCCGAAAAAGATCTCGCCACCTGGCCCCACGGTGGTCTTAATAAAGAATTCAAGTTTGTAATTCTATCCCTGTAAGGCTTACAGTGTAAGCAGACCAAGGGCAGAAGCTTCCTTTGAGCATCGTTCTCTGTCTGTCTCCATGCCGTGCCCACTTCTTTTTTTCTTAGCTCTGTATGGCCTAATTGGGAGGTTGGCACATGCATATTGAATGAGCATGCGCTCTTACTATTGACAGACTCTATGTCTGGACCATATGTGGAAAAAGGCTGTCAATTCTCCAAAGACCTCCTGTTTCCTAAACCAACCACCATTTTTTCCTCGTTGCTCCTTATGCCTGGAACTGCCTCCTTCCAGAACACCTGAGGGTTATTTCCTCATTCCACAACCTTCAAATCCCTTCTGAAAACCCACCTTGGCCATGAAGACTTAGCCGCCCACCCAGTGGTGTCATCTACTCTCTTGCAAGACGGAACGCTGGGCGGGACTTAGAGTGATCGACAGCCCGTCGACTCACTTCCGCTTTCTTCGCGCTCCCTGCGCGGCTTTCCCTCGCCTCGGAGGGAGCACCTGCTCGCCAGGGGGGATGGGTGGGGGGCGCGCCGGGTGCCTGGGCAAGCAGGCGCCCCCTCCAAGGCGAGGGAAAGCCGCACGGGGAGCGCGAAGAAAGCGGAAGTGAGTCGACGGGCTGTCGATCACTCTAAGTCCCGCCCAGCGTTCCGTCTTGCAAGAGAGTAGATGACACCACTGCGCCCACCCCTTACTATAAATGATTGTTCCCTACTGTAACATGAAACTATGTGTGATTGAAATGAATGCATATGCGTGTGGCTGAAACAAGTACTACTACTACTACTACTACTACTACTACTACTACTACTACTACTACTACTACTAGTAGTAGTAGTAGTAGTAGTAGTAGTAATAGTAATAATAATAATAATAATAATAATAATAATAATAATAATAATATTTGGTATTTATATACCGCCTTTCTTGGTCATCAGATTGCTCCTTTGACTTTAATTCAAGGCGGTTTACCTAGGTAGGCATTTTCTAAACCGCAAGGGTTTTTACAAATCACAAAGTTCTAATCTTTCAAGGACAACTACATAGAGATGACACTTTTATCGTCCAGTCCTCCTTTCTCGCCGCACGATTGCCTTCCGCCGGCTGATAATCTGCTTCTTTGCTCTCACCAAAGAGCAGCTGGCCGTCTAGCACAACTCCCCCAATCACAGGCAGCTGAGACGGCTCAGATCTAATCAGCCGCATTCTCGAGGTCTGCCGCACACAGAAGCTTCCAGTGGTTTCAAACTAGCGACCTTTGGATCTTATCTTCGGGCAATTACTGCAGCTTTAACCCTCTCGACCAGACCTTCTGCCTGGTCTCCCTTTTACATCTCCCTTTTATCCCATCTCCACCTTCCTTCCCTCCTACGTGGTTCCTTTGCCTTAGCATAGCTATAGGAGGGGTGTTGCAGTAAGTATTGCAGGGGTAGCAATGTGCTGTGTAAGAGGCCCCGCCCACTTCCCATTGGAGCCATTCTGGGCAGGGACAGCAAAGCTGTGTTGTTGTCACTGAGCAGAATAGCTCAAACTGTGAGTGGGAGGGACCGCTTACAAAGTGCATCTTTAGACTGCTTGCAATCTTTACAGGGATGGGGCAGTAACTACACCACTGTTCCTTGATTCAACAGAATCAGGGAATGGTCCTGTCTTTTCATTTCATGTAAAATGCCATGCTCACTGACAATGCTACATTTGTTATGTTAAATAGTATTGTGGGGGCGGGGAAGACGGCAAGACAGAGCAGAACGCAACGGGCGGGCTGCTGCTCACCCGTTCCTCCCGCCCAGCATTCCGGCTGCATGACGCCGCTGCTTCTACCTATCCCCCATGGTTTCATGCCCCTCTCCCCTGCTAGTTAATCTTAAAACTAACACCCCACGGGGTCAAATTGTGTTATTAAGCAAATGTGTAACTAAGTCTTGATACCGGTTGTAACAAATTCCCAATAGTTATCAGTTCATCCACTGGCCAATGAGTAAGCAGAAAACCAGAATAGGCTCTTCGTTCATATTTACTGTACCTGCAGCAAGACGGTTCCCCCAGGGATTGTGAGCTGTAAACAATACTTAGGGGCATTCTCCCACGAGAGTAACTGAACGTCTTCAATGGAGCTGTAGGAAATTGAGTTCTCCATGTACCCAGTTGGCTGCATGAAAAACAAAACAGAGAAAGAAGATAAGCCTAATGGAAATATTCCAACAAGGATTAAATCAAAGCAAATGCCACTGTTTTGAAATGACCATTTTGTCCAACTCTGTGTCAAACCACCTTTATGAAATACTCCACTGCGTGATCTTTCCAGGAGAAGGTGTCTGCATCCCTGATGAATTAGGTATGTAAAAAATTCTACATTTTTACAGGCATTGCTCACAGTTCCATAAGGGATAAATTGCTTTATTAAAAAATGAAAATTTTACAAAATGAAAGCTGAGGTTCTTCAAAACCCAATACCCTGATCTGGTTCCGGTAGTAGCAAAAGCTGGCTCAGTCTAGACTGTGAAGCTGACACCAAGGAACTCACCTGTAATAGGCATTTTTTAACATTTTTATAACAATAACAAAAAAAATCACAACTACGTATTTTGAAGTTAACTGTATTTACTTTACCATCTCCCTCTTTATCATACAAGTGTTAAGCCCAAAGTCAAAGGAGTCATCATTTGACACCTCAGAGAAGACCAGATTCAAGTTTCACCATAGCCATGAACTCATTACAAAACTACTCTCAGCTTCAGGGTCCCACATACAGCATGGAGATAATAATGTTGGTTTCTTTTAAAGGGTTCTTCTGAGGCTTACTGAGATAATATATAGTACATTGAATACTCAATTAGCACTACATACACATGATTTCTAAGTAGTAGGAGCAGTCATAAAAGTACAGTAGTGACACAGCAAAGACTCCATTCATAGAATTATAGCTGCAGGTAACCTTTGCGGTCATCTAGTCCAGCCCACAGCTCAGTGCAGGCAACTGCTACAGCATCCTTAAACTGTGGCTTTCCAACCCCTCCTGGAAAACCTCCCATGAAGGAGAACTCACTACTGCAGTGGTTTCCAAACTTTTTAGCAGCAAGACCCACTTTTTTTAAATGGCACTCTATTGGGACCCACCTAGCAATACAAGACTAAAAAACCCCTGAAACGTTTTACTTTACTAGCCACTCAAACCCTTTTTTCCCCTTTTTACTATGGGGGTGCATCCATCTGGAGCAATTGTACATGGGGCCTTCTGGAGTTCCATGTTCATCATATCAGGACCATTCTAGTGGTCGTGTGCTCTCCTTTGCCTGACCTTCCTTAAGAGCCTAGGCACGGGTTGCCTGCTCATGAGTAAACGTGCATGTACAGCTCAGTTCCCACATGGCTCAATACATGTTCCTTGCCAACATGCTGGCACCTAGAAATCAACCCATCGAGTTTCATTTGCAGTGTGTAGTAAGGGGGAAGGGGGCTTAGCTCAGTGGACGAACATCTGTTTTGCATGCAGAAGGTCTCAGTGGCATCTCCTGGAAGGACAAGGAAAGACCCCCCTGAAATTCTGGGGAGTCACTGCTGATAGGGGTTGACAATACTAAACTAGAGGGAGCAATGGTCTCACTCAGGATGCTGCCTTCTACTATGTTCCCAGGAAGAACAAGATTGCACAGGTGCTAAGAAATCCATGAAGCTGGTTTGGAATTTACAAAAATAAAAAATACGACATGAAAACGATTACAGTCCACCGAGACTCAGAGCTAAAAAGCAAAAGGGCGGGAGAGAGATCCCCTTTGATGTTTACTTGAGATCAGGGAGCGAGTGATACAAATGTCAGTTGATGCTCCGTTTGCTAGATTTGTTCCTTGTGCTTTTGTTCCACTGTCACAAAGCAGTGGGATCAAGCACACCACTGATATCTGAGCCTTAAACTTGTCAGCGCCTCCGAGGCCGCCAAAGATGACTCCTACCTACTTGGCAGAGATGGGCGCCCATAGGAGCAGCAAGACAGCATCAAGATTTATATTCCACAGTCAAAGCCAAGCAGCGACAACCTGAAGCCTCTTGGCCACAGTGCAAATATCCACTCCCCACAGAGGTCTCTGTGACATCCTGGCAGGCGGGCGCAAGTTACGATTTTTTAAAAAACAAACAGAACAGAACCTTGATTTTCAAGCTAGTGCTGGGAGGTGTGACTAGTGGCTAAGAAATGCATGCATGCTTCCTCCAAGACCAAGGATAGAGGACGTGCTCTTAGCTGGGACATCCAGCTTCCATCCTGTAAGCACTGGAAGGGTGGAGCATTGACACTATGGGAACCTTCCTACCCCTGCCAAGGTCAATTCACTTTGTTACAAAAATGACAACGCGCCCCCTCCAGACACACTTAGGCTTTTATTTCTAGCAAACCAAGAGATGCTTTGGGATAGGCCATTCCCTCTAACGTTCCACACACCAAAAAATCACTGCTGGAGCTGCTCCAGTGCACCCACCCCATTTCACATCACCAAAGGCTCTACATTATAATACAGCTGTGTCCCTCCCATTATCCATGGGGAGTCGCGGATCTAGGGGGGGCCAGGGGGCACGAGCCCTGGGCGCCATCTCGGGGCCATCTAGGGGGACACCAGTGGCACCCGCAACACTGCGCAGGTAGACCTGGGCTCCGGAGCCCAGGTCTACCCATTAGAAATGGGCTCCTACAGGGAGCCCAGGTCTACCCATTGGGACCAGCCACAGGTAGACCAGTGCTCCACAGGTCGGGAAGGCATCCGTAGTGCAGACCTTCCCCTACCCATTCAAAACATCTTTCCAGTTCCAAGGTATCTTTAATCTTCATAACTTTTAAGGTCACGGTGAGCTCAGCCTTAGTTTTTTTTTGTAGTTGGTTCTTTACGTTTGCTGACTTCAGTTTGAAATCCCTGTGTCTCCACTTTCAAAAATCTGAGTCAGTGTCTGAAAAAGCCACATGTGAGCAGAGACCATCATGCAATGCTTCCAATTTGCATGGGAGATTAGCATGTGCCTGCCCCCTGTTATATAGGCAAATTGGAAGCATTGCATGATGGCTGGTCCCAATGGGTAGACCTGTAGCTGGTCCCATGGGTAGACCTGGGCTCCGCTGTTGTTTCTAATGGGTAGACCTGGGCTCCCTGTAGGGAGCCCAGGTCTACCCGCGGCTGCTTCTGGTGGGTAGACCTGGGCTCCCGTGGGGGCACACTTCTATTGGGTGCCCCGGGTGCCATTTTGACTAGGTCTGCTCCTGTCCATGGGATCCATTCCACAGATCCACTTGACTCTGTGCCCCCCAATCTGGTTGACTTCCACTTCCTGTTAAACCTTGATCTAGTTTTTTCAAGCATTTTGTTTTCAAGTTTTTTATCAGGCCGCCAAGAGTTGGCCTGAACACTGCTATAAGCTTGTATGTTTAAAGTGACCCTATAAAACAAGACCATTTAAGCTGGGGTAAGTCTTGAAAACGTGTCAATGGGTGCCTGACCCTCTTCCTTCACAACTGCGGATAATTGAAACTGCAGATATGAGATCTGCAAATACAGAAGCCTGCTTGCATATACAATAAAACATACCAGGATGGTTTACTGGTTAAGAAGTTGGACTTAAACCTGGAAAAGCCCAGGTTCAAATCCCTGCTCAGCCATGAAGCATCCTGGGTGACCTCATTGCAGTCACTATCACTCAGCCTCACCTGTTAGAGATAGCAGAGGTAGAAAATAGAGAAGAAAATCCATGCCTGTGCATTTCGCATTCATATGCATGCACTGCATATATGTCCTCCAGAGACAAGATGCATCTTCTCCCCCGCCCCAATATCTATCTCACTAGAGACCTGGGAGTGGGCTGAAAGCAGGACATCCCTTGTGCAGTCGTGTGCAACCTGGCGGACCAATTAAAAATGCATCCTCTCCTACACCACCCTACAAATGACAAAGGGGCTGGAAGGCGTTTTACAAGAAAACTGAGTGACTCAAGCAGGAATGGCACCACACACAGGGACCAAACAGCTGCTATGCAAGTAGCCCAACCTATCGAAATGTGTAGCTATGTGATTACGCTAGATCTTCATAACTGTATTTGTACATATAGTTTTAAAATAATCTAGAGTCACCAAGCAACTCTAGACAGATATTCTAAAGGCTGCTCCCACTTGCACAGAGGTCCAGTGGGCTTTACAAAGAGGTCCAGGGTCCTTTGGAGCAAGCTTGATTGGCGACGGGAGAGGGGGGAAGAGGAAATGCCTGTTGGTGCAAGTAATTCCTGTCCCTGGTCAATCTGGTTACCCACCCATGGAGGGAAGAGGCCCTATTTTTGCTGCTGCCTGCCAGCTACCTAGCTAGGTAAGCTGAAGTTAGGGCAAGAGGTGAGAATGGAGCCCAGCAGGGACCCTCATCCTAGCACAACGCGGCATTGCCCTTGTATCAAGTTTAGGTTTTCTAGTCAACTGAAACAAGGAGTAACTTGTCTTTTGTGATATCGTTCATGTTCAACATTTCAAGGCAGAGTTGTACCAATAGCCTTAATTTCAGATAATCAAAAGGTCTTGGGTCACATGTGTACTCAATCTCCCCTTTCTAGATAGTTTATGAACACAAAATTTATTTATTTATTTGCAGAATTTATACCCCGCCTTTCCGATGCCGAAGCAAATGCCCAAGGCGGCTTACAGAGAACAAAGTACAATGTAACCACAATATGTAAAACAAGGATTAAAGAAAGTGGCAACAACATTAAACATTAACGGGAACAATAACAAGAATAAAATTAGACCCAATTCTCCATATCAGGTGGTTTGGGAGGAGGGAAAAAACATTTGCCTGGGTAGAGAGCAAAACGCTGACAGTATACCAGAGGGACAGAGGGCAGACAGCCACGCAATCATCCAGACGAAATAGGTATGATTTGAGTCCTCTCCGAAAGGTCATGAGGGAGTGAGTAGTTTTTAATTCTTCTGGAAGTAGAATAAGTGCTGGAGGGGGAAGGTCTCCAAATCAGATGAAACAAACCATAGAGTATAAAATCAGATTGTGAGCCCAGGCAGAGAAATCAAAAGCAAACAGCCAATATCCGTTCTGTGCACACCAAGCAAAAGAAACACATTTAGGTTTCTGGGAAATAAGATCCACAATGAAACACCAAAAGGAGAGACTCAAACACTGGCAAAGTATTTGTTTTAAAGGCACAAGCTGCAGGGTAAATATGGAGCCAGAAATGCTTCAACTAACCAAGGGTGGATTCTCCCACCAAAGTATGGAGAGATGAGCGTTTTAGATGCAGACAAGCTGAACATTAAACACTCTTAGAGCGCAATCCTAACCTGGAGTTAGGCCAGCACAAGTTAGACCAGCAAAGTTTGGCCAGCACAAGGGATACTGTAAAGTATGTTTGGACCACTCTCAGAGTCAGAGAGGCCAGACCTGTGCCATCCTCCCTGACTCAGAGAGTGGCCCAATAGTACTTTATGGTGGCCCTTGTGCCAGCCAAACTTTGCTGGCCTAACCTGTGCCAGCCTAACTCCAGGTTAGGATTGCGCCCTTATGCAATTAGGTTAGGACAAACTGCTTATGTTACTGCTGTATGCATGTAACATCCCTGCAGAAATGCTGTTGATACCCTCCCTCCTAGAGCAATGCCAGATTATTTTGGAGGAACACAGGATGCTACCTTATATTATGCCAAGTTCCTTGGTGTGGTACCTGGAGATGCTGCCAGTAACTGAAACTGGTTCCTTCTTAATGCAAATCAGAGTTATGCAGCTGAGTTACAGTGCACTTCCCACCATATGGGAAAGGGGTGGAAATTTTTTTTCTCCACATTTTTTGCCATCTTATCAACACTTCCTGGCTTGAGAACCAGAGTCGAACTGTATTTCTTGAAAAACACATCTTGTGCTAAATTTCCATATCGCATTGTGCCGAGGCAAGAACTACTTTTCCTTTGAAAACAAAGGGATTGTTATGCAGGAAGCGTGATAAAACTTGTGTTTATTCATTTACCCACAGTATCAGTCCACATTTGCGATTCGAGTCCCAGGGGGTTCTCGTGATACTGCACGTCATATGCTACCTACTGGAGAGCAATTAGCTCATTCTCACAGGAAGCCAGAGACCCGAGATCCTTTGGTGATCAACATCACAAACACTGGAGGAGTATCTGAAAACAGCAGGTCCAGGGATCTGCCATTGCTCAGGAGATGTTATCAAAAAACACGCCTTGGAAAAAAAAAATAGGAGTACCAGGAGGCAGTAAATACCTCTAACAAGCACCATAAAATATATCAATGAACTAAATCTTCTAACTTAAAAAAATAATTAGGACTAGACATTGCTTAGTGAGCATGCTTTAGAAGGAACCAAGGACATATACTGTCAGCTGGGAGTTCTTAGGTAGTGTTTTGTGGGGGCTGCTACTGATTCCCAAAGTATTTTCAGGCAGCCCCTAAGAACAGAGTGAAAAAACATTGAGAGCCAGAGATTTCCTAAGATGTTTTCCAAACCCCACTGAAGAAGCAATCCATTTTTTTTAAAGCTTCCTATTTGATCACTGTAAGACAAGAAAACATGGTGCTCTGCGAAGACCAGATTACTGGTCCTCAAACGACAATGCTTGAGAACCACTGCTGCAGACTACAGCAAGGGCTGGGACACGACCACAGCTCAGTGGTTGTGCACACACCTGGCATGCACAAAGCACCAGGTTCAATTCTTGGCATCTCCATATACGGCTGGGAAAAAGACGCTTGGCTGAAACTCTGGAGAGCTACAGCCAGTTGCAGCAGAAAACACTAAGGAAGATGGGGTCAAATAGAAGACAGCTGCCTATGACCCTCCATGAGCAAGCCTAGTAGTCAGGAATAGCAGGGATGCATCATGAAATCAAGTACAGCAGTTGAAACTTCCTGAAGTTGCCACAGCTGAAGAGAAGCCCTGTACAGTAGGATCAGACGGAGTTCAGCATTTTGATTCCAATCAGTGGGAAGCCGACAACTGGGATTCCCCCATCAACTGATATTCAGTATTCTAAAAGATGGAAGTTCCACCCAGTCATTGATAGAAGGACTTCCAATCCCTTTCTGAAGCCCATGGCCTGCCCATCATGTTGTGGCAGTGGAACCCATTCATTATAAGAACGTAAGAGCCATGCTGGATCAGGCCAAAGGCCCATCTAGTCCAGATTCCTATATCCCACAGTGGCCCATCAGGTGCCCCAGGGAGGCATGAGACAACAAGATGCTTGCATCCTGTTGCCACTCCCCTGCACCCAGTACTCTGAAGTAGCCCACCACCAATGTAAGGAGGTTGCACAATCCATCATGGCCTATAGCCCACGATGGACCTTTCCTCCAGAAATCTGTCCAATCCCCTCTTAAAGGCATCTAGACCAGATGCCATCACCACCTCCTATGGCAAAGAGTTCCACAGATTAACTACCCGCTGGGTAAAAAAGTACTTCCTTTTATCTGTTTTAACTCTCCCAACCCTCAGTTTTAGCAGATGCCCCCTGGTTCTGGTGTTTTGAGAGAGGGAAAAGAACATCCTTCTATCGACTCTATCCCTTCTGTGCATAATTTTGTATTTCTTAATCATGTCCACCCTCAGGCGCCTTTTTTCTAGGCTGAAGAGCCCCAAACGCTGCAGTCTTTCTTCATAAGGGAGGTGCCCCAGCCCCGAAATCATTTTTGTCGCTCTCTTCTGCACCTTTTCCAGCTCCACTATGTCCTTTTTGAGATGCGGCGACCAGAACTGGACACAATATTCAAGGTGCTGCCTTACCATCGATTTGTACAATGGCATGATAATATTGGCTGTTTTATTCTCAACCCCTTTTTTAATGACCCCAAGCATGGTACTGGCCTTCTTAATTGCTGCCGCACACTGGGTCGATACCTTCATTGAATTGTCCACCAGCACCCCAAGATCTCTCTCCTGAGCTGTCACAGACAGCTCAGAACCCATAAGCCTATAGGTGAAGTTTTGGTTTCATCATATAACATCAATTATATGTTGAGTGAAGAATTCACTTTTGCCTACCCTGAATCTACTGCCAATCAATGTCACTGAATGATCCAACATCTAGCATTATGGGAGGACAAAACTCTCTCTCTCTCTCTCTCTCTCTCTCTCTCTGTGCAGTTCTCAAACTGTGGATCCATGACCCACCAGTGTGTCATGCCCCAATTTTTGTAGGGTCGTGAAACTGACCAGGCAGATTAGGTTATGTGCATCAAGGGTTACACAAGCTCCTACTTGGGGGTGGGGGGGGCACTGCTGCCCAATCACCATAATAGCCACAACATTTGGTGTTCAGGCAGCACCCTCTAGGGCCTCTAAACAGTTTGAGAATTACTGTTCTACGCTATGCATAATTTAATAAAACTGAATGAAGTCCCTGCTTCACTGTCTTTTTTCTAAACTAAAAATCTAAGAGCATTGGAAGCTTCTTTCATACAGAAGAGGCTCCAAACCTCCACAAGAATGAGGTGCAATTCTAACCTCTGTGTTCTGAAGGGGCGTAAATGACCCTAGTTACGCTACTGAAGGGGCGTAAATGCCCCACTTGAACATGAGTGGCAAGTAGCAGATCTGATCACTCCAGTATTCAATGTTTATCACTCTCAATGTTTCTCTGAAAATTGCAGAAGGGACCCAGCAGTTCCCTCAAATTCAAGGATGACAACCACTTGGTAGAATACCAAAACTACGTTTCAAGTCCCACACGTGTACACACACACCCATGCTCAAGGGCGAGATGTGAAAAATAATTCAAACTGCACTCCCACTCCTGTATGTTTGCTGAGTAGTGTTGAGTTGGATCCTGTGCCACGGAAGAGATCAAGCTAAAACAATAAATCTGCAACCTGACTCATTAGTTCTGGTGCCCAGGTACAGAAATGAATCACTGTGCTTGAGAAACAAGTAATTCAACCACCAAAAATAAATTCATTTCTAATAGCCACAGTGTGTGGAAAAAATAGGTTGTTAAACTGCCCAGCCTTCATCACAGACGAATTGGTTTTCTATCAGCAAAATATATCTACTGGACACAAGGTTTCAGGCTCAGATGCTTGGAATGACAATGGTATAAAAACCCAGTCCCCAAAATCTAAGTTCTTGAGATGGTAGTGGTACGTGGATTTGTGCAATATACTTTTCCCCCCCGATCAGAATTCCCCAGCATCTACAGACACACTTTAAGCGTACAACATAGTAACGCATTCTCAGAATCTCCTAATAGTTAAGATGTAATTGTTAAGCAAGCCTGAGTAGGCACCCTTACTGAAGAAGGAAAGTCCTACCTTGCTGGATTAGGCCATTGTGAACCTTTACCAACATTCTTGGCAAGAATTCCAGGAACCAGTAAGCATTAGGTGGATGAACTGAACTAGTGGACGGTGGCCTACCTTGTACCCACTCCTGCACTAAGCAAATATCAATATGGCTGTGCCCAAAAATGAATGGTCTAAAGTAGCAGTTCCCAAACGGTGGGTTGCGAGATAATTTTTGGTGGGTCATGAGGGCTCCCAGGTGAGCGTTCCACAGCCTCCAGATCCAGTGGGAGACCTGAGCTGGCTGTGCCTGCACCCAAACGTGTTCAAGCAGGTCTGGGGCACTACCTGGCCAACACCACCAAAGAAGCTTTGGAACCTGTTTCTTTTTTACCATCCTCAGGTTTGCTGACTGCCTGGGAATCCTTTTATTTACACTTTGTATTTATTTGAAGTATTTATTTATATGACAGGTCATGGTGCTGATTTCCCAGTAGCAATGTATGGCTGTGAGAGCTGGACCATAAGAAAGGCAGAGCGCCGAAGAATAGATGCTTTTGAATTATGGTGTTGGAGAAGACTCGAGAGTCCCCTGGACTGCAAGGAGATCCAATCAGGCAATCCTCCAGGAAGTCAAGCCTGATTGCTCCCTGGAAGGACAAATCCTGAAACTGAAGCTCAAATATTTTGGCTACCTCCTGAGAAGAGAGGACTCTTTAGAAAAGACCCTCGTGCTGGGAAAGATGGAAGGCAAAAGGAGAAGGGGGCGGCAGAGGATGAGATGGTTAGATAGTGTCACTGAAGCGATGAACATGAAATTGGGCGAACTCCGGAAGCTGGTGGAGGACAGGGAGGCCTGGCATGCTGTCGTCCATGGGGTCGCGAAGAGTCGGACACGACTTAGCGACTGAACAACAACAACATGGTGCTGAAAAGTTTGGGAAGTAGTGAGCAAAAGCAGTGATTCCCAAACCAGAGGTCATGACCCAAACGAGGGTCACCCGGGTGTTCTTGAGGGTTGCTGGAAGGCATTTGTTATTATCAACCCCATCATCATGAACCAAATCCATGGGCCATCACTGTTGAGTCATCAGCCTGAGAAAAACTTGGGTTCATGAACAAAATGTTAGGGAGACCAGGATCTAAGGGATGGTGCTGAATTTGCAACTGGGAGAGCGCTCTTCAGCTATACTGCCAGCCTCCTTATTGGGCATCACAGACTGAAAATGGGAACAAGGATGATTGACTTCACCAAGTTGGGTGGGGAAAAAACACACACTACAGTACAACAGGCATCCTCCTAATTCAAAGCGATTTGTAAATAATTTGTTAGAAGATTCCTTGATTTTAAAATCCATCAGCTAAACTAGTTTATCAACAACTTTCACTGTCTTCTGGTGCTACGAAGGCTAAATTATTTAACAGCCCACAACAAGTTCAGTGTTTAAGCACCAGTTGCAACGCAGAAACTCCCAAATTTAATCCAGCAATGCTGGATTAGGCCAAAGATCCATCTATACTAGTCAAGCCAAAGGCCCAGCTTTCTGTATCGTACAGTGGCCCACCAGATGCCTCAAGGAGCACACAGGACAACAAGATGCCTGCTTCCAGTTGCCAGTCCCTTGTACCTGGATTTCTCAGGTACCCAACTTCTAAAACCAAGAGGTTGCACAATCATAGTCTGTAACTTGTGACAGACTTTTTTTTTCTAGGGTTGAACCACTTTTTAAAGGCACTTAGGCTAGATGCCACTACCACATCCTATGGCAAAGAGTTCTACAGACAATTACACACTGGGTAAAGCAATATTTTTTGTCTCTTCTAGCTCTCCCTACACTCAATTTTAGTGGATGTCCCCTGATTTTGATGTGAGTGAGAAGGAAAGAACATCCTCTATTCCAGTGATGGCATGTGTCAAAGGTGACACACCACAACATTTGGGGTGACACACCAGTGTTCACCAACACCTGACAAAAATTGAGTTTATTTTACTCATTTTTCATTTTTGTAATTATTTGATATTTCTTTATAGAATACATAGCACCACACATGATTGGACTGCATTTTTTGTTTAAATAGAAGAATATAAAAAATTGTTTCTCTTTTGTTTGGGATAAGGATTGACACACCAGCAGTCAAGTTAAGCATTCTCCCGTTTTGACATACCAAGCCCAAAAGGTTTGCCATCACTACTCTATTCACTCTATCGATCCCCTGAATATTTTTGTACATCTGAATAATTTTGTACAACCACCCTCATGCACCTTTTTTCTAGACTTTTTCCAGGGAACATTTAACTTGGTGGTTGTTTTAAAAGAAAAAAGATTTCGTTTAGTTTCAAAAACGTCTGTACATCTTTGGCATAGAAATAGTTGCTGCT
This sequence comes from Lerista edwardsae, assembly GCA_029204185.1. Lineage (NCBI taxonomy): Eukaryota > Metazoa > Chordata > Lepidosauria > Squamata > Scincidae > Lerista > Lerista edwardsae. The sequence continues at coordinate 13,417,038 of JAJKFI010000011.1, read as the reverse complement.
CTGAGGCCGAGGAATATCGCTGGCTCAATGACAATGATGTGTCAAAAAGATTCCGTATGAAAACAGACTCAGGAGGATCAGATACAGTCAAGATGAAAGCAATGCTCAGGCCCAAATGGTGCGGTCCTCTCTTTCTTCCGAGGTTCCTAGGAACTCACAGTAATCATTTCCGTTTTATAAAAGCCTACCCACTCGTTTCCATGAAAAGTGACATATAATAATCAATCAACACATGCTGCATGCTATGAAGAGGTCCTCCACTATGCAGCAACCTTCAGCCTTTCCTGACCCAGGGCATCCCTTTAACCTCGACCTGATACCCACTTTTAATTTTCCATTTTTCCCTGGCTCTACATACCAACTGTCACATTGTTTTCTTCTGACACTGTGATGGAACTGTCAGTCCCCTGCTCTATAATGCACGGCTTCTCCATGAAATGCACCACCCGGAATGCAAGCTGGAACATTTGCCAAGTCAGTCAAGGATTGCCCAATATTACTCTACACACCATGCTGATCAGTAGCACTTTTCAGTAAGGGCTTCTGCTTCGAGATAGGACTTTGCCTGGGGAACCACCGTCTCTTTTCAACCTTCATGGGTTTTGACCCCCTGTCTTGTCCTCTTTTTTCATCTCTTGGTTCCCACTTGACAGCTGCCCCTGATCCAGCTCAGATACTATCTCCTCCTCGACCCAAAACATGGCTATGGTGGAAATGGTACACCTTCGACCTTCGTCATTGTGTTCCAACCAGCCAACGTTTTGCACCCTTACAATAAAACAGTTTATGCATAAACTTTGGAAGCTATTTTCTGTCTAGGTGTGCTATACATAATCCATTCAGATAGGTAAATACAACAAAAAAGGGGGGGAAGAACCCTTCGAGCCAGTATTTCCCAAACTGTGGGTCAGTCAAGCTGAAGGGGACTACAAGGCCACCAGAATGGTTCTGATCCAATGAACTTGGAGTTCAACAAACACTCCAGAAGGCAGTGTCCACCTCTACCCCTGTCCCCTCCCTGAAAGAAAAAAGGATAAAAACAGAGGCTTGAGCCGCTGGGAATGTGAATTTTTTAAGGCTTGTAAAAGCTAGCTAGGTCCCGTTAGAGTACAATTTTAAGAAGAGAAATTTTCCTGTTGCTAAAATGTTTGGATACCACTCCTTCAAGGGGTGGAAAGATATGTGAATAAATAATGTTGCTTAAGAGCCATCTAGCCCAAGACAGTCTGCTTTAACTGAAGACGGCTCTCCAGGTTTGAGAAAGAGGGGTCTAGATGGAGAGAAAATGGGCAGAATGGTTGACTGATGTCTAGGAAGCTGCCACACATTGAGTCAGACCATTGGTTCATGTAGTGTAATGCTGTCACACCGACTGGCAGCACGACTCAAGATTTCAGAAAGGAATTCAGAGTACCTAGTGCTACGCCGAATTCTAGATCATTCACACCAAGACGTCTTCACATGTTACCAATTAAAAGTGACTATATTGTTTCATGTGCTCAAACAGGAGGAAATCATAGCTCCTTGATACATGTATAAAATCTCTATGCATAGAGTTTAAAGGCATATGCACAATCTGCATGAGTAATGTGCAATGAGTTCCCTCTGTATGGATCCCCTCAGCCACCTTGATAGGCTTTTTGTGGCATGAACTCTCTCAGTAAAGTTGTTCATTAGATGTGTGATGTGTACTGAGAATGGGCAGTGGGTGTCTGTTGTATCTACAGGTCCCAACCCCTATATCTGCGAGGGAATATTACAGTTTTCATTCCTCTATGAAAAACGGGAACATCAGGAATTTTACCTTAGAGAGTCAGTGTGAAGATGAATGAGTAGAGTTCAAGATTGTAAACTGAAGTACATGCCTTATAATAAGCATGGTGCATAGCGTATTCATATTTTAACTCCATTTTCAAGGATCTTCTTCCTTAATTGAATGGGAAGTCATCTTAATTACTAAATTCAGAAAAACAAAACCAGGAAAGGTTTTTTGTGTTTTTTGGGGGGTAGGTGGGTGGGTTAAATTCTAGTTTTTTAATCTGTTCTTGTGTTGTCTCTATTGTACCTTTCCTTCTGCCTCCCCCTCTCCCTTCCCCGATCTTATTCATAGTTTTGTGATGACTTGTTTCACTTATAAGGAATTCAACAGTCCAGAGGGTCACTGCAACATAGAATATGAGCCCAATGTGGGAGTCAAAATACGACAGCAAGCCTTTTGTCCCAGAGATGTGTCAGTTCACAAATACAACTGACGCAACATGATTTCAGAGTGTTGGTGTTGTAACTGCTCTGTACCATGAAGAAACATTATCCACGCTTTTCATTAGAAATATTGCGATGAGCAAAAGAGGAAATGACAAAACAAGTCATGATTATTATTTTTGCAATGCAGGACTGGTTCAGAAAAGCCCTTAATTCCTCACCACTCATTTACTTATGTTCACCATGGTGATTTGCATGTCTGAATGGGCCATCAAAAACCAATCTTCCAAGACAAAAAGAGCTATATGGCTTCCAATGCAATGATCAGAGTCAGACATGAGCCACCAAGTTCCAGATCATACATGGGTTGGAGCACAGAGGTTGTGGAAGAGTGGCAAACTGTTGCTGATATTTCTTCCAAGTCATGACGAGCCCTCGGAAACAGGAAACCATGTATTTCTTTATTGTGCTATGTAAACTGCTTTGTCAACTACTTTTTGTTGTTGAACAAGAAGTATAATAGACATATTAAAGTACATATAATAAAAGAGTAAAAGAATAAATTGATATTAATAATAAATTTCAGCATTTGTTTTGTTCCATTATCACATATGGCAGTGGTTCCCAAAAGTTTTCAACTGGCGGCTCCCTTGACCTACTGATTCATTGGCCGTGGCTCCCTATTAGGGGGCTACAATCCTATACATATTGGGATGTAGTGGTGCTGCGGGTTAAACTGCTGAGCTGAGCTTGGTGACTGGAAGGTTGGCAGTTCAAGACCGTGCGACAGAGTGAGCTCCCATCGCTCCTGCCAACCTAGCAGTTCAAAAGTACGTAAAAATGCAAGTAGATAAATAGGTACCACTTTGGTGGGAAGGTAACGGCGTTCCGTGCACTATAGCGTATAGTCATGCCGGCCACATGACCACAGAAGCTTGTCCTCAGACAAATGCCGGCTCTTCAGCTTAGAAATGGAGACGAGCACACACACACACACAGTCGATCACGACTAGACCATTCGGTCGTGGGGAAACCTTTACCTTTAATCCTGTATACAGTGTAGGGCGGAGGGTTTTTCACGAGGATTCTGCAGTTCCCCTAGATGGTTTCCACAGCTCCCCAGGGAGCCACAGTTTTGGAACCACTGACTTACAGTTTTCCTCCCTTTCCAACTCAGGAATCCACTTACACTCCCTATAACTCATTCCCACAATACAATGACTTTGTGGCATTCCTATCATTATTAAACTAGGTGTCAGTTGCTGATCTTTATACGCCAATAGTTGGGGAGGGCAGTCATTAGCATCTCGTCATCTTCTTCTTGGAAGCCCTGGATGTCCACCACGATCCTGCTGAGCACCAAGCGAAGCTAATTTACACCAAATTGCCAGATTCCTCTTGTACTCCATTTTGAGACTGTTGCAAACTCCAGACTTAGGGAGCTACGTCATGCCGCGTATTCCTCCCACTTTCTCTTTTCTCTTTTCTTGCTTTGATAAGCATCCAGCTTTCTTGAATTATTCCAGAGAACACCCAAATTTGCTCAAGACTTTGCATTTATTGGGTTGGTCCAAATTACAGGAGATTATATCCTTCTGCAAAGGATATTCCAAAAAAAAAAAAAACGGTTCTAAATATCAGAGCAGCTTTATACAGTTTGCTCTATCCAGTGTTGCAAAGGTTCTCTCTTCCAGAGGAGTGGGGGGGGGGGAGTTAACTCCTGGGCTGTACAGTAACAAGAGGAACAAAAATAGAGTTCAATTTGATTCCCATAGTGACAACAGGCTATTTCCACTGCTTTCTACTCGGGGGTTCTGGTGACAAATGGTGACATGCTGAAGCGGGCACAGCTTTGCTCATCTCAACAGTCACCTGCCTCAACATTAGCCCAGGATTAAGAAGTGATCTGCATCATGGAATGACTCTTCCATTTCCAGCCTTTTGAACTTGACCAAGAGGTGAGGCCTCGCCTCAGGGGTAAGGCGGGGGAACCGGCCTCCTTCTAAATTTGGCAGCTTCTGCTTGCAGGTGTTGTTTGCCCATTTGGTTGCAGATTTGGAGCTCCCAAGTTCATGGTGGGGCAACCGAAACGGACTCTCAGTCCCTTAATTCCCAAAGAAAAACCCAAACTGTCCTTAACATTTTGAGTGTATCATGTTTTATAAGTGGTGTTCCTCTTATATTTAGCAGGGGGAGCCCTGTTCACCCCTGCGCAGTGTCTTTTCCAGTGGCTGTTGCTGGTGGTGGTCTGCATTATTTTTTTTAGATTGTGAGCCCTTTGGGACAGGGATCCATTCAACTTTATTATTTCTATTTGCCTGTAAACCGCTTTGTGAACTTTGTGTTGAAAAGCGGTATATAAATACTATTGATTGATTGATGTTTTATACACATTCACCCGAGAGAGGCAGAGTAGGCTGACAAGCCAGTGAGTTTCATGACTTGAGAGGAAACAACAGAGAGTCAACAAAGAAGATAACTAAATATATTTCATCATCAACTTCCATGGATTATGGTCCATTATCATCATACTTTTTAGGGAATACTGTACACTAGAGCTGCACAGAAGTTAATGAGGATTTGAAACAGACAGCCCAATCTTATGCATGCTGCCCCATGCCGTAAAGCACTTTTCCTGCTGCTTGCTGATGAAGGTAAATCAGTCGGATAGGTGAGAAGGGTGGTGGGGGTGTGACAGGACAGGGAGGGAGGTGGGAGGGAATGGGCAGGGTCCAGGAGGGGACCCCTCCATGCCTTGGAGGCTTACACAGAGGTGACTTTCTAGACCCCACCCCTTGCACCATAGGAGGTAGCAGTTGCCATGCTGGCACTGCTGCAACAGTTGGGGAGAGAGAGAAATGGATAGGACTGAGCGGGAGGTCTTCTTGGTCTACATTTGATGTCATATTGAGAACCTCACCCACTCTCTAGCTAGCTCGCCAATATCATCAACCCCTTCTCCTCTCTGCATAAAGCAAGGGTGACGACTAAGCCTTTCAGTCTTGCAGGAAAGGGAAAACAGACTAGATTGTTTAAAGACCTAGAACTCTGCTGCAAAAGAATGGCGTTAAGCTAAGCAAAATATGGCAACAACGCCAGCCTTGTGGCACGTTGACCTTCTCAGCTCAGGCGAGCTTCAACAGCTGCCAGGATAGCATGAGCAGCTATTTACAAGCTCTCTCCATCAGGTCTACGTGCAGTCAACAAGCAGAAGCACACAAATAAAAGGGCAAGAAATCAACTGGACAGGGCACTGCTCTCTTCCACTAGCATATAATGAACTGTGTGTTTGACATGGGCTTCCAGAACTATTTCCATACGTCCTCGGAGCTATGATCAGCTGAGCACGGACTGCGATAGGGACTCTTAGTGCCCCATCAGCAGTATTTTCCATTCCCACTGAGAGCGTCATCTTCAAAAATCCATGGAATGTGCAATAAATATGGAAGATTTGCAGGGCTTTCCCATCCAGCCGGTTGCACAGCAGCAGGATTCTTTGTACCTGTACCTTAGAAAAGCCATCTACGCACTGGTGGTGTTAAAAGTTGTTGAGTAATGGAACAGCAGGCCCGCACGTGCACACACACACGCACACCAGATGACTTATCTAGAATCTAAGCTCTCCTTGACTTCTACAGTCAACACACAGTGCTGGACACACCTAACCCAGCAAAACTATTTATTTATTTATTTGAAGAATTTATACCCTGCCTGTACCATGCTGAAGCAAATGCCCAAGGCGGCTTAACTGTTACTGCACATTCAAATTGAAACTGCCATGGGGCATACCCAGGGGGTGGCCCTGCCCATGCAGTTAGATAGGAACGAAGTGAAACCAGGGGGCGGGCTTAGCGGCCATGTTTTTATACTCAAAATGCTGATTCCAAGCATTTCAGATGGCTTTGCGCGTAGTGTTTAGGATTTAATAGTTTACTCCTGAAGTAAAAACTTACCAAAATAAAAACGTGTGATCATGTAGAAACATTATTGGTAACCGTATTATGATTTAATATGCAATTACAAGGTTTAATTCCGCATAATTATATTACTGAACACAAACGTTTTGTATCCGAAAAATCACTGCTGAAGGTTGTGTGTGGATTGAGTTCCTTTTATTTCTTCATATCTACTTCAGTTTGTGAAGGGCTGCATACTTTATGAAGTAATATTTTTCAGTAGCAATGAATCACAATGATTTTAAGTACCTGTGCAAAGTAATCCCATTTTTCTGATAGCGATTTGCACACCCGTATGCAGAACACGTAGGCATGATTAACAAGGTTGATATTAACTTTTACACACGGGCAGGGAGATTTTTATTCGAGAATCCGCAGCAATCCTCCTTCGCGGCAATGATCTGAGTCAGCCATATTGTTAGACCCATGGAGTTGCGTCGGCCATATTGTTAGACCAGACCCATGGCTTCAAGAATATGATGTCATTTCTTCTCCATGTTATTATAACTCCATGGGCATACCCCACAGGGTAACTCTGTGGCTCAGTACAGAGAAACAATTTATCAAAAGGGAAGGTTTTCAAAATCAGTCTTCTGTGGTTGTCTGTATTAACGAAACCAACATGCACTAAAACAGTGGTATTCAAACTGTGGGCTGGGACCCAGTTGGTGGGTCGCGACCTGATGTCAGGTGGGTTGTGGAAAGCTGGGAGCAGCCATCTTGGAAACTGCAGACCTTACTCTTGCTATATGCCTTTAGAGAATGTGAAGAGTTTAAATTTTCAAGTGAGAGTTGTTTTTAAATTTTGTTTTTAGTTCAGTGCTTTTACATCAGATTTTGTGCTAATCCTGCTTTCTGTCAGGGATGGTTCATGGTTGTACAATTGCTGCAGTCCAAGAATGCCAATTTGCATTTCAGGAGTGTCATTTTATTATGCTACAACAACAGCACTTCCTGCTTGGTGATGTCACTTCCTGCCACAACATCACTTCCAGGTTAATATCATCACTTCAAGTGGGTCCCGACACGAGTGCCATTCTGAAAAGTGGGTCCTGGTCTAAAAAGTTAGAATACCACTGGACTAAAATGTACACACAAAGAGGGGGGCTTATCAGGTGGTAAGGGTTCCTCACATTTACCACTTGGAAGATTGATCATCAGTGGGCCAATTTAGACAACTTGTCCAACCAGTACCTCTGTTATATGAGGAGGAGCATGTGTGCACAACGCCTCCTCGTCTAGTGTGCTGTTCCACCACCTAAACTATAAAGTCCCATGGCCAGAGCTGTTTTTTTAAAGAGCAGTTTGCCTTCCCTGCTTTTCTGGGGGGAGGGGGCACAGTTTCTGGTATTAGGATTTCAGATATCTATTCCAAATTTCAGTTATATATTTTGAAACTTTAATATTTGCAGGTTTTGTGAGGTTATGCTTAAGAAAATAAATACTTTGTGTTTTGTACAGGAACACCTTTTAACAAAAATTCCTACTCGCTTTAATTGCAGACTAAGCTGGAACACAACTAGCAAAAACTGAAATGACCTGGATGCAAAAGTCTTGAGTAAAGACGTACTCTAGCCAAAACTTATTCGGGTCCCACAGCTTCTTCTTCCCAGCTCAGCCAGACACTGCCTTCTTGGATCTCATGAAATTTTGTAAGATCCAAGATGGCAGCTCTAAAATGTCACAAGATCCAAAATGGTGGCATCCAGGAGAACAGGGAGGCGGGGCCATGGAGACCCTCCTATGAGTGTGGCATCCTAAGGCAATGGTTCCCAAACTATGACCTGTGGCTCCCTGTGTGTGTGTGTGTGTGTGTGTGTGTGTGTGTGTGTGTGTGTGTGTGTAAGATTCATCTTGATTTTAAGGTGTAAAATGTTCTCTAAGAGAAAGAAAATACTTCCAAAGAGAGGGGGGAAATGTAATTGACCTAAATATCATCATCTATATTAATAAACTTTAAAGATAGCAAGAACAGATCACCACCTTCTTTTATTTTTGCTCTTGTTCTTAAGGTCTGCTTTTTTCCCTTGTATAAAGAGAAGGAAAAAGAAAGAAACAGGCTTTTCTCAAGAACCACCATTGCCTTGTTTTTTTTGACACACTACCATTGTTTCTCAGGGGCTGCCGTTAAGATGCTTTTAGATCAACTATAAAAGAGTAATCAATGAAGATTCCTGGATTCACCAATTACCAGAACAAGGCCAATGGGCAAACATCCCTACAGCTTCAACCAGGAGAAATCCCCATGTAGGATCACAAACTGCCTCTCACATATTCATGCTTGTGTCCATTCAGCTATCCATCTGAGCAACAAACTAAATTTAATTCAGGGGTGTTTTTTTTTTTCACCATAAGTCTTTAAAGTGCTGTGCTTGACCCTTAGGGCAGAGAGAAAGATTTTTCAGAGGCAAAAGTCATTTTCAGAGCAGTTTCCATTAATTATTCATCAAGATGAAAACACAGTTGTGGGGTTTCAGGATGTGACAATTAGCCCATGTTGTCATATGTCGAACGGTCCCTTGCTAAACAGGATCAGACAAGCCCACCTAAGGAGTTGGGGGAAATGTCTAGGACGGAAGGAGCAAGAATGCCAAATGTCAGCATGGCAAATCATCATATTGGCACATTTGACCTGAAATCTGCTCCAATGGCCAACGTTCTAACTGCCCCTATTCACCAGGGTAATAGCACTCCCTACATCCAGAAACCCACTCCTGTGTAACAGCTATCCCTATTTTTGCCTTTTTATTAAAAACAGTGTCAGACCTTTGGGTACCACGGGATGGATTTTTGCGGTGGTTTACTAAGGTGAGAGGGAGAAGATAGCAAAACCTCCATGCTTTCAAAGTCCCCTAAGGAGCCACCCCTGCTTGTAATGAAAAATAGACTGGATTGGTATTTTTTTTCTCAAATTTTTTCATATCCTGTTTTTCTGTAAAGACTGGCTCACAAAACAACTTACAGCCCAAACTTGACTTGGGCAGGAGCCAACAGGCTGGCCAGCCTGCGCTGCATCCTACCCAAGGTAGGAGACAATTGGAGCTCACCATGAGGCAAGGGGACGTTTGTCCCCTTACCCCAGGTAAGCCCCAGGCAGCCTGATGAGGCGGCATGGACCTGCACCTGCAAAATAGCAGGCGCACGTCTGAGCCACGTGCAGTGGCCCAGATTTGGGCCGCGCAGACTGAGGTTGGGGGATAGGATCTGACCTAACAGCCAGATCCCGGCTTCTCCCCCCTCCCTGGGCAGCCTGGGACTGCAATCTGCAAGAGAAGATCCCTTCTGGACATTATCGTGAAAAGGATCTGAGATATTATAATTATGGGGCATTTTAGGGAAAAGAAATGGAGACCAACTACGACAAAGTCCCTGCTGTTGCCTCCCACTGAATGGTGTTGTGTTTGCTGTATAAAGAGTAAAGAAAAATAAATACTAATTGTGATGTGCATACAGTCTCTACTTCTTACTGTCCACTGCAGGAGATGGTGAGAATTGGGAGGTGGGATCTCAAATCTTATGTTACTTCAGTCTTTTCCCAAAGGCTGCCTTTGTCCCTTTCAACAAAACAAATAATAATAAGCGGGTCTTCTGGGTCACCCTAGCAGTTTTGTTTTTTGAAGCAGCCAATGAATTTCATCGACTGTTCAAAGGAAAACCAACCAAATGCTCTTATCTACTGTACTGACAAAACACAACAGTGTTATGTTTCATCCCTCTACACCCAAGTTAAGCAAGTTCTGAACAGCAGCATTCCGTGCCATACGCCAAGAAAGGCTGCCCATTGTCCATTATAAAAACTGGACTTGACACCATTCCCTGGAGAGTAATTTGAATTCTTCTCCATGAATTGCACTGTTCACACACTGATATAATAGATCGAGCACAGCTTTGGAAACCTGTTCTGCAGATACACTAATGATATTCATTCCCTGGCACAAAGAGGTGCTGTTTCCCCTTTTCTTCATGCGTTTTTCTCCAAAACAACTACATTGGAGACTTATAATGCTCCCCACTCCTCCACAACCCAATGCTGCAACTGAATTAGATTAGCAACTGTTAGAAATGGTACTGCTTGACCCCGTGAACCAACCAGCAAATTGGATTCTGAAACCTCACCAGGAACTTGTTGCAAATGGATGCTTGGATGTGGTCTAGCATTGAGTGGCTGCTATTTTCAGGGAACGGGAACAGAAAATAAACTCTATCCTTATGAGAAATGCGTGGAGAGTCTCAAAATCTGTACAATTCAGACATAAAGCTATATAGAGGTATGTCAACAAGTCAACTTCTGTCTCAAGTGCCAGAAGTGGAGAATAAGAGCCTTGGTTTTTCTTTAAAACAAACCAGTTCCACATGACATCTGATCTCAAAGAACTGTATTTCTAAATATCTAGTGAGTCGCTCCAGAGAATATAACTGAACCAGCCTCATAGACACACAATTAGTGACATTTGCTTCATGTGGCAGGGTTAGTACAGACATAGTGTCCAAATTGGCCCTATTCCGCAAGGCGAAATTTCAAACCAGGAGAAGGCAGGATATCGAGCCATAGTTGAAACTCTGGTTTGATATTCCGGCTTATTATTAAACCACAGTTGCATTTATATGCAGCATGGAATTTGCTTTCCTATTAAAGGAAACACTTTCATATGCTCTTCTGGCATGCAAGAAGAGGAGGAGATGGAAGGGGAAGTGTGCAGGCCCATGACTACCGGAACATCATAAGAAAAGCTTGGCTGGATTAGGTCCAAAGACCCATCCTCTTTCCCATAGTAGCCCACCGGCTGCCTCTGGGAAGCCAGCAAGCAGGAGTCGAAGGCAGAGAGAATATAAAGGAAACGGCAGTCTTTTCAGATATACAGAAATACGGTATATTGCTGTCAATGGCATGACATCTAAACCACATCTATTTCTGATAACAAGCACAGTTCACACACACACACACACACACAGAGAGAGAGAGAGAGAGAGAGAGAGAGAGAGAGAGAGAGAGAGAGAACTGCATAGAACATTACAAGTTTTCAAAACACATCATGTACACGTGGGCTGAGTAATCTTTACAACAGCACTGCAAGATAGGCCAAAATTATTTTCTCCACAGTGCAAAAAAGTGGTGTATTGCAAGATGGTGCAGAGGAGAACAGTCCAACAGAGGACTTTCTCAGCTCACACATAGGTTGCCCCTACGCTGTGCCACGTGTTGCTTTACAACTGAACCCTGCGATTGTCAGGATTTTAAGACAAGATACAAGAAGCCATAAGGTTTTGCAACAGGATCCACAATTGGGGGACAATGCATTTTCTCCCAGGCTTTTGAATTTGTTTAAAATCATCAACCCCGTTAATCCCTCCTGATGCTAGTGACCCAATTAACATCCAGCAACACATGCAGCATCTGCAGTTCACATCCCCACAAAAGCAAAGAGGCAAACAAATTCCCAGAAGCATTTGAAATAAGCATCACTCGTTTGCTGGAAAATATTCCTAAACATGTCAGACTGGAGCATCAAGCTGCAGGAACTGACAGCCACCTTTCTGACTTTTGCAATTCCTGGAATGTAAGAACGCCCTGCGGTTTCATGGATTGTTTTCCATTTCCAACTAAACACTTCAACTGTAGTTTTATTATTTGAAATATGAAGCTCCTGTCGGCTGAAGAGCTCTGCAGAAAGCAAGCTTCAGCTTCCTTTTTTGATTTTTTAAGACGGCAGTCACAGAACAGTACCAGCGGCAAAGCTACAGAAGGGCGGCTCAGTAAGTATTGCAGGTGTTGCAAGGCCCGTGTAAACGGCCCCTCCCACATAGGGGTTACAGTGCCTGCAGTATTTACGCCCCTCCCTGTACCTAAGCAGAACAGTGAAATGTTTCCTCCCCAAGTAGACTTGCATGCACTCCTAAGCATGTTTATCTAGAAGTAATTTTCACTGCCTTTAAGAGGGCTTCCTCCTAGGTAAGCGTGTTTAGAATTGCAGCCTTAATCACGTGTCTTGGTTCTGAAGACAGTCATCACAAGCCAAACTCCATCCAAGTTAACCTGGAAGTGTATTTTTGGAGGTTGACTCTTGAATAGGCACACATAGGATTAGGGCAAGGGTTCTCAAAATCCCCCCCCCCCACACACACACACTGTGATCTACGTGTTCTGCAGCAGAGGGAGCTGCAACCCACCTCCTTGTTTGGTGCTGAGCCTCTGCAGGCCTCAGAAGGCCTCCACAGGCCTCTGGAAGCAACCGGAAGTCACATTCATGAACCTGGAAGTAAAGCAGAAGTGATTTTCCAGCTGCTTCTGGACCGATGACTGTGCAGGAAGAGCCAGTTTAGTTGCTGAACTAGGCCTCTGGGTTTCATTCCCCAAGATTAAAACCTCTCTTATCTGGTCATTCTTCTTGGTGAAGAAACCAGGTTATACTTCAGCCTGGGACAGCACAGGCAGCTGCAAGAGTCAGGCCCTTATATTAGTCCATCTAGGCCAGTGATATTCAAACGTTTTAGACCTGGACCCACTTTTTAGAATGGTACTTGTGTCGGGACCCACCAGATGTGATGTCATTAACCTGGAGGTGATGTTGTAGCAGGAAGAGACATAATCAAGCAGGAAGTGCTTTCATTGTAACATAAAAAGAATAAGGTCCGCAGTTTCCAAGATGGCTGCTCCCAGCTTTCCGTGACCCATGTGACATCAAGTCGCAACCCACCAAGTGAGTCCCAACCCACAGTTTGAATAACACTGATCTAGGCCATGATGGACCGGCAGCAGCTCTCGAAGTTTCAGACCGAGAACTTGCCAGCCTTCCCAGGCAACACAAGGAAGGACTTTCTGCACGAAAGCACATGCTGTACCACCGAGCTATGGCCCATTTCCAAGGAGCTTTAATGCTCTCAAATGCTCTCCTGCTTCTCTCACGCATTTTAAAATAGTGGGGTGAGGGAAGAGGCGGCAGGGGCAACAGCAGAGGCACTCTCAGGTCATCAGGAAAAGGAGGAAAACAGATAGGAGCAGTGGCGCCATGCAGCCGGAACGCTGGACGGGAGGAACGGGTGAGCGGCAGCCATTTTGCTCCGTTTCACTGGGCGGGGAAGACGGTGAAACGGAGCGGTACGCAACGGGAGGGCTGCCGCTCACCCGTTCTTCCCGCCCAGCGTTCCGGCTGCATGACGCCGCTGGATAGGAGGGCACAGGTGGATGGGCAGGGGGGACAAGCAGAGGGGGCAGGGACTTCACTGGAGGAGTGAGAGGGGCTTGGGTCTGCTTCTGCACTTTTTGTTGAAGCTAAGTGTGGCAGTGTTCTGGGATCACTGTTGCAACACCTTTGTACAACTAATAAATCTGCATGGATATACTATGGAAAATGCCCACCCCCTTTTTCTAAGAAATGAAGAAAGGGAGAACATTTGGCAATTTTAAGATGAACAAACCAACTCAGTGACAGGCGGGCTGGAAACCCAACTTCAAATGACAATACAATGGCAGTCTGGTGATGCAGTCTTTTTTGGTCTGTTACTTTTCTAAGTTTGGTCCGTGTATATACGTTCGTACGTACAGGAATGTAGATATCTACACATACAGAAACAGGGTGAGAGAGTATGTTTTTTGTAGATGGAGACCACCGATAGCAAAAACATTTCTTCTTTAATTGTTAGTATTAATAAAGTTAATACTGAGAGAGTCTTGACACTGTAGATTTTAAAAATGGCAAAGACTGTACATAGCTGGATTCCTGCAAGCCCCTTGAATGGCTTGGATTTCATTTTCTAAGCAGGCGTGTGTGTGCCTGCATGTTTGTGTGGTTAAAAATTAAAAATAAAGAACCCTAAAAATCAATACCACACTGCAGAAGGAATGAGTGAGAACACACACAATGGAAAGTTCACATTTTGCTGCCTCCAAGGTTCTCATTCCAGCAGTTATCTGCTACTTGTGCTGATAAGATGAAAGAAGGAAAGATATGGTGCTTTAAACTTCCCAGTACAGCTCTCTCTGATGTGCAGCCCTGAAGGCATCTCTGAGTGCCAAGGTAAGATGCCTGCTTGCCCAAGACTGCAGCCTTAAGGTTGGCTCTCCCCTCCCACTGCCCTTTGATCTCTAGAGACCAAGAGGAAACAAGCTGGAGTGCAGAAGGACATCACCATTAACACTCCCTTAATGACTTCAGTGGAAACCAGATGTCAGTAAACGGAGCTCACAGCCCCTGTTCCATGGGAAGGCAGAAGTGGAAGAAATCGTTATTTCGGTTTTCAGAAACAACATGCAAAGAAATCCAGAAAAGTGGGGTTATGGGGCTATTTGCCCCAGCAGGGTGTGGATGCAAATGGCAAGGCCTGCTTTTCAAGTATAGGCTTTCCCCAGGATCCACTGATTGAGTATCCACGGTTTCAGTTATCCACCGATACCATGGACACTGGAATGCCTATTAAAAATATAGGGGAACATTTCTCTTTTTACCTTGTTGTAGCCAAACCACTGATGTTCCCCTATCTTTAAAAAGGCATCCCCAGTAGCTACTGTTTTAGGTATCCATGGTGGGTCTGAAACGGAACCCCAGTGGATACCAGGATATGCCTGTAGCTGCTTTGGCAAAAAGGCTGAAACCCATATTTTCCTGTGCTCCAAAAGCACAAACAACCCAGGGGAGGAAGAACAGAGCTCAAATTGAAAGGAGACAGCCAAAGAGGTTCAGTCCCTCTCTCTTGTGGTGCTCCCCCTTTTAGTTATTTTGAAAGCCTGGCATGGGGAGGCTACGATTTGGCAAAAATTGTGGGGGTGAAAGAGGAGTTCAATGTCAACTTAGACTCTCTCAAGTGGCAAAATGCCAGCCACTTTCACCATGCCTCCTCCTCTCTGGATTCAAAAAGGAAGATGGGCATGAAGTGGAAAGGAAGTGT
This sequence comes from Lerista edwardsae, assembly GCA_029204185.1. Classification (NCBI taxonomy): domain Eukaryota; kingdom Metazoa; phylum Chordata; class Lepidosauria; order Squamata; family Scincidae; genus Lerista; species Lerista edwardsae. The sequence continues at coordinate 13,401,997 of JAJKFI010000011.1, read as the reverse complement.
GGAGGGGGTCTATCCTACCACTCTCCTCTCCGCCACACTACCGCTTGTTTTCCATTTCCTTTAACAAGCTGTGGAGCAAAAGGAACAAAGATACGCGGAGGCACCCTCCACCAAACCCAATGCCTTAGGCGACTGGCTCAGTCAGCCTTGCTGATGAGCCAGCCCTGGTGCTTTGGTTACAGGTTACCACAACTTCCTCCCTCACACACACACACACACACACACACACACAATTCAAACAGTGAAGGTGAACAGTGACAGCCCAGTTAGGCTGCCACGTCTGGATGCTGGCAAATGTCTGTCACAATCAGTTAGTCCAGCCCCAAAGCCCAGAGGTCTATTTCAGCAACAAGTTTGTCTGCTTAAGGTCTTGGATTCAATTGTTGGCAGCATTTACAAATAGGGCTGGGAATAACCCCTGCCGGAAACTCTGAAGAGGCACTGCCAGTCAGTGTAGGCACTACTGAGCACAATGGAGGAAGGGCAGGACTCTGAAATGTCTGCGTCCTACCTTGCATGATTATGCCGAAAGTTACATTTACATTCAGTGGGACTTCTAAACAAACACGCTTGGCTTAAGCTGTGGGTTCGATTTTTGTTTTAAAAGGTCACAGCTTCCTTTCAGAGAAAGCTTTCCATCCCATGTTATATGATGCCCTGTTCTGAGTGGCAGTACAGGCTTTCAGGATGAACTGCTGAGGAGCACTGCTGCTGAGGAGCAAGTTTTGCAGACTTCACCACTTGCAATTTTTGCAAGAACAGTGTACTCATTCATTGTTTCCTTCCTTTCCTTCCTTTCCTTCCTTCCTTCCTTTCTTTCACAGCTGAGCAAATGACACGAGTCTTCCACAAAGTCTAGAGCACCAGCACCCATGTTTAAACAAAACAAAACAAAATACCCAAGTGCTTTAGCTGAAAGATTAGTCTGGAAATGGCAGTGTCAACACTACTGAGAACATGAGCTTTTTCGGCTGTTTAAACTCTGCTGCACTTGGTCAATATATTTATATATATCCTGCCAACATTTTTTTTTTCCTTTTCCAAGTGACAGGTTCTCACTCTGTCCAACCAATAAAGAAACATCCATTGTTTTGAAACTACATCCACTGGGAGAAAAGCAACTGACTTCAAAACAATGTTAATTGTTCATCCAATTCAACAGCAACCATGCCATAAATTGTACTGTGTCAAATTTGGATTGAGAGCAGGATACTATAAGCTTTGACTCAAGGGAGATCAAGTGCTCTGACACATATGAACACGGGGGTGGGGGGGGGCTGCCTCCTGAAAAGGTGCAGATGCAGCTTTTCAAAAATGCAGTCCCAAACAGTAGCACCAAACAGTGTTCCTCCAGATCTCGGAGCTCCCTGTGAGCTTATCCAGGGATCCTTAAGGAGAAGATGTGAGGATCACGTTCTCTGAAAGATCACTCACCTACCACTGCTGGTCTCTCCCAGCAAATTGCAACCAGGTGTGTTCAGAGGACAATCTCTCCATGGGAGCAAGGCGACTGTGGCATTCATCAATTCATATACGGACTAAGGATGCACCCTGGAACATGGCTTGGTGGAACCCGCAAGCAGAAGGCTGCATATTCTATCCCAACCATCTCCAGGTGGGGCTAGGAAAGACCCTTGCCTCAAACCCTGGAGATCCATTGCCGATCAGTCTAGACCAGGTGTGGCCAACCTTCCAAATTTAGGGCTCCTGGACCTTTAACAATTGTGTAGAGGAGGGAATTTCAGCAGGTGCTGCTTGCCATTTGTTAAATGTCCTCTTGGTACAGCAAACTGCCTTATTCCAAATTAGATATTGATCCATCTAGTGTAATATTTTCTACACTAGGAGCAGCCAACCTTTCAACTTTAGGGCTCCTGGACCTACACTAGATCATGGAGGGTCAAGCAGCACCCCTTTGGGTGTTAGTCCCATTTGTAGTCCAAACTATAGCCTGGGGGTTCAAATCCAGTACATAAGATTTTATCTGGCCTGCAGCAACCTAAATTTTTGACATTTTTACTCATTTTATATCATTTCTCAGTTTAAGCACTGCATTGTTTCTTTGTAAATGTTACATTTCTCTTTTGTTCTGAATCGTATCGTGCTGATTACAAAAAGATTGAAGAAACCAGTGTTACGTGTTTTTATTTTATGATCATGGTTTTCTTCCACTTTGACACACTTTCTGCTCTCCAAAAATCTATTGGGAATAGAACCTAGCAGTTCTGTTTGCCCCCAGGAAGTCGCCGTTGGCCACTCAAGTATTTTCAAACCAAGCCTATCTTCTTGGCCTTCAGGACAGCAAGTGATACGCTTCTGAAAAATGAAAGCAGAATGGGTGTGTGCGCGCGCACACAGACACACACACACACACACACACACACACACACAGAGAGAGAGAGAGAGAGAGAGAGAGAGAGAGAGAGAGAGAGAGAGAATTTCCAGTTGTCACCTCTACATTAACAGCTGGTCTCAAGCTGCCCTGACTGCTGCAGGCACCTATGAGTAAGCAGCCAAAATGTGGTCTGCCTGTAACTCAATGACGGTCACAAGCAGTGGTGTCATTCAAATGATTTAGGAACAGGAACTCATTTTTGAGTTCGAATTCAAATGTTGAAAAAAAAACCCCAAAAAACCCAGAAGCAGCCACGGAGCCCGTTAGGATCCGGAACGCCCGTTCTGGTCCGTTCCCCCTGAATGACATCACTGGTCACAAGTGAGGGTAGACGAAGAGGAGACTATGAGCAAGGCTCTTTCTAAATATTCTGCTGACATTTAACTGACCAAAAAAGAGATGCGCATCTTAAGATGACCTCTGTTCGCATCACAAACTTTGGGTTCCATTTACTTCTTTTCTAGGAAATGCTACCATTTGGAACTAAAAAGGAAGTAGGTGGTCAGCGTGGAGGATAACTCACATCCCGTCATTTCCTGCAAGCCACCCTTTGATTTACCAAAAATGTTCTGCTGTGCTGATGCTGCTCCTTTTGCCTAGCCCCCAAATCACCCTGAGATTTCAGTGAGAAATGCTTGAACAGAGGACTATTATTTATTAGGATACTATTATTATTTGTATTCTGGCCATATATGGTAAGCATTTAGAAACTGGTCCTGCTAGCATTAGACTGCAATCCACACAAAGTGCTGTTCCACATGGTTTGAGAAATGACTTTTGGTGTTGCAATGGGCTACGACAGTAACTTTACTGCTCTTTATTGCCACTTCCTTCCTGAAAAGCCAAAGTCTAAAAAACACACCATTAACTCATTTAATGCTGATTTCTTAGTCTTAAAACAGTCTTTTGTATTCTACCTTCTTTCAAGCATGGAAAACAAAAATGGAATCAGGTCTGGGGACGGAATCTGATCTCAAAAAGCTCCACATAGTGGGGACTGCCTATTGCTTTCACAGCAGCAAAGGCTGGTAGTTCATTGTGCTTCACGCTGTGTAGGGGTCCACAACGAGCAGTCATTGGGACTAACACCCAAAGGGGTGCTGCTTGACCCTCCATGGTGGGGGCTGAAATGGGATCCTGGGAAGCTACTTTGCAATACCAACTACAGTTCTAGTTGCCACTTCTCAGTGTAGATATTGTAGGTTCAAAGCAGGACAGAATAAATTATCAGGATGCTGGAGAACTTGCCTTACCAAAAGAAAAGCTAAGAGCATTTGAGACAAATGTTCCAAAAGCATTTGTTCAAAAAGCAACTAACTGTGCAATCCTACTGAGAAGTCCCATCTATTTCACTGGACTTATTCCCAGGTAAATGTGCATAGGGTTGCAGCTGAAGGGGAGGGAATGTGATTGAGGCGAATCAAATTATGCACAATGCCAAGAGCCGTTAGTCTCCCACTTTGGCCAGAGTAGAAGCCGGGGCATCCTTTTAAATTGATTTTTAAAAAGGAAAAGGAGGTGTGCCTTCACCCAGCACATCATTGATCAGTGGAAGTCTTTGCCACAAGATGGGAGGATGGCTGCTAGTGTAGATGGCTTTAAAAGAGAAGCAGACAGACACCTGTCCCCATGAATATATATCAGCGGCTCTGTACACTCCTTCTGGGTTCAGTGGCAGCATGCAAATGCCCATTGTGAAAATTCACAGTTGGCCCAGCTGAACCTCTGGCTTGCTCACGCATGCTTGATTGAAAGCAGCGCATTCCCTGCAAGGAGAATGCCAATGCAAGAACATATGTTAGACTTGAAACAGGATGGAGGCACCTAGCATGACAAAATAGCAGCGTCCAAAGTAAACAATCCCTCCCATGAAGAAATGTTATGATATCCCAGAGCTTTCTCCTCTGTCCTGGGTGGGTCACAGGTTCTGTATGCTGAAGGTCCCACATGAGAAAGAGACAACATTCTGATCCAGTACAAGGGCATTCATATATTCACATGTGAACTCTATGGTGGGTAGAAGCATCCCACAAAAGGGTAGAAAAGACTCAAATTGAGCACCATTCACAAATGGCAGAGTTTTGTTCCAATGTTCCTGTGATCTAATCAACACAACTACCATGGCAAACTTCAGTAAACATTTGTTCAACACCAGAGCCAGACTTTATGCTTTCTTGTTTGTACAAAAGCTTGAGCAGCTTCTATACCCAACAAAGATCTCAAGAAACACAGAGATGAACCAAGCAGGAGCACAAAGATTATTTGTCAGTGGATGTCAACCGTCAAAGAAGAGGAAGTATTTCTTTACCAGAGTGTAATTAATCTCTGGAATTCCTTGCCACAAGATACCTGGCCCAGGTGCCTTTAAAAGTGGATTGGATAGATTGATGGAGGAAAAGTCTATCGCTGGTTACAAGCCATTGGTGAGTATGTGCAACCACCTGGTTTTAGAAGTAGGCTACCTCAGAATGCCAGATGCAGAGAGTGTGGCAACATGATGCGGGTAACTTGCTGTTTTGTGTGTCCCCTGAGGCATCTGGTGGGCCACTGTGAGATACAGGAAGCTGTACTAGATGGGCCTTTGGCCTGATCCAGTGGGGCTCTTCTTATGTTCTTAGGATGAGTGGCACAGGGGAGAGGTATTCCTCATGCAACAGCATGAGCAACACGCAACATGCAGAGTCAGACCATTGGGTCCTCTTGTTGATGTTTGTGGGCTACAGCTCTCCAGGGTTACATTTTCTGCCCTACCTGGGGACTCCTGGAATTGAACCCTAGACTTTCTGCATGCAGAACTGGAGATCTCCCACTGAGAAACTGGATGCATAGGAGACCAAGGGTTCATTGAGGACTGGGGCAGGAGGCTTAGAGCCAGAGCAATCCCTTCATATCCAAAGTCTCTGGCAGGGTTTAGTACATAAAGGCAGTGGAGTATCTGAGGGGGGCAGGGGGGATCAAATGTCCCAGGTTGTGGACGTGGGGGGGGTGATGACACCCCCCTTGCCCACCACTGATTTGGAGCGGGTCACAATGCCAGCTCCCCCCTTCTTGGAGTGAGGGCTGAATGGCTTTGCACATCCAGGGTTGCTCTCAGAGGAGGGACAAGCCGGCGTTTCACACCACATCGAGTGACTCGGAGAAGCAACCCAATGCGGCTGCGAAGCACTGCTGGGGGCGGGGGGCTTCTCCGCTGACACCCGCCCCCCCCCCAGGATCACTCCTGCATCAAGGAAGTCTTCGCCGCAACTATTTTTCAGCCTGTATGGGCCTGAGCCTCAAACCCAGTACCACTGACTCGTCCAAGCTGAGGTCAGGTTGCAACCTTCTTCAGGGTCTAAACACAGCTGTCGAATATTGGTGGAATGTGGCATCTTTGAATGTATTCAATCCTGAGAAGTTCCAAGTGAAGAGATATCAGCAAAGTTTTCTAGAAAAACCCTGGATAGAGTAAGGGTCCAATCCTACTCAACTTTCTAACACCAAGGCAGCCGCAATGCAGCAACGAAGTAAGGGAGCAAATGTTCCCTTACCTTGAGGAGGCCTCCATGATATTGCCACTACCACAGAATGCAGCACACACTCCATTGGCATGGCTACATCAGGGCTGGAAAACCCAGAAGTGTGCTTTTGAGCGCAAAACAGGGCTTCTCTTTGGCTCGGGGGGACCCATGGAGGGGGCTTGGGCCTCCCCAACACTTCTGATGCCCCCCAACCCACCCACCTGATATGTAAAAAGGCCCAAGGGTGTCCGTGGCACCATGCTTGCTGAGGGACCACTGGGAAACTCAAAACTGGGCCACCCCCCTTAAGGGAAGTTTGGGAAGCCCCGATTTAGATAATGTTTAAAAACATTGTTTTGCTCCTTTTTATTAAAACACTAGATTGCATTTTATTTATACACACATTAACATATGTGTGTATAAATAAAAGGAGCAAAATGATATATAAAAACTCTGCTATGAGCAAAGAAGCGTTTTTCTCAATTTTTTCATTTTTTCAATTTTGTAAGTGCTCCTCTTATATTTAGCAGGGGGACAGAAACTGTCCCTCTTCATGGCAACACAATGTCCTCTCTAGTGGCTGTTTGCTGACCTTCCCTCCGAATCTTTTTATACAGTTGTAAGCCCTTTTGGGACAAGGAGCCATTTAGGTTTTTTTTTAATTTTCTCTGTACCACCACAGATTTCCTCTGTGTTCATCACACATTTGTTGAAAAGTGCTACATATTCTCAATATTTATTTATGCATATTTGCATACATATTTATGCACTTAAAGCCACACCTTTAAACAAAAAGTGCTTTATCTGAAAGGGAGCGGCCTGCTTATTTCTCTTTTGCTGAAAACCAGATTGCATTTTTAGTCAGAATAGCCAAGCCCTCTGTTTGAACAATTAAAGATCGAAACCCAGACATTGTTCCAACACCATTTTTCTCTTGAGCTTTTGACCTGTATGTAGGGGCAGGCACATGTGCGCATGCATACAAAAGTGATACAATATGGCACTGCTTTCTGTGCCATACATACCACTGATTTTTGTCGTGCTTTCACCTTTAGCAAAACACAGTCTGAGAGTTTAAGCATTGCCCCGAAATGCATGACTCCCGTTTAACGAGAAAACACTAGATAGATATCTGTGTGCCATGCTGCTGGTTTCTACCACTTACAGCTCTTTTTGGGGGGAGGGAATCTATCATGTCTCCAGCAACAGATGACTCTACCTAATTTGACTGCTGTGCACCCAAGACATCTGCTGCTTGCCAGATATTTGCTAGTGTTGCGGGGTGGGGCTGGGGAGGAAAAGCAAGGCTCCCTGACAGGATTGGGATATCCAAATTGGCGTGGGAGGATTGCACTGTGTAAGACAGTCCAAGTTTTAGAACGTGTAGCAGTTTGAACTGATCCGGCACAGATAGGGTGGCAGTTTGCTCATGGGTGAGTGACTTTTCAGAGTCATCGTGTGCAAGCGAGACAAACATCAAGAGGAAAGGCTGAGAGATTACAAAGCAGGGACCATCTGGCAGAGGGGGAGGCACTGGCACAGCGACACAGAAAGCAAGTTGACATTGTCACAGCAGCCAATTCCTCTCCCTTCTTTCTGTGGCTTAAGAGACAGTGCACTGGGACACTAGATAACTTTTCACGTTGCAAGGGCCAGCGAAGGATTCACTTGACGGAAATCCTTTCCATCCGTGCGCATCTTTTGAGGTTTTGCAGGAGTTTCATTTCAAGACTGGCAAACCAACTTTTGTGTGTCTGCCATGCCTGTTCTGCAAAAATGCAGAGATTGGCATGGCACTGAAAACCACCAAAACAAAACAAAAACTCAGAACAACACCCCCCCCACACACACACAAAATGTCTGCCATGCTGACGACAGCCGCCAGGGAGACAGATGGGATGGGGAAGGGAGGCCCTACTATACTGAGAGAATGCAGCACAAAAACTGAGATTCAGAAGAACTTGGAAAACTGTGGGACTGCACTCTTCGTTCATGCATTTGAAAATGGAATTATGACGGTTCAGCAATAGAGGAAACGGGAAAAGGAAGGAAAGAATACACACGGTCAGTTCTGGAGTGTTGTCACAAAGACCCACATGGTCACCTTGCATTTTTCCCATACTGCAGATGGAAAAGACCAAGGCTTAAAGCAGGGGTGTCAAACATACAGCCCGGGGGCCAGATCCAGCCCGTGGAGCCTCTTCCTCCAGCCCCCATGCTCATGGGGAGTGCCAGGGCCCGCCCGCTGAGAACCTGACCTCGTGTCGGGAAGGGGCTTTGAAGGCCGGGAAGGCTGCACATTGCTTTCTCGGCCCTCAAAATAAGAGGCCTCTAAAATAGAACTTCTGCTTTCAGACAAACCGGACATGACGTTTTAAGGCCTTATAAGGTCTTTTGGGGGCCAGGAAAGACCTCCCTGCGCACGCCAAAGGCACCCTCTACACATGCACAGCAGCAAGGGCTCAGCTTGTTCCCGGCCAGCCCTTCACTGCAAGCCGCTCCGACTGCCTGAAGCAGAACCGTGAGGAGTACACCAAGCATTGCAGCAAGGAAGACCAGCAGCATCTCCCTTTAGCTCTGCCTGCATCCACAGCCACAGCAGAGACTCCACAGGTGAGACGGGAAGAGGTGGGTGGCGGTTGTACCAGGCTTCAGGGTGACTGGGTGCTTGGGGGGGTATGCAGGCGGGGGCTGGTCCTGGGGGAGGCCCGGGAGAGGGAGGGGCCAGAGTCGGCACTTTTTGCAAAAGGAGCATCAAGGATTGCAGACCCTGGCTGCTTCCTTCTCTTACTTTGGGGTGTGTGTGACTGGGGGCAGGCAGGAGGGGGCTTGGGGTGGCTGGGGGGAAACAGGAGTGGCACTATAAGAATATAGGTGGATATAGCTGTAATAACTTACAATGACTGTGAACAGTGATTACCCACCCTGCTAGTCATTTTCTCTGTTGTTATACAAATATGATGTACAACACTGGCCCTCAGCAGGTGCCATGAATCCAATCTGGCCCTCGAGATGAAATGAGTTTGACACCCCTGGCTCAAAGAGTGAGAATTACCAAAGGCCCCCTAGTGACTTCATGGCAGAGCTGAAACTGAAATAGGGAACTTGATTCTCAGGCTTGTCTCTTAGCCATGTCCTCTTTTTACTCCCGCTATGACCACTAGAGGCCTCTGTGCTGTCAAGGGGCCTATAACTGGCCTCTCAGCCGCCTTCCCTTTCATAAGGCTCCAAGAGGAGCCCGGCTGAATCAGACTGATGAGTCACCCAGTCCAGCATCCTGTTTCCTCACAGTGGGCAACCAGCTGCCTCTAGGAAGCGCACGAGCAAAAAAAGAAAAGAAAAGAAAGGCAGACTCCTCTCCCACTAGTGCTTTTGGAGTTGCTGTAAGGGCTGCAGCGGGACTTCGCACAGTCAGGAAGCACAATATAAAGGTCATTCCGGAAGGCAGAGGTTCCCAAACTGTGAGCTGTGGCTCCCTGTGAAGTCACAGAATCCAACCAGGGGAATGACGGAATTTTCTTGAAAAACTCACCACCTATACAGTAGAATGTACAGGACTGTAGCCCTAATGGGGAGCTACGGCCAATTGCGCAGAGCAACTCAGCTATAAAAATCCAAAATCAACCACCAAGTCAAGGCAGGCTCAGCACCAACCCAGCAAGAGCATCAACACCGTACAAGTCTGCCAAACATTCAAAATGAATAAGGTGAATAAGCCCCTAGAGCAGGTCTGGCCCATCCATGAGGCCAACTGAGGCCAACACCTCAGGCAGCAGATGGGGGGATGGGACACATTCATCTCTGTCTGCTCACTTGCCTCCACTGCTCCTCTTTGCACTCCATTGGCTGGAAAAAGACGAAGGGGACAGAATGGAATTGTTGAGGGGAAGCAAGCGCTAAGCTGAGACATTGGAGAGCAGGAGGGGAAAGACTGGCAAATCACTGGGAAAGGAGGGCAGCTTTCGGCATGCCGCCACAGGCATCAGAGGATCTTGGATCAGTCCTACCCTGGAGCCAAGGCGAGTGCCAGGGGAGCACTTGGAGCTCAGAAAATTGCCAAGTACTTCCTGACTCAGCCAAGCCAGCTGCATGGATACAAGAAGCAACCGCAAGAAGGGGAACTTCCCTTTCCAAATTAAAAAGGACCCTTGGAGGCTTGGCCACTAAGAAGATGCAGAAACCTACTGAAAAATCTCTGTGTTGTCTTCCTCCCATTCAAAGGGTTGCCAAATTTCCAGTAAGCATATTAATGGCTACAGCAGAGAATGCCCTTCCACTGATTCCATGCTGTAGAACAAAGCAGAGCAGCAGCCGATCATTGGATCTGGTTGCTTGGGGATAAGGGAATCATCATGCTGGGGAACATGAGGAGAGCTCAGCCCAGGGTCTCAGAAATGCAAGCACTGTATATTTACACAGGCGCTTTATCTCGCACTAAATGTTTGCTTCAGATTTAAAAGAGGACAAAGTATCAGCAGGGCCTGGGTTTCAATGTTAAAACAAAGCCAAACCCAACCCAACTGATGGCTGTGGCAAGGATTGCAGCGAGCTTCTTTTGGCTTTAGGAAGAGGATGGGGCAGGTCCTTTGCAAGAACACCACTTCTGAACATCCTTGGGGACTGAAAGATGTTTCTAAGAAGTCCAGCAGGGCAAAAAGCATAGGTGGGCAAATGTATGCATGCAAAAAAATGGCCACACGGAGTGCAAAAATTGGACAAAAGGCAGGGTTAGGCCTGATTCTTCCCATTTGTCCCCCTCTGGCATAAAAGCAACAACTCTCTTTATTTTGATCCCAGAGACTGATGTTTGTAAGTGTAGTGTCTCTAAACCAGAAGGCGCTATTAAGCTATCCTGTACAACTGTTGATCTACTCCAGCTGTTCCTCAACTGTGAGCTTTGGCTCCCTGGAGAGCCCCAGAAACCAGCCAGAGGAGCCGCAGAATCCTCATGATAAACCTGCTGCCCTATACAATGTATAGGCCTAATGGGGAGCTGCGGTCAATGGCCCAGTAGGTCAAGGGATCTGCCAGTCAACAATGTTTGGCAACCACTGATCTACTCCCTTTCTAAAGACACCTAAGATCTGGCCCACACATGCAGCAGCCGTTCTCGAAGTGGGAATGAAGCGGCAGAAAAGACTAAATAAGAATTGGTGCGGAATGGTGGCCGAGAAACTGATCTGTGCTCCAGAGCTTTCCTGACTTGAATCTTGCCTCTGCCATGAACTCACTAGGTGGCCTACGGCAAGTTGCGCTCCTTCACAAGCCTCAGTCTTTCCCATCTGTATGGTGGGGATAAGCAAACTTCCTTAACCTGACAAGGTTGTAACAAGGATTGCATTAATACGTGTAAAATGCTTTGCACACTCAAAGGGCAGTATTAAGGATGAATAAATTTCTTCCAACTTCAGGTGGGCGATCACATGTCTGAACGTATCTGCCAACAAGCAGAAAAGCTCCCAACAAGCAGAAAAATAGCACAGTGGGGATAGAACCTCTCTTCCCGATATGCTGATTATCTCTCGCCAGGAGTTTTATTTTTTTGAACATGGGGGGAATTCAAAAATAGAACCCCCCAAGTACGCCTGAAGTGCTACTATGTACTTTACCAGCATAGGATTTTACCACCTCATACTGCTGCATGTGCAGATCAGACCTAAGGCGGTGGCCATCACAAGATCAAGACGTAGATTTATCTTCACTGTGAAAGAAAATTTGCCTCTTATCTTCCGTTCCCAAGTTGGCAGCCTTTCAATTTTCACAGGACAACCCCCCAATACTGGTAACGTGAAAGCAGGCAAAACTAGTGCCTTCTAGTCATTCTTAATATGCCATGAGGAGATTTCCCAAACCTATAGTGGGCCTTTATACTCTACAGCCCAGTGTAATTGAAACTGTGAGTTGGGACCCACTTGGTGGGTCGGGACCTGATGTCAGGTGGGTGGCGGAAAGCTGGGAGCAGCCGTCACCGTTACCCTTTTATATTCCTTTTGTGAGTGTTCACAGTTTGAATTTTCAAGTGAGGGTTTTTTAAAATTTTGTTTTTAGTTCAGTGCTTTTACATCATATTTTCTCCTAATCTTGCTTTCTGTCAGGGATGTTTCATGGTTGTACAATTGCTGCAGTCCAAGAATGCCAATTTGCATTTCAGGAGTGTCATTTTATTATGTTACAATGATAGCACTTCCTGCTTAATGATGTCACTTCATGCCACAACATCACTTCCAGGGTAATGACATCACTTCCGGTGGGTCCCAACATGCCATTCAAAAGGTGGGTCCCAGTCTAAAAAGTTTGAATACCATTGCTATAGTCCATCAAGGGCCTAGCAACTCTGCATTCAGGGTCAGCATGAACCTAGAATGCCACCTAATGCTGAAGTGCTAGCAAAAAAAACAGAAAAAAACCCTACCATGTTCCATGTACTGTCAACAAACCTAGAAGTGCGGAACTTCTGATTTTGTTTACAGGAACAAAATCCCACACTTCCATGTTTCACAACAGCAAGTCAGGAACATGGTAATGGCAGGAATTATCTTGCTCAAGCCAGAAGGAAACAGATCATTGTGGCTTCGTTTGGCAGCATGCCTGGAGGTGGCGGCGGCAGCAGATTCAGGGTGCAGTCACCCTAAATCTACCACCTCCTCACAATCTGCTACTGATGCAACCCACATCAGTTGGCCTGATGGATGAGCAAGCCCTGCTGCCAGGTGTGTGACAACCTCTTAGATCATCTAAAGGGGCTGTCCTTCAAATGCCCCCTCTGTCCCAAGTTAAAGGGATGGCAGCTCGGGGGCGGGCCTTCTCTGCAGCGACTCCACCAATATGGAATTCCCTCCCAGAAGAATTAAGAACTACACACTCCCTCATGACCTTTCAGAGAGGGCTCAAAACATACCTATCTTGTCTGGCCTTTGGGTGATTGTTGGCCGTCTGCCCTCTGTCCCTCTGGAATATTGTCATAGTTTGTTCACTCCCCTGGTCAATTGTTTTCCCACCCTCCAAAGGGCCTGATGAGGAGAACTGGGTCTAGCTTCATTCTTGTACATTCTCTGTGTTTATTTATTTATTTAATCTCCAGATTTCACTGGACTCAAGGCGGTTTACATGTAATGGGCAGGCTGTTCATAAACCCCATTTTCAATTGGGGTTTTTACAATTATTATTCTGCACTCTTGCACCTTCACAGTCTACCACAGATCACACCTTGGCCAGTTCTTTTATCAGCTGACTCCTCCACACTCCTCCCATTCCTCCACAAGCTCTGTCAGTGACTTCCGGTCTCCCATCCAAGGCCAATCCAAGGCTGATCCTGCTTAGCATCTTCAGGCAAAGGAAACAGCTCAACCTCCAGACCACACTTCCTGCCCTGTTAAATGATTAATGTTGCTGTTTTAATGTGTTTTACTTATGGTGGTTACATTGTATTTTGTTGTTCTCTGTAAGCTGCTTTGGGCATTTGCTCCGGCATGGGAAAGGCAGGGTATAAATTCTGTAAACAAACAAACGAACGAACAAACCTTTCAATGTTGCAATCTCCAGCAGGCAGCAACATCAGGGAGATCTCCTGAATCCCTGGCATGCTAGTCTTGTGTTTTTGGGGCACTGGGTTTCCAGGTCAGGCTTGCACCCTGCTGCTGTCGCAGTTTAATTCAGAGGGATACCCAAAAGCCACATCCACCATGCCAAGGGGCACACAAAGCTTTTCTTTTTGATATCACTCAACATACATTTGTTCTGAAATGCTGCAGTCTCTAGCACGAAGGTCACCCTTGTTTACTTAGGAGCAAAGCGAGAACAGTTGGGAACACAGGTTCACATTCACCAACAGCTGTGCTGTGTTACTGTACTGGGTCAGAGGGATTAGGAGAAATAGCTGTATGTTTGATTTCAGTGTTGGTTAATGTACAATGCTGGGATTGCACATTGGGTTGGGGAGGCACTCTTTTCGGACTCTGCTGAAGCCATTGACAAGAGTCAATTGCAGAGCTGAAAAACTGTGTATTTCTGATTCTTATCAGCATTTCTATGCACCCAAGATTTATTTTTCAGCCCTGGCATCAGCCTATTGATTTATTCTTTAACCGAGGAAACGCACTAATCATATCTGTGTCACATGAAGGTAAAACACTTCAGGCTGGTCCGGTCCATTATCCCCAGAAAAAAACTTCAACCCATTTTGCAGGTATGAATGAAGAAGCTGTCAATGACCCTACAGTGCATACTAGGGAATGATAGGCTTCCCTTTGTCCCTTTCTCTCCCAGTTGGAAAACTTATCTTAACAGTCCATCAGGCCTCCAACTTTTCCATATAGTTTAATTTTGGCTCATGTTTAAGTGATCACCAAATTTAATGGAAGCGTTCCTCCAAAAAAAAACACAACAACTTTGTTTCCCAAAAATAGTAAATGTTCACCAAATTTTAGGCCACCTAATAATCCTAAAGCAATAACCACATATTGAGTTCTTGTCATTTTCATAAAGTATTTGACAGCTAAAAAATGTGTTTGTCTCCCAAAAACAGTAAATGTTCATGATATAACCCAAACCCTGACCTACCCAAACCCTAAGACCACGTTTGGAGCATATAATTCTGCTAGCTAAGTAACAGTATTGTCATATAAATGTCATGTTATACATTTGGTGAACATTTACTTAATTTGGTATAACCATGGTTTGTTTTTGGACCACAGTGCTAGGAGCTCACAGTTTAATTTGGTAAGCATTTAATTTGCCCCCTTTAATTTTTTATCCCTTCCTTTCTTCCTCCAAAGTCCATACAAAGGCATGCATGGTCCTCTTTCCCTCCCTATTTTATCCTCACAACAGCCCTGTGAAGTAGGCTTGCTTAAGTGTGATGGGCCTAAGATCACCCAGCAAGATGCACGATGAAAGTGGAGATGTTCACCCGTAGTCTTTCAGGTCCACATGCAACATTCTTACACCATGCTGGCTCCGAGGCCCACTTTCCAGAGCTGTCTGTCTGTCCGTTTAAGTGGGCCAGAACTTGGCACTGGGCGCAAGACAGGCAGCAGCCAAGTTCAGGGCTTGGGAGTTCAGGATAAAGGAGTCAAAGAAAGATGGCATAGCTCTGTTGAAGACCACCTGCTACTTATGTGGAAGTCTCAGGTTCAATTGCTGGCAGCATCGCCAGTCGAGGTGGGAACTACCACCTTGGAGAGCCACTGGCAGTCACTGCAGCCTTGGGCAAGCCACCATGCTGCCGCGGTGACAAGGGCTAATAATTCCTGCCTTACAACATTGCTGAGAACAGCAAGACTGTTGTACAAGAACATGTACAAGTATTTAGTATTTGAAGCAGGGACAATCTGCCTACAAAACCTGTGCTCCATCAACAGAGCTACAGCTGCTTCCCCTAAGGCTGGCACCCTGCGGGGCCTGCTGGGGGTCGGCTGACAGGATGCTCAGGAAAGCAGCTGAGACAGTACCCTGAAAAGCAAGTTGAGTAAGCTAGAATGACAGCAGAAAAGAGAGCAACAAACTGTGCAGGAAGGAAAGGTACCACAGCCTGGTTGCTGGAGGCCCTGGCTTGAGACCTGACACCAGTGGCGTCATGCAGCCGGAACGCTGGGCGGGAGGAATGGGTGAGCGGCAGCCCGCCCATTGCGTACCGTTCCGGTTCGCCGTCTTCCCCGCCCCCGTGGCTGCTGCTCACCCATTCCTCCCGCCCAGCATTCCGGCTGCATGACGCCGCTGCCCGACACCATAGTAGTACAATGCACAGGACCCTCCAAGGAGAGTCCATGAGAGGGGGGTGCAGGCGACAATTTGTACCCAGGCCCAGGGTCCAAAAGGGAGCCAGGGAGCCAAAGGAGGGGCCCCAGAAATTCCCTGGGATCTTACATTTTCCTATCTCACCAAGCCTCGCTGCTAGTGTGGGGCGCTACTACGGACATGCAACTGCTGCCGCCACCACAAGCCATATGCACCAGGCTGAGGAAGGCATCCATGACACTCCTTAACACTGTCAAATCTGGGAAGAAACTGGCCTGCTACAGTCGCTCTTTGGCTTGCGGATCCCCTTGCCATGAAGGAATGGGTAGGAGCTCAGGGGCACAGCTGTGGGACTCCAGCTGCTGCAGAAGTACGTTTTGGAACACACAGGGCTCCATTCTAGTGTGAGCCGAAACACGATGGTGCTAATTCTCTGCAATGATTTTCTTTATTTAAAAGGTTTTAAAGAGAGTGTTTGGTTTCCTGTATTACTGTATCAAGCTGCCAATGCCATGCAGGCAGGCAGGCCTGCCTCCTCATCCGGAAGCCTGGTAGATCCAGGCTCCAAACAATATTGTGGTTGTTGATACCCTCCCCCACCCCCGCTGTGCTCTCCCCCTCCCCTCTTTGGGAAGGGGGCCAAAAGAAACTTTTTCCTCCTGATAATATTCCTCTCGGAGGCTCTGCCTCCAAGGCAAAAATCTCCCCGGAGATCACAGACTGGGCTGCAGATCAGAGGAGCTGGCAGCAGTGACTGTATAGCTTAATAATTAAGAAGAAAACACATAGCCTGTGTCCTCTTCTGGCTGCGCAAAGCATCTCGCATGCATTCTTCTGCTGGAATCCTGACCACAACTCTGCAAGGCAAGTAAATTATTTTCCCCGCGTTGCAGACGGGAAAGACCGAGGCTGAGAGGGAATACACAGCGAGGACACAGGAAAAGCAAAGTGCAAACCAGGGAAGTTCTGATTTCCAGCTCAGTCTCGTGACTCCTTGTCCTACACTAGCTTTCAGGTTTATCAGGGAGGAAGAGACACAGATCAAGTGATGCATATCTCATGCCTTCTTGTCATGCTGAGCTTTTGCAGTGTAGGGTAGGAACCTCTATTACAAGCACTGAGCAGAGATAAGAGTTCTCACAGCACCCAGGAGGTCTAGGAGTGTCCTCCTTATTTCCTTGGAAGGAAAAAAAAATGAGCTGTGATTTTCAGGATTCTGCTGGTGTGGCTCTATTTTGCTATAAGGGCCACATTCTGTGCCTGCTGTCCAGATCACCACCATACAGATTCCTGCAACTGCAGGGCGAAGGTAGCCCACAGAAGGCCATCTCCTCCTCCCTCTGTACGTGCACAGCATGTTCCTACCTAGACAAAATAACGAGTACACAGATCAGAACCTGAAAGAGGAACTAATCTCTCGGCAATCAGGAGAGGTGAAGGCGGCCAGTTACAAAATGCTCACAGTCAAACATTGCCAGAAAAGCTTGGCAGGTCAGATTCTACTCTAGCTTATTATTTATCCAGCAAATACAGAGCAGTTTATGATGCCGCCCCACCCAAGCTATTCCGTATACCCAAGCAGTGCTGTAAACACCGGGTGGGAGATGCTATAGGCCTCGTTAGGATGCAGCGCTGAGTCACTGCAAAATCCCCACCAGCTCTTTCAGGTCAAATTCACACATGCACACGCAGGGCAAGTGACCTCTTCATGGGACAACCACAAGGAATCTGTAGATTATCCCTATGCTAGGAACAACTGTGCAAATTTATTTCCATAGATATTGCTGCATGCTGGAGAGGAGAGAGAGAGCTGCTGTAGTAGAAGGGCGAAAGGCCTGAATGAAGGTTTTCCTAGTTCAAATCCCACCTCTGCCATGAGCCCATTAGGTGGCCTTAGGCAAGTCATTCCATCTCAGCCTCAGTCTTCTCCATCTGCAGTATGGGGATAATCAGGATACTTTCCACAGTGTCTCCTCTTTCTGTTTCTGCAGTCTAAATCGGACCTATGCTTATTAGAACCCACAGCTGGCTTCACTGCTTGTGGTGTCTCCCATTCAAACCTACAGACAGCAGCAAAACACTCCCGTCACCGTTGCACATTCCACAAGGCTGCACCCTGCCACCACACCTTTGACACTCATTTACAAGAAAGTTGCTTGCAGAAACCAGCCTCCAGGTGAGTGTATGTGAACAATTAGCTCCCCATCCCGCTTTTCACACCTCAGTCCCTGATCCCTTAAGCAAAGCAACTTGCTTCCGTGAGAAGGAACCTCTTTTCGCCTCATTGTCTTTCTAATCAATATTATAAAGTTAAACCAATAAATAAATGCAGCCAAAGCCAGTTTGTTACAATCTCAAACATGCAGCCTTTAAAAAAAAAACCCAAATGCACATACAATATTATTTTTAAAAAATTTCCACTTTTAATCCCTACCTCCTTTTTGGAGGCAAATTACTGAAGTACACATATAATAAGAGAAGAAGCTCTTTACTTGGGGTGGTGTCACAGCTCAGGCTGAGAATCTACTTTGCATGCAGAAGTTCCCAACTTCAATCTTCAGCAGCTTCTCCAGGGAGGACAAGACCCTTACCTGAAACCCTGGAGAGCTGCTGATAGTCAATGCCTGACAATAGTCAACAGATGAACCAGGGTCTGACTCAGTAGGAAGCGCCTGCCTACATTTTGAGCGTATTCCAAATGCCACTCGCTGCAGACTACTATCCAACCACAACCTACCTCCACAAATTTGCATGACACCATGGATGCCTTTCCAGGAAGTTCTGGTCTGAGGCACATAGCTTCTCAGAAATTGATCAGCTGGACAACCTTCTAAATTGGATTACCTTTTACCTTTTTTTAATGCTAAATTAAAAGTGCATGCAGATGTTCCATGACACTTGGGTGTCACAAAGGAAGTCTGCTTCCTGCATGCACCCTGACTTTGCGTAAGATTAGGCTTTGTTGTTTAATGCGTGGCAAAAAAAAAAAAAAAACTCTCCTCAACTGGTACATCTGCAATCCAATAATCTGTCCCATTTCATATCTATACCAGTGGGTTGAGAGTATTTTAAGCAGTAAGCAGACTGCTGGGTCACTTTCACATACCATCTGTGCTGTTTTAGCAAAACACAGACACATGCACAGAACCACGTCCATCACAGAACACAGAAAGTGTGACATGTTGGCTTGTTCCAATAACATGGTCCGCAAGAGGAGGCTGGAGTAACCAGCTGGTGTAAACTGTATCTGGGGAGAAGGTCATGTATTAAAAAACTGCCACATTAAGTCAAAGCAACCATTCGTCTAGTTTAATGTAGAGCCTCCGAGACTGGGCAATGCTGGATGCCCCCAGAGATGTTAGCAAGATGGACATCAAAATGCACAATTCATCTCTGCCTAAAAGGGCCCACATGATCACTGTGCACTTCTCAGCCCCACATCACATACAGTAGTATAGAGGACTTGCTTGCCTCTCCATTCCCATGGTATGCCACAGGACTGAGACATTCAACACAAGAAGTGCCATGCACATACAAAGACATACTTGTCTATGCTGCTACTTTAATAGTACCAGATTGCCCACTGCATAGTTCTTGGGGCAGAGACTCATCTCGTAAAAAATTATTTCATGTTAAAACGTTATACCCTGCGATCATAGCCAAAGCAGTATTGCAAACCTAAAACCATAATTAAGAGGTGTTTCTACTTCTCCTGTAAAGTGTGACATGCATGCACACATCCAGAGGGGAAGTTGTAAAGGATCAGGCTTTGTCCAGCATCAGGAACAGGGGCAGTCCAAGACCTCCAGATGCCTAAAGTGACACATGAAACACTGTTCCCCCACCCAGCTATTCGCCAGCAGCCACTTCCACCATAGCTCATTCCTTCCCTAGATGCAAAAAGTGGCATTTTAGCACATTTTTCTCCTCTCTTCAGAACATGCTCTCCATTCTCCTCCAGCTTTTTGGAGAAGGAAAAATGGGAGACTGGGAAGCAAATTCCCCCACCAATCACCACCTTAGGCAACTGCCTCAGTTGGCCTCATGGATGAGCCAGTACTGATCAGGGAGCAGGACTGTCCAACAAGCATTCAACTTTCCTCCAAAAAACTTTACACACGATTGTGAGGAGGGAGAGAGGATGCAACTGGGATGCTTCCCCAACACTGAATACACAAAATCTTCCTGGACTTGCACCTGGTTATGCATGTTCAAATACAACTTCCATAAATTGGCTGATTTCCCCCAATTTTCTGAAGCAGTCATTGAAGGATGTTTGCATGTTCCATGCATATTTGATAATTACCTATTTCATTCATTATGCATGGGAGGGATAGAGTGGATATAGGGATGTTCTTTTCCCTCTTTCACAACACCAGAATCAGGGGACATCCACTAAAATTGAATGTTGGTAGAGTTAGAACAGATAAAAGGAAATCCTTTTTTACCCAGCTGGTAATTAACTTGTGGAACTCCTTGCCACAGGAGGTGGTGATGGCATCTGGCTTAGATGCCTTTAAAAGGAGATTGGACAGATTTCTGGAGGAAAAGTCCATCGTGGGCTATAGGCCATGATGGGTTGTGCAACCTCCTTATGTTAGTAGTAGGCTACTTCAGAATGCCAGGTGCAAAGGAGTTGCAACAGGACGCAAGCATCTTGTTGTCTTGTGTGCTCCCTGAGGCACCTGGTGGGCCACTGTGTGATACAGGAAGCTGGACTAGATGGGCCTTTGCCTGATCCAGCAGGGCTCTTCTTATGTTCTTATGTACACGCGTGAGAATCATTCTGCAATGAATAAAATATCCCCCCCCCCCAAAAAAAACCCAAACATTTCCGCCATGATCTGAAACAGGACATTCTAGTTTCAAATGAAAGGCGAGCTTTTTTTTTTTTTCAAACGCCACCAACTTGGTTTCTGTCTATGTCATTGTGACTTGTAACCATAGAAACCATATCCTGCATGGCTGCTATGGTAACATTCCACTACCTTATTTTCCTCTTTTGCTTTTATTTCATTTCATTTTGGTTTTGGCAGAGAGTAATCTCAATAGGCAAATTATTTCTGGACCTTTTAGGAGTCCGATTTAAGCGACAAAAATTCCATCACAATACCTGCAGTTATGTAATAACAGTAACTGGTAGTTTTGCTCTTTCTAATAGGAGCAAGAAAACAGAGGTGCATCTTGTTTTTCACCTTCCCAAAACTATAATCTTTTCCTTCAGAGGCTGAGGTATATCTACGCATCAAACCATTTTTCAGAGCCCATATGCCATATACATTTACAAGTGACAAAATCTGGGGAGCAGGGGTCATGCAGGCTTTTGGAATTATTCCTCACATCAATAAACTGAAGACACACATGGTTTTGCCTCTCACAAGAGGGATCAGCTAATGAAACTGAGGGCACAATCCTATCCTGGGCCAGCAGTTAGGCCAGCAAAGTTTGGCCGGCACCAGGACACCATAAAGTACGTTTGGACCAGCGGCGTCATGCAGCCGGAACGCTGGCTGGGAGGAACGGGTGAGCGGCAGCCCGCCCATTGCGTACCGCTCCGTTTCGCTGTCTTCCCCGCCCCCACTGCCGCTCACCCGTTCCTCCCGCCCAGCGTTCCGGCTGCATGATGCCACTGGTTTGGACCATTCTCTGAGTCAGAGAGACCAGCAGACAGATGTGGGCCATCCTTCCTGACTCAGAGAGTGGTCCAAGTTTGCTTTATGGTGGCCCTTCCGTCAACCAAACTTTGCTGGCCAGGCCTTACCATGCCAGCCTATCTCCAGGCTAGGATTGTGCCCTGAGCAGCAGGAGCTTCCAATCAACCTTGTTGATCTGTAGAATTCTCTGCCCCAAGATGGGTGATGGCCACTAGCTTAGAAGGGATTACACTAGGATCAGACAAATTCATGAAGGCCAAGTCTCTCAGATGGCTCCGTGCTACCTCCAGGTGAATTCTGAGGCTGTGCGTTTCTGAATGTGGGTTGCAGGGGAGCAGTGGTGGGAGAGAGCTAAGCCCATCTCCTGCTTGTCTCCCCAGTGTGAGAAAGAGGTTGCAGGGCTAGATGGGCCCTGGGTGAGGTCCAGCGGGGCTGCTGTGGCAGATGCTCTTTCACCGTTGACAGGCAGCATCCATCCAAATGGCGAGTGTTTTAATTTGAATGGTAAAAGTGACATTTGAAAGAAATCACCATCCTTGTGAACGGCAGGGCCAGTGGTAGAAAAGCGACTACGACATTATTCTTGTGCAACCTGCGCAAAACCCCAGAGCTGAAGAGTTGGGATCAGCGAAAAGGTAACAAAATCCATCTTCCCACTCAAAGTCAGAGACCGTTCTCCCGAGTCTGCTTTAGCCTGCTGCCATTAGCGACTCACAGTTCAATAAATGCCTAATTGTTGTAAATGCCCTCCCCGTGGCACACTAAGTTCAAGCCTTGGTCACTGTGGTTTACTAATGACTCATAAATTCCTACACCATGTTGTTCTTGGCATGCCTTTTTGCATAATTACTCCTTTTTGTGAAAATGTGCCCTTCTCTTGCAGGGTTTTCTGGGCTACAAACCCTACCTCAGCTCTTTTTTTTTTTTTCATTCAAGGGTGTGCAGAGGCCAGATTGGTTTTTTTGTACAATCTTGGTCACCGAGCCCCATTGATCATACGAACTGTGAAAAACAGGGCTCACCAGAACATCTTCCCTCGTGAAGTCCATGCTAGCTAGCGCCTGCAACAGCACATTAGTGTGCAGGGCCAAACAATAGCAAATTCAGAAAGGTGGGGAAAGCCAAGAAGACTTGCGGAACATTTCCAGGGCTACCTGTAGGAGAGAACGCTTTTGCATTTCATTCTACGCTACAGTGGAGATGGATGTTTGTTTTAATTTCCCTCATGCCTCTTCTCTGCAACATGGAACTGCTGTGTCAATAACAATGCGAGATAAGATGACAGAACTTGGGGTGTCAATTTACTCCTGGAATCAGCAGTTCGGAACAAGACGGGCGATGTAATGTGTAATCTTTGTAATGAGTAATTCTTTGTAATGCAGGCTTTTCTCCAGTGCCTTTCAACAGGAAAGTCTATGGTGTATTTTTTTGCAAATCCAAGAGAGAGATTTATTCGGATTACAATAAATCATTAACAAGTCCTCAACCTTTGTCTCTTCAACTTGATACATACTGAACACATTCACTATGTGCAGGGTAACTTGCCCTTTGCGGAGAGTCCAACACGCCCTAGTCCTGTTTTCTCATTAATACTTTTTGTTGGATGAATCTCAACATTAGATCTATGTTGGATCTGGCATTTGATTTGAGGGCCTCTTTTCACAAACCCATCTCCGAATTTGACGCTTCGGGTTAATTTAATAGACTGTAGGTCTAGTGCTTCAGGCTCCATTAAGGAATTGAACAAACCAAATGCAGTTTTGGAGTTGATGCTCAGTACATTAATGAGATGCAAAATTTGCTCCATTTCAGAGACATTGGGCCCAAATAGCTGATCCAATAGGTGGTGTGGCTTAAAATAATTCCCCTCTCCCCCAAAATCATATTTGATTTGCAACTCTTTGAATGACTTGTTCCTTCCTCTTTTACAGTATTGTCCTGTGGGTGTTTATTGAGCTCCACTCTATATTTCAGAACAAAAATCAATGTATTCAGAAAAGCACATCTCACAAGCTGCTGCATAGCACTTGAGAGTTTTTTTGCCACTTATATCAATACCTCCTTGCACTGTTCCGCCACTTAATGGCTGACGTCTGCTAATGCATGCGGTTACCAAGACCTCCTGACGGCATCTGAGGATACAGAGCAGGTCTAGGGACTGCTCAGAATCTTGCAGGATCACGTCTTTCCACCAAAAATAGGTCAGCAGACAGCATTTCCGACATAACCTGGTCTTCCAGCGAATCTGCTCAGTTGTTTTCCTGCAGGGCAATGGCCTCACACTTTATTCCAGTGCCAAAAGCTAAGCGTGGGGTATTTGCAGAATTGCGGGATCAGATTACATGAGGGCCTTACGGGATAGGAATATATTGGACACAGCTGAGGCCTTGATCTGAGCAACTTGGCACAGGCAGTGGCACAGACCATGTTCCAAGACTCAAGTGCTGGAACAACAGTGGTGGTCCTCGTAGTAAGCAAAAGAGCTACAAGCTTTCTTTCCAATAAACCCTGAAGAATTAAGGTTGTATGTACTCCAGCTCTGAAAACAGCCTGGGGCTTACGTCAGCTGCTGCTTAACCCCAATTCAAGCAGTTTGGTAAAATGACTAATTTCCTTTTTGCACCACAAAAAGACAAGAGGCAACACCACTCCTGAGACTTCTTCTAAAAGGGCCCATTGAAAGGATTTTGTCTTTCCAAATAGGTCATCTAGAGCGGCAGACTTTTCCTGGGATGGATCGAGAAGAGAGAGAAAGGAACATGTTCTATGTAAACTGATAATTGCCCGTTATCCAGAACTGAAAGGCAAGGGAACTTCATTGTCTCTTTGCCTAGCGCAATGCTTTGCCCACACACTCAAACCCTGGCAGTGCTTCCCATTCCTGGTAAGGCTGGAAAAGACTCCCGTCTGAAATCTTGGAGGGCTTCTGCCAGGCCGTGTCTGACAATGCTGAGCTCAGTTGGTGGCAGCTTCCTGTGTGCCTATGAAGGTTTTTATAAAAGTGGAAATGTCTCTTGCCTAAAAAATGAAAAGTGGGCAAGAGCATTTTGTGAGTGCCAAAACCAGACTGACCGACACAGGTCATGCAAAAGGCACACCTCAAACTCACCTCAACCTGCCAGCAGTTTTGCAGATCCAAGGGGCAGAGCAGGGTGGCTTCAGGCACCGACATGTGTTGGTGGGCACTCACATCACAGTTTTATATTGGTAAAATAGTAAATGTGCACACTGACTCCTACTAGAGCGTGCACCAGAAAACAGGAATCTGACTGCCACTTAACGTGGTTCTGAAATCAAAGCAAGTGGCACATTGGCAACGGAGAGGCAAAATGCCTGCACTGATGCATAGCTAAATCTCCAAGTCCAACCTACAATTTGCTGTTTGCAGCCCAATTTACAGGGCTGGCCCAAGTCAGGCCAAACGTTTTACCCAGTAGCGTGCCAGCCACTGCTGATCTTCCCTCTATCCCCTGAATTTGAAAAGGAAGAGGAAGTGAGCAGAGGAGAGTGGTGGGCTAGAGCAGATATTCTAGACAACCATTCTCTTCAAGTTTCCTTTTCCATGCACTCTCCTCTCCTTTACACTTCCTTTGCTATTCCAGTCCCCTCTCCTCCACAATTAATTTTTCATTTCGTCTCCTTCTTCCTTTTCAAATCCAGGGAGTAGGAGGAGAAGGAACAGCCGCAGAGGCAGGTGTGCAAACAGACAGCCCCCCCACCAATCCACCACCTGAGGCCTGATGGATGAGCCGGCCTGCTGAATACACCCAAGTGCTGTCCTTTTGCAGACTCCAAATTCTTCTGACCACAAGAGAAGCACAAAAGGTGAGGCCATGGGCAGACAAAACACAAGAAAACTTCCACTGACAAACAGTCCCACTACCATACCACACTGACCTCTAACAAGAAAAGAAAATCTTCAAGCTGTAGCAGGGTGACAAGGAAAAGAGTGCTCTCAAGAAGCCACTTATTGGCAGTTTTCCTTCCTTCTCTCTCCCCGGAGATACTCTGCTAACCCAGAGAGCTGTTCCACCTACATGGCTTCCATTCACTGCAATGATGTTTATCAAGGAGACATTACCAGGGAATTCTTCCCAAAGACCAATCTAAAGGAAACACAAAACAACAGCAAGGATGAGGAAGAGGGGTGTGTGTGTGTGTGTGTGTGTGTGTGTGTGTGTGTGTGTTTTGCAACAGATGTTGAACCACAGTGGGAAAACACCGAGTGACAACTGCCACTGTGGACTCAAGCCAAATACGAAAAGACGAGGATCACATTTCAGCACTAGAGGCTGTATCCATTTCATCCTGGAGATCACTTCTGAGCTGGACTGCAACTCTGACATCCGAAGGCTTCACACAATCCCCACCACCACTGCCAAATGCTGGTCGAGCAGGCCTGGCCTAAGAATGGCCCAGGCCTGGTGAAGACCATTTTTGATGAGGCCATCAAATAATAATGGGACTTTTGCTGTGCCTTTCCAACAATTTCAGTGAGGTGCTGCAGAAGCCAGCCTGTGTGGGAACACCCAAAACAACAACAAGTGAGATTCATGGGAGCCTTACCTCAGCCATAGTGACAGGACCAGGCTTATCTAACGTAACAAGAGCCCTGCTGGATCAGGCCCAAGGCTCAACTAGTCCAGCTCCCTATATGTGGCCCACCGAATTTTTCTGGCACACACAAGGCAACTTGCCACTCCCTTGCACCTGGCATTCAGAGACAGGCTGTATCTAAAATCAGAAGGTCACATGCCTTCATCACAACTTGTCACCTGTGATGGAAATTCCATAAATCTGTCCAATCCTCTTTTAAAGGCACGTAGGCCAAGTGCTATCAAAACATCCTGTGGCAATAAGTTCCGCAGATTACATCCTGAGTAAAGAAATATGTCCTTCCATTTGTTCCAATTCTCTCGCCAGTCAATTTTAGTGGATGACAGCTTGTTCGGGTATTGTGCAAGAAGGAAGAATGAGCATCTCTCTTACCAACCTATCCATTCCATGAACAATTTTATAATCATGCCCCTCTCAGGTTCCTTCTTTCTAGACTTCTTGAAGAGCCCCAAATGCTGTAGCCTTTTCTCATAAGGGAGGTGCCCCAGCCCAGTAATCATTTTGTTTACTCTCTTCTGCATCTTTTGCAGCGCCACTATATCCTTTTTGAGATGTGGCGACCAGAATTGGACACAATATAATACTCCAGATGTGGCCTTATCCTCCATTTGTACAATGGCATAATAACATGGCAGAGGGACGTGGTGGCACAGCGGGTTAAACCACTGCTGCTGGGCTTTCCGACCAGAAGGTTGGGAGTTCAAGACTGCGGGACGGAGTGATCTCCCGTTGCTTGTCCCAGCTCCTGCCTAGCAGTTTGAACCTAGCAGTTCGAAAGTACCTAAATGCAAGTAGATAAATAGTTCGAAAGCACCTAAATGCAAGTAGATAAATAGGGACCACTTCAGTGGGAAAGTGACAGTGTTCCGTGCACTACGGTATATAGTCATGCCGGCCAAATGACCACAGAAGCTTGTCCTCGGACAAAATGCCGGCTCTACAGGCTTTGAAAAGGAGATGAGCACCGCCCCCTACAGTCGGTCATGACTAGACCATTTGGTCGTGGGGAAACCTTTACCTTTATAATAACATGGGCCATTTTATTCTCAATCCTTTTTTTAATTACCCCAAGCATGGAGCTGGCCTTGACAGTTGCTGCACACTGAGTTGACACTTTCAATAAACTATCCACCAGCACCCCAAGATCTCCCTCCTGATCTCTCACAGACGATTCAGAACCATCAGCATATATGTAAAATTTTTGATTTCTCACCCCCGTCTGCACCCACTCTGTTTCCTGCTGTTCAGCCAGTCCTTTGGAACAAATGGAAAGCTTATGCCAAGACCGATGACGTGAGACTGGGAACATTACTTGTATATTCCTTCAATAACTACTTAGGAAACTAGACAGATAAACCAACCAACTGACCAAAACATTCACTAAGTTGGCTGATCCAAACACAGAATACCTATGAATCAAGACTTCCTTGCTTTGAATCTCACCTCTGCCATGAACTCACTGAATGGCCTTAGGTAGGTCACTTGTAATGTATTGGCCCCTTTAGGCCTTACCTTGACTTTCTCCTTGCACCAAATGAAAGGAAGGTACCAGATTGGTATCTGCAAGGAGATCCAGTTGGTCAATCCTCCAGGAAGTCAAGCCTGATTGCTCCCTGGAAATCCTGAAGCTGAAGCTCAAATACTTTGGCCACCTCATGAGAAGAGAGGACTCTTTAGAAAAGACCCTCATGCTGGGAAAGATGGAAGGCAAAAGGAGAAGGGGGCGGCAGAGGATGAGATGGTTAGATAGTGTCACCGAAGCAATGAACATGAAATTGGGTGAACTCCGGACGCTAGTGGAGGACAGGGTGGCCTGGCGTGCTGTGGTCCATGGGGTTGCGAAGAGTCGGACACGACGTAGTGACTTCTGTACTAAGTAGTTATCCTAATAATGTGTGATGTATATACAAGAGCTAGTGTGTTGTATAGTGGTTTGAGTCCAAACTTGAATTGGAAGCTCAAATTCGTATCAGCCAGGAATTCCAATTCACTAATGCAACCGTGGTCCTTTCACAATCTCCTGCCAATGGTATTTTTTACATTGTAATCAGTCTCAAGGGCTTCTGTGCTCAGAAATCAGGGCATAGTGACACGCAAAGTACAGAAATGAGAAGAATATGCCTTCTTCAACCCACCCTCCCAAAGCATAGCAATGAACTGTCCTGCAGAGAATCAGAAGCAGTTGACAAAGACTGTTGAGAATACTCCAGACGGAAGATCTTTCAGTCTTGGAAGAACCAAGAGCTGCACAGAAAAAGCCACTGACCAAGCAAGAAACAGAGACAAGGAAGCAGCCTAAGGCAGATTCCTACAGTCCACCTAGCACTGGATGGCAGGAAGTCTGCAGGGGTTCAGGAAAAGATTTTTCTCTGAACTACAGCGGAGATGCCAGGGATTGAACCTGGAACCTTCTGCATGCAAAACAGGGGCTGTACCATTCAGCTGCAGCCCTTCTGCAAACCAGAACCAGGAAGTAGAACGACTGTCCATGCGTCATTCCCTGTTGGTTCCTCTTTTCTCTCTTGTTGATCAGGGAATTCAATTCCCACACTGTTGAGACTGTTCCTAGGCTCAAAACAATGGTGCAAGTCTCCAAATTCATACCGAAGAATGGTCATCATCCCCCATGGAATTTTATCCATCAGCTGATTCTTATAAGGGGAGCAGGAGGGATGGAAGCTAAAAGGGCTGCACAAGAGCCACTGCAGCAGCTAGCAAGGGATAACATGCCTCACTTTTAAAAAAGTTAAGCTGATAAGCTCCTTCTTAGAGCGCTAATGCCCTGCGCTTTGGTTTTCTTAAGTGGCTCCACCAATGCAGCTAATTGCAACAAGCAGGAGGGTCAAGAGGTGGGCCAGAAGCCAGAAAATTTCATTTTCCAGTGAATCTTATCAATGGGAGATGACTGGAGATCAACAAAAGGGAGGACTCATTACACAGGATGTAATTCATCTCAATGTCACAGGATGTGATGAAGATTACTAGCTTAAAAGTGGGTGCGACCAGTGGTGTAGTGTGGGGGGGGGCACTGGGGGCTGCCGCCCGGGGCACAAACATTTGTGCCCCTAAGAATTGAGGCAGGGCTCTCCCAGCCTCGGCACGCCTCCCCCGGCTTCAATTGAAGGCGTCCTTGGAGGTGGGGGTCCTCTGGCCTCGGTGTGCCTCCCCTGGCTTCGGGGGAGGCATGCCGAGGCTGGTAGAGCTTCAGCGGGTCTCCCCAGAAGCCCTGTCTCCAAGGATAATGGAGGCATTGTCCTTGGAGGTGGGGCTCTCCCAGCCTCGGCGTGCCTCCCCCGGCTTAAGTTGAAGTCGAGGGAGACGCACTGAAGCCCCGCCTCTGTCGCTGACGACATGATGCAAAGCGTCATGACTCTCAGCGTGGGAGCGCAATGCATGCCTTGCCCCGGGCGCGGGAAGGGCAAGCTACGCCCCTTGGGCGCAATGAATTCAGGGAGAACAGTTCTATTCACAGATACTAGTCTATCATGATGGCATGCGCTATCCCCAGGTTCAGAGGCAGTGCACCTGCTGCAAGGGAGCAACTATGCAAAACAGGGGTGCCTTCATCTCCTGCTTGTGGGCTTCCCAGAGGAAGCTAGTTGGGCTGTTGTGGAAAACTGGATGC
The DNA here is from genome assembly GCA_029204185.1 of Lerista edwardsae. Lineage (NCBI taxonomy): Eukaryota > Metazoa > Chordata > Lepidosauria > Squamata > Scincidae > Lerista > Lerista edwardsae. The sequence goes on along the minus strand of JAJKFI010000011.1, from coordinate 13,372,471 downwards.
TGGACAAGATGGGCCTTTGGGCCTGATCCAGCAGGGCCCTTTCTCAATATTGCTATCAAGGCCTTTTGCTATGAAGGCCACACAAGGCATGATGGGAGTCACATTTATTTAATGATGCATCTGCCTAGGGGGCAGTTACTAATATTTATATACTGCCTTACAACAAGAAAAGTTCACAAAGACGTTTAGAGAGAAAACCAGAAGGTGCCATGTTTCTACCAGCAGAATGCAAATGTATGGAGATTGCCATGTTTAATAGCTTCATGCTCAAAGGCAAAGTCGCAAGCATGGTGAGAATGCTGGAAGTTGAAAGACATATGTGACCAGAGTGTGCAGGGAGATTTACACACACCTCTTATGTGCTACTAGCACAACTAGCTGGAAAAAAAAACATATGCAGCCTTAGATTTGCAAGAATGCTCAGCATCACTTTGACCAACAGGAAATAAACACTGCGGCCATTTAGCAGTTGTGGCCATTTAGCTACTTGTGTAGCTTTCAAGTATCTATAGTGGGTCTTGCTGTAATCACCACAATAACCCTGTAAGGCAGAAGAGCATTATTTTCCTATCATCATCAGAAACATTACCTGAATATATGAATAACTACAATTATAATACTTTTATCCTAGCACGATTTTCTTAAACATTAGATAGATAGAAATTTATTTGTCATTGTACTCAAGGTATGAGAACAACGAAATGAGGTGCTCTTCGCATCATACAACTGGACAACACCAAATGACATATACAAATAACAATTAAAATAACACTAAAAACCATACAACCATGAGATATACATTTGTTTAGACCACCAAATTCAAAACTATGCATTTAGCCTGATCACAGCACTTGGGTAAAAACTATGTTTAAATCATTACAGAGCAAAGGTGGAAGATGATGCTGATAACGTAGCACTCTTAGGTTGACAGCTGTTTTAATTTCCCCTTTTCATTTTTACAATACCTGAAAGTTTAGAATGAACAAACAGAAAGTAGAAATTAAAGACTCTTTCTCTATGTGCGTGTGCACGATTGTGCACCAACAATTCTTTCTCACACAGCACGGCAGCAAACAGCTGGCTCTCCAACAAGTACAGGTGCAGACACATGTGTTGCATCTGACATTTCTAACTACACATATCAGCCTTGGGTGTGTGCATTGAACGCCACTGCATGTGAAACAGCCCCTCAGAGGTCAGCAGCAATTATGAGAAAAGTATGCATTGCAACATCACGACCAAAGCAGAAGGCAACTTTCTAAAATTCACCACTCGGTGTGACTTTAGAAAGGGGACTTTGAGTTGACTCGGTTCTGTTTGCTTATCGATTTACGAGTAATTCTGTACTTAACCTTGCCTCGACTTTTATTAATCATTAAAAGAAAGCACATTGCTAGCCCCTATGGTTCTGAAGATAAGCCTCAACAACAAGTGCCTTGTGAAGCCTCTGCAGCCAAGAGGAGGCTGGCAGAAGACCTCCAGGAGGCTAGGAGGCACCACTTAGGACACAGGCTGCAACTTGCCATCTTTTGCATGCAGAAGGGGCCAGGTTCAATCTAGCTATTTTCAACCTGTGGCTCATGGGGGGCACAAATGACCCACAGGTACGCCGTGGGAGTTCAGCAGATTTATTTATTTAAAAACATCATTTATCATTTAAGAGGGCCATTGAGGGATGGGAGCCCCACGGTGTGCCTTGTAAATTATCAAAAGACAGATGTTGTGCTTTGACAATTTTAGTGCCTTGTCAGTGTGCTGTGAGATGAAAAAGATTGAAAATCGCTGATTGAAAGGCTAGGCAGAGAAAAATTCCTGTGACACCTTGCAAAGCTGCTGTCAGCCAGTGTGGGCACCGGGGAGCCGGATGAGTCAATGGTCTGACTCCACACATATGTGCTTCCCAGGTTCCCACTTTGGGGTTTTTGAATGTTTTATAGAAACTTTTGGTGTAGGGAATGTTGCTGGAAGATTGGGCTAGACAGACTGGTAGGCTGACTCAGAACCTATGAAGCTTCTTAGCACTCTCCCGTGGTTGACAAAAAGCAGAATAAATTATGCAAAATATATTCCAGTTACAGAAAATGGATTAGCATAGTGCCAAATTAAGATTTAATGACAACAGAATGGAGAAAGCTTTGCCAAGTCTTCCCTGCAGTTGGTCTTACAAGGACATGTCTGAAGCAACATGTTCCCCCCCCCCCCCGCTCCTTTCTAGAGATTTGCATCTTGGATCAAAGCCTTCCCCATTGGTTTTGAAGATGCACCCACTCTGAACTTCACCACTGTTGAGCAGAGAGCCCTCCAATACTGCACTGCTTTCCAACAGCTAATCTCCATGAAGGAAAACCAGAGTGTGAACAGGAGATGAAGCAAGGAAGCTGTATAATTTAAAGGAGGGCGTAGTGTGAAACTGGGTGTAGTAATATTAAAAGCTCATTGAGACTGACCTATTTTCCTACTGCCTCCATTCCATATTAACATCTACAGGAAAGAAAATGGCTTTTGCAGAAACACAGGCTGGCTGGCTGGCTCTCCCCAACAACTAGGAGAAGCAAGGGGACCAGAAAGTAACCTTCATCGGTCTAGGAGCCTAGATCTCCTACTACACACAGTATGGAATAGCACAGTTCAATCTCAGCAATGCCCTGTCTCTTGCAAAACTGCAAAAATAAGCAAATGGTATGTAGAAGCCCTTCACAAAAGCTTTGCCTCTCTTGACATATTGTTAATATTCATCCTTGTTCCAGAAGAGGCCATGAGAGCCCACCGGTTTCCTATACATGAAGAGATTCTTGAGGAACCGCACCCCATCTGCCTCACCCAGATATTTCATTAGAACCTGGAATGTCAGAGACCAGGTGACCCCAGGGCACCAATCAGAGTTTCCTGTCTCTTACATAAGAATGTCTGGAACTCTTGAGGAAGTTCTCAGGATCACAGACGTGTCCTTCCCATCAACCACCCAAGTTTCTCACGTCTTGTCAGTTCTGTCAATCCTCCTGCCTTTCCAAGAGTTCCCTGCCCTGCTCATGGAAGTCTTTCTGTTGATCGCTAGGCCTGCAAAGAACCACTTTCAACCCCATACTGCCTTGGCAGAATCAACTTTCACCATGCTGGCTGCAGAGCATGTGCTAAAATGAAGCTGTTCAGATCCCTCACCCCCTTGCAAGGTCTGTTTGTGGTTCTGGCCTTTCAATGGAAGCTACAAGCTTTTGCTCATGTGTTTACCCAGCAAATAACTGAAGAAGATCCATCCATCTCCTCCTCCTGCTCTCTGGACTGAAAAGGGAATAGTGGAGCAGAGTGGAAGAGGATGCTTCCGCCCATCACTCCCATCTTCTCCACACTTCCTCTTCTGTTCAAATCTAAGGAGCAGAAGGAGGAGACATTGCAGTGGTATGCAGACAGATGACTGCTGCGCGAGGCAACTGCCTCAATAGGCCTCATGGATGGGCCAGTCCCACATATTGCTCATGTTTGGAGTACCTTCAGAATTTGTGAGTGCATATGAATGTAAATACAGCTAAATGCCATATCACACTTCAACATTCATGCAGGCATCCTTTATATATGCCTATCCGGCGGAAAAAATCGCGTTTGCTCAAGTTGGGTTGCATTCAAATTCAATTTTCACAGTGGGCAATGCTATGGGCTTTCTCCTATGTTCTGACTTGTAAGCACAACTCTTTCATACATTTCCTCTGTATTGCAAGATTTCAGCCAAAGCTGCAATCCTGTGCCTGCTTACCTGGAGGAAACACCACTGAATGCAGTGCGACTGACTTACAAGAAAATACATATTGCACCGGGTGGCCCAGTCTTGACTGGTGGAAACTGCGGATTTTTTTACAACAGAGGAATATTTATTTACCATGCTTAAACCCCGCTTTTCCTATAAAGCTGCAGCCTACCGGTAAAGCACTTGGTTTGTGTTTTGAAGGCTTCACGTTCAATCCCCAGTTTCTCCACACAAGGCTGGGAAAGACCCCTGTGTGTCTGGAACTCCGGAAAACTACTACTATACCAGTGCAAAAATGCAACGCTAGATGGACTTTGGCGCTGACTCAAAAAATATAACTTCCTATGTTCACTCTTTTTAAGAAAGCTCACGGAGCACCACAACAAAGGTTCATCAGCCACTGTCCTCCCCCCCCAAAAAAAAACACTGGCCAGCTTCTGAAACAAGCTCTTAAATAATTTCGTTCTATTCAGCTTTAAACTAAATTTTAGTTTACCAATCTGTGGTGGTTTTAGTGGGCATGGCTAGATTTTATACCATTGAGGATCCCTTGCTATGACTTAATTTCTTTTAGGTTATTTACTATAAACCACTTTCTCTCAAAAGTCTATTTTAGGAAAAGCAGCATATAAGTTAGTCAAGTTCTACCTGCCTTCCTCCCCCAAGAAGGGGCACTCAAAGTGGCTTACATAAACTGCAACTACAAAACACAGATTAAAAACAAAATACAAATACAATAAAAAGGTAAAGCACATAAAATCATACCAAGTTGGTAATGCCATAAGGTCAACTACGAGAAATATATTAATAAGGCTGATGATAGGGGGTGTGGGGACCACTCACAGTTCCCCAAAGCCTTCCGACTGGTCCTCAAACACAACAAGCACCTGTCTTCTCTCTCCGGATTAAGTACAGTATTACCACCCGGTTCCTTTCACATGCAGAAGCACCCACACAGATTCCAGAGCTTAGCTGTGGCATGCCATGGCAGTCACATCAAGACCCAGAGCATTACAGTTTACTATCACAGCCCCAATGAGATGTCTAAGAAAACATATTTCCCCCCCTCCCATCACTGGCTACTGCTTAAGGAAACCCAAGGGACACCTGTCCTGTCCCTGGCATTACATCAGGCATCCGATCACATTTCCCACATTCAAAAACCCGCCTACCAGCCCTTGAAGCCAAGCCAAGCCAAGCTTCAGAGAGAAGCTTGATTGCAAAATGGGAGGCATTAAACCAGAAGCCTCAAAAGGCATGCACCACCCTACTGATATGCACCCTACCAAGATTTAAATTCCATGCATCACCAAAAACAAAGTCACAAACAGGAAGAAGTATCCATATCAGGGCATCATTGTTTTCAGTCCCATTTCATTTGTGCAACATGGCAGAGAGGCTGAAGTCACAGCCATCAATTTATTAAAGTATTTTACTTGTCAGATTGATCCATTAATCACTCAACTATTCAACATATGAACCTGAACTAGCTAATGGAAGCCGTGGGGGGGGGGGGCTGAAGGACCTCCCAGATGCGACCAAAAGCACCTCTAAGAACGGATCCCCAGCAAATACCAAGGGCCAACTGTATAGTTAATGACACTCAATTCTGCTGAACGTATAAACTGGGTGTACCTTTCCCTCTGAAGAAGGGATAGCTAGAGCTTGAAGGTAGTCTAGGTTATTGAAAGAAGGCGAGAACAAAATTTCAGCTTTCAAACTGCCCACTCCAAGCATTTTTATGGTGTCTCTTCATAAACAATCCCATTTAACATCCCCCTTGGTATCCGACTGTATAATATTTCAATAGCTTGTTGGTGCACAGCAAAACAAAAGACGAAAAAGATTCAGATCTATGGCTGAGTGTCCTGGGTATTCTCATGGAAACCATCCGCTCCTTTCTCAGCGAGGCAATGCACATTGTGAACTTCGTCCCAAAGAACATAATTGCTTGATTGCCTGGCTATTTCACAAGCCATCTCTCTAAACACACCAAAGTGGCTCTCTCTTGCCATTTGCTACTCTTGAAAGAGAGAGAGGAGCAAGCCAAAGGGAATTTATTTGAACATGCAAGTCTGAGGTTAGACCAGAAGTTTGATTTGGGTCAGTCTAGATTAGAGAAAAATGTCCAAGATCAACTCACTAGTTTACTTTATTTCAGGACTTGGCAATACAGATTGGATGCAATTCAAAACCAAATTATGCTTTGGCCACAGAAAGATAGAGCAACAGAAGACATCTGGAGAGCATTTGGGATGTTAGTCATTCTTGAGAAATATTCTTGCTTCACTTTTAGGACTTTTCTTGCTTCTTTTCTTCTAAAGAACTTGAGTGCTCAACACTGCATTTGGTGCCGAGGTCTGGAATTCTCCCTCAACAGACACAGCACCCAGAAGGCCTGTGTGAAAACCACTCTCAATGTCCAAGCCAAGCACAGTCAAATTACACTAATCTGCACAGAATAGCAAAGTTCTTGGGAGCTCTGAAAGCCAAAAACAGGCTTCCAGAATGCACTGCCCTGGAGTGTGTGTGTGTGTGTGTGTGTGTGTGTGTGTGTGTGTATGTACACCCCCCCCCACACACACACATATGTATGTATGTATGTATGTATGTATGTATGTAACCAGTGGTCCACCAGTTTCAGTGGAAGACTGAAACAATGACTTATGGACCGGTCAAGTTTGAGCATGGATCAGCCTCCTGCTAGACTGAGTGAACCCCATGCACCAAATGTTAAGATGTCATTCAAAAGCAATCAATTACCAGTTATTTAACATCATAGCATTAATCAGTGTGTAATTGGTGTAAACTCCCTTGGTGCTTCGTCAGACCTCCCTGTTTGCAATATGGGGATGACAGACTCACCTTGCAAAGTCATTGTAATGACTACATTACATGTGAAGCCCTTTGTCCACTCAGAACGCATATCTTACAGTGCAATCCTTTGAACGTCTACTTAAAAGTAAGTCCCACTGAGTTCAATAGGACTTCCTCCCAAGTAAGAATGGATAGGATTGTAGGCTAAGTAATCAAGGGGTGGTTGGATTTGGTACCAGTGACATCCAGGGCTAGGTGGAAATTATCTACATGGACTAGAACGCAAGAGACTCATTTTGGAAAAAGAAGAAGTCAGCAAAGAAATCGCATTAACTTGGATGCAAAAAGAGGAACTTGGGAGTTGTCTTTTTATAGAGAACTCCTACAAATCACAAGTAGGTAGTCATATGGAGCTGCAAATATGCTTTGCTGCAAAGCTGCAAATGAAGATGCACATAGCTTTCCCTTCTTAGTCAAGGAGGCCCAAAGCATGGAACATTTAAAAACAAACCAACCCTGCACTCAGGGTAATGCAACTCAGTAGAAATGCATGCCAACCGGCTACTGAAGTGAGTGGATGTCAAGAATACTGTTTGCAAGGGACAGCAGAGTGGTGAGGAAGCAAGGCGCAGAGTGGGAACATAGATAAAGAACCATGAAATGGACTAAAGCACTATGTGGCCAGCAGGTTCTCCATCATCAACAGGAGACAATCTGAAACTCCATTGACTCTGGCTCACAAACAAAACTCCATACACAAGAGGCGAACAGTTCTCTCATCTGAGGATGCAGTCTGTATGCAACGAAGCTTCTCAATGACAGTGCTGTCTATCTGACTCCCCCCATCTTTTTAAGAGGACCTGGAGCTCAGTGGTAAAACATGCGATTTATACATGAACAGGGCCCAGATTCTCCCACTGAAGGGTAGTCTGGAAGAGGCTGGAGAAGACAAAAGGAAGCAGAGTTGTGAGTTGCCTTATTAACTGTGGTTGTTATCTGCACATTGATAGTGCTATATAAACAACAACAGCCTGACTCTGCAGAAGGCAACTTTTTATATTCATGCATTCACGACCAATACTAACTACTGCATCCTCAAAGGGGGAGCTGAGGGGGAGCAGAGCTCAAAGACTTCTCCTACATCAGAAGTGGTGGCATAATCAGGTGCTGCCTTCAAAACTCTTTTCAAAGGATCTTAGCAAAGAATCATCAGCCTCAGCAGGAGGCAAATTGAGATATTTGCCTGGCCTATATTCACGTCCTTTTTCCTATGGGCTACCTGAAAGCTCATGAATGTCGCTCATGTTACATTAAGGATTCAATCCTAACCAACTTTCCAGCACCCGAGTGAGCACAATGCAGCTCTGAGTTAAGGAAACAAACATTTCCTTACCCTGAGGAGGCCTCTGTGACTCCTCCTCCTCCACTGCAGGATGCAGCACATGCCCCACTGGCACAGCTACGTCAGTATTGGGAAGTTGGTTAGGATTGCACCCTGAGGCTACAATCCTATCCACTTTTACCTGAGAGCAAGTCCTCCTGAACATAGTGGGAAGTAGTTCTGAGTAGACATGCCTACACAAGTGTTCATTCAATTAAGTAGAATGAATTTCAAAGTAGGAATAGGCAGCCGGAGAAGAAACCACTCCAGTAGATAAGTACACAGTTGATTTTTGTCGTTGAAAAGTCTTAGTGGGCTTGGCTACCCACTTGGGTGTGGCTTTGGGAGAGCCATGGAGAGCTCGTGCATTTCAAAACGTACCACTACACCACCAGGCATCACAGCAATTGTCTGCATATTTCCAAAATGCCTCCACAACCCACAGTGACGATAAACATTTCTGCCTTTTTAACAAAAGCAAGGAGTCCAAAAAAGCCATATTTGGCACAGATCCTAAACCACAAGCAGAAAGGTTTCATGCATATCTCCTGCTCCGGTAGCCACCGTCTCACCCTTTCAGCCTTTGCCAACCCAATTAAATGGGGAAGTCCACCATGATACATTCTGGACCTTCGTCTCCTTTCCTCCCCCCCACCCCACCCCCGCCAGACACCTACAAGCAAGTACCAAGTGATGAAGAAATTGCTCTTCTCTACATACGGCTAGCTATGTATTTTGAGTGCAACAAAACAGACATGCAAAAGCAACTTGTTTCCTCCCCACAAAAATCTTCTGTTCCCCCCCCCCCCCAAAAAAAATACACCAGAGAGTTTCCGTCGAAGGTCCAGTTTCAAATAAAGTGTTAAAAAAACCCAGGACATTTGAGGCAAAACAAGAAGTAAAAACTGCGATCAAGACTGAAGCCTGCGCTGGAGATAACACAGAGGCTTAGTTCCATTAGAAACAGAACTGAGTGGAAATCTTCAAGGCAGTGTCATCAGCAAGATCTTCTCATAAGCAGTGCACTCAATAGCCTCATCTGCCACAGGCCCAGACAAGTCCCTTTTACTTAAGGTTTTTTCCATCACATGTTCACTTTACTCAGTGGTATGTCCAACACATCATACAGTGCATACTCAAGAACACTGGCTGATGTTGTGCAGTGGCTTACTGCACAATCATATGAATGTCTACTCAGATGTAGGTCTCATTGTTTTCCATGGGGCTTGCTCCCAGGAACATGCATCTAGGACTACAGCCAAAGAGACTGAATGAGAACTTCTTCAGTTCTATTCCAGTCTCTGCCAAAGATTCTCAACCAGGGGGGCGTTAGGCAAGCTATGCTTTCACAGCTTCAGTCTTCTCCAGCTGCAACATGTGGACAATATCTACGTATTCTTACAAGGACAATATCAAAGTGTGCTGCATACTCAGAAAGCCCTATAAAAGGTTAAGTATTAGACAGGATTATCAATCCTTTGGGGGACATGGTGGCGCTGTGGGTTCAAGACCACACGATGGAATGAGTGCCCGTCGCTTGTCCCAGCTCCTGCCAACCTAGCAGTTCAAAAGCACATAAAAATGCAAGTAGCTAAATAGGTATCACTTTGGTGGGAAGGTAACAGCGTTCCATGCGCCTTGCCAGTCACATGACCACGGAAGCTTGTCCTCGGACAAACACCAGCTCTGAGCACTGCCCCCTACAGTCGGTCACGACTAGACCATTTGGTCATGGGGAAACCTTTACCTTTATCAATAAGTGAAAACTAATTTTTTTTCTGTGTTGTTTCTCTTGTTTTTCATGTTTTGGCTTTGTTGTTTTAACTAATTTGCCTGAAGCTAAGCAGGAAAATCTGCGGTTTGCTTTTCGATGGGAGACGAATGCCAGGCTGTGACAAGCTGCAGTACCTGTGGTGGCAGAACAGAGTCGCTGTGGAGCTGATTAGCTCACTGCAAGCGAGAGTTGTGGTGGAGTGTGTGAGAAGGCCAGCCGGCAAAGAAGGGAATACGACCTTGAGGACCTGTCCAGGCTTGACTTGCGATTGCCTGCTGAGGCTTGATGGCAGGCAGCCAAAGGAGAGAACCACACTGTGAAGGCACCATCTGGGCTTGAGGATTGGCAGATCAAAAAGAATACTGCAGATTTGTAAAAATCTCATTGAAAAAAATGGTGGTTTAGACGAGCCTGCTCATGTAAGCCGCCTTGGGCATTTGCTTCGGCATGAGAAAGGCGGGGTATAAATTCTTCAAATAAAAATAAATAAATAATTTGACGTTGAATTTATCTTTCACACCAATCCTAACTGGCCACTAAGCCACTGAAATGCATGTTCCAGCCACATAACTTTTTGGCACAGGAGACTTGACTTCAGTCTAGTAACCACTGGAAGCAGACTGTGAGTGCCGCCTCCTCAATAAGATTACGCAGGGGCCGGGAGGGAGGCAGGGAAGGGGCGGAATAGGAAGGTGATGGGGGGGGCAGGATGCAAAATAGGCAGAACCAGTGGTTCTAATTCTGACTCCCACCCTGGGCCTGATCAAGGGTCAATGTGGACTTGCGCCAGCAATACCACTGCCAGACAGGGGCTCACCCCAGGCAAAGGGAACAAGTGTTACCGCAAGGAGACCTCCTGACAAAACACCCTTGCACGGATTTGTGATCCCTTAGCCATCAACCAGACTGGAAATTGCGGTGTCACAACTGCAGCATTCCCCAGGCATGTTCTATGCTGACGTGAACCAAAGAACAAACTGCCGCTTTTTGGGAAGGCAACCGCAGAGGTGAAACTGGAGCACACTGGGAACAGTTCCAATTTGCAGACACCCAGTGCTCCAGCACTGAATCCTCGTTTCTATACAAGCATAAACCCTGGAGACTGAAACGAAGGCCTATCCCCGCCCAATCACTCTCTTGTACTGAACTCATCAGTGAGAGCCTCAGACGGGCATGTTTCCATGACAACCATAGGAGACAGGTGGGGGAACCTGGTGCACAAGGCCCAGAGACTCTTTGAAGTCTTCCTCACCCTTCCCAAGGGTGAAAGTTCACCTCCTTTTCTACAGGCAGAAATCACCAGGGCAGTAACTGCACAACTACAGGAGGTGGGCAGCATGGTATTGCAGACACTACAACTCCAAGCCAGATGCAGATCCCAGGGGGCAGGCATATTGACATGGGAGAATGTGGTCCTTCAGGTATCTTGGCCCCGAACCATTTTATTATTATTTATTATTATTTATTTAATTTATACCCCGCCTTTCTGCCCCATGGGCACACAAGGCGGCTTACAACAATTAAAATACAATATTGACATTAAAAAGAGTAATTAAAAACAATTTAAAAATAATAATAATAATAACTAATAATAAGTGACCCCTGCTAACTGGGCAAGAGGCAGTTTTTCAAGTGGTGTCCTCTTATATTTAGCAGGGGGAGAGCAATTGTCCCTCTTCACCTCAGCACAGTGTCTGTCTTGTGGCTGTTGCTGGTGGTGTTCTCCATTCTTTTAGATTGTGAGCCCTTTTGGGACAGGGAGCCATTTAAGTTTATTTATTTTATTTATTTATTTATTATTAGATTTGTACCCCGCCTTATTGTGCCCGAAGGCACCCAAGGCGGCATTAAGTTTAATGTTATTATTTGCCTGTAAACCGCTTTGTGAACTTTGTGTTGAAAAGCGGTATATAAATACTAGTGATTGATTGATAATAATATTTTAGGGTATGAAATGGGCTCAGAAGCAAACTGGTAACCAGAGCAGATGGTACAACTTAAGAGCGAGACATCTAATTGCCCCAAGCAGTGGCATTCTGGTCCAGCTGAGCCTTCCTAACCATTTGTAAAAGCAGTTCTACAAAGTATTACATGATATCCGCACATGGTCAACAGTGGGTAGGTCAAGTTTCTCCAGGAGAGAACATTCCCACGGGAGACAGCTGCTTCCCCAACACCACATGGCCAGGAACCACAGCCATCCATCAGTGCCATCCAATTCAAGCAGTTCACATATGTGTGCATATCACCTGATTTCTCCTGACCAGATTACCCAACACTTGATGACTTGTATACGCATGTGTGAACTGATTCCCTCAAAAAACACTGCATTTGAGACAATCCATGCGTTCCGCCAATCCTATTTTCTCTGCAACTTCGTTCACAAATGCAAAGTTTAATTAGCTTTGAGTACACACAACCTGAGCTGGCTTTCAGCTGACACCTTTGGATCAGGGCCCTGCATATCTCCATGCAGCTCATCCACACAATTCCTTTTTAAGATCATTTTATGCACACGGAGAGACATGCATAAACTTGTGGAGAGTTTAGTGTCCTTGACAAGCACAAACTACCGACAATTGCAAATCCCTCCTGGTGATAAAAATTTGCTTTCCCATCTTTCCAGGTCAACAGGTCTTGCCTTGCAGATTCATTAACTCACAAGTGGTTAACAAGGGTGATATTAGTGAAGTGAAGGCATAATCCTGTGCCATCAGTAATCCGAATTTCCAACAAGCGGGTGGATGCTGTCAGCAAAAACAATGGACTGAGCTGCCAAGCCACAAGCCAGTTAGTTCCCACTCCTTTCTTCTCATTAAGTCTTCTTCTTTCCCTCCCCCACTTTTTAATTTTAAAGACATAGTCAACACTCAAACCCAGCCAAGTTTAGCACCCCAGCACAACCTTTTAGTAGGTTGCTCTGCATTCTCAGTGAGTGGTGCCCGTGTGACCTGAGATCTAAGAAGACACTCTTGGACAAGGCAAAACTGCAGCGCGATGTCTGAAATCATCCCCAGAGCAGCCATGTTCTCCACAGTGTCTCATTTGGGTTTGTTTGTCCTCTCCTTTCCACTGGATTCTCTCCAGCTTCTGCACGCTTCACCTAACAGCTCAGCAGGATTTTTCATTCTGATGGTGTTTTGACTTTCCCTTTGCAACAGAAAAAGCCACTCACATCTCCCTCTACCCTATTACTAAAATATTACTCTCCTGTCAATCCCTTTGGTAAGAACTCCTATGCATGCTCTGGTCCCCCTCTTGCCTCAATTCCTGCAACTTGATCTTTTCTGGTCTCCAGTGGCGGATCTAGGGGGGGGCAGGGGGGCAAGAGCCCTGGGCGCCGTCTTGGGGCCGTCTAGGGGGTGCCAGTGGCCCCTGCAACATTGTGTGGGTAGACCTGGGCTCCGGAGCCCAGGTCTACCCATTGGGACCAGCTGTGAGTAGACCTGGGCTCCCTTCAAGGGAGCCCAGGTCTACCCGCAGCCGTTTCTAATGGGTAGACCTGGGCTCCCACGAGGCTGCTTCTGGTGGATAGACCTGGGCTCCCATGGGGGCGCACTTCTATTGGGTGCCCTGGGTGCCATTTTGACTAGGTCCACCCCTGCTGGTCTCCCGTCATCTCACCTCTTCCCAAGCAACCTGCTGTACAAACTGTCCACCTGTCGATCTGATCATGCTTCTCCTTAAACCTCTTCACTGGCATCCTGTCTGCTCTTGAACCCTGCACAAGCTCTCACAGCCCCCCCCCCGTCTTTGCCTTTACCTCCATTCCTCCAGCTCCATCAACTTCAATCATCCAAAGGTAGCCTGTACCTTCCAACATCTCCATCCAGGGCTGGCCCATCCAGGAGGCCAACGGAGTCACCCCAGGCAGCCAACCAGCAGGTTGGCTCCCACTTCTGCTCACCTGTTCACTTCTGCTGATCTTCCTTCTCCCACCCTGGATTAAAAAAGGGGGAGGGGGACAAAGTGAAAGTGTAGAGGAAGGGAGAGCGGGGGGGGGGGCTAGCGTGCAGAAGGAACAAAGGCTGGCACATCACCAGGAAAGGGGGCAGCATTTGGCACACTGAATCAGGTAGAAGTCATTCTTGGGCCACCCTTTTTCCCTGTTGTCTCCTGTGCCTGGAGCTGCTTCCCTCAATGCCTCTGGATTACCAGCTCCCTCCCTTCTTTTAAATTCCTCTTCCCAATCTCTCTCTTGGTGCCTTTGACCCAATGCTCCAGTCCCCAGACTTCAGAACAAAGAAGCAGAAGGGAGTCTTCATAATTGCATCTTCTTCCCCAGACTTTCCCTGCATCCACTACTCTCACCTTCCTCTCTTGTCCCTGAATCTCTTTTAGATTGTGACCTCCTCGGGGCAGAGACCGGAAAGCAGGGTTTGGTGGTTTTCTTTTTCTTGTAAAGCACCATACACAAAACAGTGCAATAATAGGAATATTAAGAAGAATCAGCTTTAGACAAAATTTTCTAGACATCACTTGCGAGTCTTTTGAAATGCTCCTCAAAAAAAATCTCCTGGGGCTGCCCTCCCCCACCTCAACCATAAAAACAACAACAACAACAACAACAACAACAACAACAACAACAACAACAACCCACAAATAAAGAACATTTAAAAAAATTAAGGTGTGTTTTCTAAAAAGAAGCTGAAAGTAGATTATTCAAAACTATATCGATTAAGCCAGCTACACTGGAGAGATGTGGAAGTTTGCATGTGGAAGATTCTGGGCTCCAGACCTGGCATCTCTAGTTGATAAAATCTCTGGCAGGAGTTGCTCAGAAAACCCGGGGGGGGGGGAATGCCGCCAGTCAAAAAGGAGACGGTGCCAACAGCCTGACTCAGCAGAGGGAAGTTTCATAGAGAGGTGAACTGTTTTGGAGAAAGAAAGAAAAAGACATCAGGGAGTCCTGCATACAGTAAGTCTCAGGTTCAGCTCCTGGCACCTCCTGTTGAAAGGACCTCAAGAGAGCAGGCCTGAGGAGGAGTCATTGCTTGAGACTTGGATGATCTGCGTTCAGCAAAAGAGACCACAGTGGGCTAGAAAGATCCACAGTCTGACCTTCCTACGTTCCAAAACCAGCCAGCCAAACAGAAGAGGAGTCATAATTCAGTCCTAAAGCGGTCTCAGGTTTCTCCTGCATACATTCAACAGCTGTCCAATGGGCCCTCCTTTTCCATAGGCTCAGCATCCACAGATGTGAGCATCTGCGGATGCTGAGCGTGTGGCTGGAGGGCCTCAGAAGAGGCAAATAGAAGCGGTTTCTGGTCGCATCTGGGAGGTGTTCAGAAGGCGAATGAGACTGGAAATCACTCCCAGTTCACTCCAGGGACTTCCAGTCATGTGCGAAGGCGTTCTGAGGCGCAGGGGGAGGCTGCACACTGCCCCCCATCACGTAAGGCTTTCTGGACATGACCAGAATCCATTCCGTTTTGCAGTGGTGAACCAGTTGCACCTGGAGGCTGAGAGGCTGTGCATGACTTCCGGAGGGCCAGGATGCGGCCCCCAGGTACGCTACTGCCATGCCATGCTGGGGTCCCCACGGATTTAATTATCTGCAGATTTCAGTGTTTAGATATTTATTGGGGCTATTTTTATTTCACCATTCAGTTTTTACTCATTTGTTTTAAAACTAATCACAATTCATTCCAAGAGAAGGGGAGGTGAACTGTCTTGTTTGAAGAGGTAGCTGGAAAAGAACACACTTGAACGAAAAGTTGGGGGGTTGTCTTAGCAGGGTGTGTTGTCGTGACAAGCTCTTGCACTTCAAGGGAAGTGCTGGGTACAGTCCAGAAAATGCTTCCATGCTTGCAAAAGGTCTGTTGCTTGTACAAGCTGGCCGTAACAAGGTGCAAGAGAAAATTGCATGCAAAATAAATCATTAGCATTAGAAAAGAGAGGGGGGAAGAAAAGGAACTTTTCTCAGAAAATCCATAGGTTGGAGTGGTCCAACATGTCTGCTCAGCAAGGCGATAAGACATGTCTGCACCACCACAGACAAATTTCATGGAAACGGGAAACCTCTTCAATCTCCCTGTTGCTGAGGCTGGGTTTCCTAAGCCTGTATTCCAAACAAAGATGCAGCCAAACTGCTATCACGTTGCATTTCCCTTCTCTTCCCGCCTCCACCCCCCCCCCCACGTTGTTCTTTTTGACTTGCAAGCCAGGCATTTCCCCCTTCGATGCCAAGACTCCACGCATTTTGGAAGAGTAGGAAGAGGCCTGGCCTGGTTTTCTGGAAATGGAGGCCCTTATTCCACGGCCAATGTGTCCATTTCAGCAAGATAACACAGGCAGGAAATCACCAGCAACTAACTAGTAACCCAATAATGTAGAGACCAAAAACACCCACAAATGCTGAGACCAAGGTTGCTAATTGACCTCCTGTGACCCTTCTGTTTCTCCAAGCTTTCTGCTGGTTTCTCAGGCAGGCACCAAATCTCAGGTCTTTTGGGAGCTCTCTCTGGGCTCTGGTTCTTATCCACGGGGCCAGATTCTCCTCCCTGCAATTGTTCAAGGAATAAGGAGACTTGTGACATCATAACATAGCCTACCTCGGAAATACCCAGAGTTTTTGATGCATCCAGCCCAGCACCAAAAAGTGCCCTAATCCTAAACAGATCATCTGGAGCGTAGTGAAGCAAAGGACAACACAGGACCCCAGGATCATGGGGAGCTGACGTTAGGGGGCTTCAATCACATGGATAAGGGAGCATCGCGCAAGGTCTCTGCCTAAACAGCTTGGGACATGCTAAAAAGAGAAGGCTGGGTTCCAGAGCCCATGGCATAGCCACCGGGATGGAGCAAAGCCAGGAGGAAGAACTATGCGGGACCTGCATGCATGCCGTAGCATGTCCCATGATGGAAAAGGGGTAGAATAGAACTATATTTAGCAGGGGGGAAACTGTTCCTATTCACCCCAGCACCACACCTTTTCAGTGGCTATTGGCTGATGTTTCCTTTGCGTCTTTTTAGAAAATAGTAAGTCTCTCTAGAATAGTGAGCCCTCTTTTCATTTATTTTGCTAGTATGATTATTATTATTATTAATACTTACACACAGCTTTTCACCAAAAAAATGGTTTTTGTTTTTTTCCTTTATTAACTTTTGTTGAGAAGCGGTATCTAATATTTTTATTAATGAAAGGTTGGGCCTTCTTATCTGCAGATTTTTTATCCATGGATCTGGCTCAACACTGACCTGCAGTGTGCCAGACATCGCTCAGACTGACTCCTCCAGAGGCGACTGGGAGCTGTGCTCCTTTCACCTTGAGAGGGTCTTCTGAGGCCTCTGGGAGGCCTTAGAAGGTCACTTCTATTTTTTGTTTGAAAACCAGAAGTCAGGTTTTAAAGCAGTAGCTTCCAAACTGTGGGTCGAGACCCACCAGTAGGTCACAAGCCAATTGTGACCATATTGAAAATATGTGGCCATATTGAAAATATGAGAAGATGGGATGCTGGAAAGGGAGAGAGCTGTATTTTGCTTGTGCCAAGGTTATAAATAGGCTTCCCCCACTTTCTAATTCACTTTGCTATTGGAAAATGGCTGAGAAATAACCCAATTTATTGCTGCTTTCTAAGGAAAGCAGCAGGCTCTGGCGTTACAGTGTTGGCACTTCCAGCCATTACATCACTTCCAGCTAAATGACATCACTTCTGGTAGGCCCCGGACAGATTGTAATTCTAAAAAGTGGGTCCCAGTGCTAAAACATTTGAGAACCACTGTTTTAAGGCCTTAAAGCGTCACTTCCAGAGGAATCAGGGTGACTTGAACAGCGGATTTAGCTATCCAGGGTTTTTGGCATCCACGGGAGTTCCGGGAACAGGATACCAAGGCATGACTGTATTTATCTAACATTTGGTTAGTTCCCTATAAAGGGAGTGAGTTTGTCTTGCACTTTCACAAACTTTTAAGGATAGCTTAAAAGGATAGCTGTGACTGTGCAAGCCCCTTGGTTATGCAGCAAGTATAAGAATGCAGAACGCTGTTATCTAGCATCCAAACAGGAAGTTAGCTCTGATCTTACAACAGAGCTATTTTTAGCATCAGGGAGGCCCGCCGACACTTGCCCCTAAATGCCCGAGGTGTGGGCAGTAATTTCTGGGGCCACTCCCGTTAACAGGAAATGGCCCCTTTCTTCTTCCTGTAGTGGGTCGCAACCCACCATTTAAAGAACACTGCTCTAGTCCGCCACTCTCCTCTCCTCCCTTCCACACTACCTCTGCTGCTCGGTTCCCCTCTACCTTTTACAACCAAGGGAGCAGGAAGAGGAGTAATGGAGGCAGGTGAGTGGAGATGGGCACTCCTCAATGCCAACAAAAGGGACCATCTCAGCCAGCTGCATGGATAGGCCAAGCCAGTAGGGAAAAGTATTGCTGAGAGATTTAGGGAGCAATCCTAACTTGCGCCGGAACAGCGTAGGCCGGTGAGCCTGCATTGTTTCCAACCCAAGTTGGGACTGTGCTGGAGCCTCCACAGAGCAAGGGCACAAATGTGCGCTGCCCCAGGGGAGGCGCCAGCCGCCCTGATGGGCTTGCTTGGACCTGTGCCCGCAATACAGCCGGAGCGGGTTCAAGCAAGCTGCGTGGCCTGAATTGGGGCCGCATGGTCCGGGGGCAGAGGCTTGGATTTGGCCTAATGGCCACATCCAAACTCCACCCCCTCTCCAGGCCAGCATGCCTCCGGGCCTGCCTGCCCCCTGGCCAGGGGGGGGCACAGTAGCACAACGCTGGCAGCTTGTATCAGCGCTGCAGTGATTACATAGGTTGCTGGCGTTCGTGCCGGCCAAACTTTGCTGGCCTAACTGTGCCGGTCGAACTCCAGGTTAGGATTGCGCCCTCAGTCTACTTCCTAGTGTTTCTTTCCCTCTCCACAATAAAAGACTCCCTAAGGAAGCAGACTCTTTTGCTCAAGGATGGAAATGGGATCATGGCCTAACAAGAAGACTGGGACAGAAGGCTATGTTGTCTGACAAAATATCTGAAACAATAATAGACAAGTAATTTATGGTTGCCAACTTTTACTGACTATGGCTGCAACCCTATACACAGTTAAAAGGTAAAGGTTTCCCCACGACCAAATGATCTAGTTGTGACCGACTGTAGGGGACGGTGCCCATTTCCATTTCTAAGCCTGTAGAGCTGGCGTTTGTCCGAGGACAAGCTTCTGTGGTCATGTGGCCGGCATGACTCTACGCCATAGCACATGGAATGCTGTTACCTTCCCACCAAAGCGGCACCCATCGTGCATACTCAAGTATAAGTCGATCTTATGGATAAGTCGAGGGCAAGTTCTAAGCAAAAATTAATAGAATTTGCTATGACTCATGCATAAGTCAAGGGTGAAACTTAGGGAGTGGGTATGAAATTCTTTGAAAATCACTTACCAGTAATTGTTCTCAGGCAGCAACAGAAAGCCAACCAAAAAAGGAGCTATTTCACATTCTTCTGAGGCAGCACAAAAATGGAGCTATTCTCCAAACAAGAAGGGAGAGAGATGAGTGCTTATTGGAGTTGTATGTTTTGTGAGGAATACAGCACAGCACCTCCATAGCAGCAGCCTTCATAATGACTACAATTCCCAAAAGCACCTTCACCTCTCTGCCTGTTTGGAGAAAAAGGAAAATGGCTACTGGTTTTTTGCTTGCTGTCTGTTGGTGCCTGAGAACTGGTAAGTAAACTTGCTCCATTTTTTTCTAAACCCCCAGCTTTCTGCTTCTTAGCCCAGCCCCTAACCAAGCTGCTGCTAAAAGCTTTATTAACTCTATTGACCCATGTATAAGTCGATCCATGTTTTCAGGGTCATTTTCAGGCATTTTTTTTAGACTTATACATGAGTATATACAGTATTTATCTACTTGCATTTTTAGGTGTTTTTGAACTGCTAGGTTGGCAGGAGCTGGGACAAGCAACGGGAGCTCACTCTGTTGCGTGGTCTCGAACTCCCAACCTTCCAGTCAGAAAGCCCAGCAGCAGCGGTTTAACCCGCAGCCATCATGTCCCTTTACACAGTTACTCCCAAGTAAATTCCACTGAACTTAATGGGGCTTATTTCTGAGCAGACAGGCATGGGATTGAGCTGCCAACTGATAGTCGCCAAAAGCTTCAGCTGATCTATCAGCTGGGCCCTTTTTAGTAGGGCTGAGAGTCAGAGATTCACGGGCTCATTTCTTGAAGCTGCTCAAGTTCTGGTGTGGTGTTCTGCCATATTTTATTGCAATAAGAAATAGTAGTCATTTCTCCTCTTTCCCAAAATGGTGATTTTTAAAAATAAACTTATACTTACGTCAACATCTCAAAAAGGCATCTATGTTGAGATTTTAGTAAAATGCAAATTTATTGAAATGTAGATCAGTTGAAAAGACAACGGATGTCTACTCAGAAATAAGTCCTACTTACTTTAATAGGATTTACTCACAGGTAAGTGTGCATAGGATTGCAACCTCAATTAGCTAAATAGCCAACAAACCTTCAAGTAAAAAAATGTACATTAATTAAATGCAGCAAAATTAGGGAGAAATTAAAGTCAGTCATCCAACCCAACCTTGAGAAGTACCTGAAATTAGCCGTTTTCCACCAATTCTATAAAAACTACTCAACGAGCCACACAGCCCTGCCACCCAATATTTCAAGTCCGCCCCCTAAATTTGAAAGATCCACTTGAATTGATTTATTTGGAGCAGGATTTGTGTGTGTGTGTGTGTGTGTGTGTGTGTGTGTGTGTGTGTGTGTGTGTGTGTGTGTGT
>JAJKFI010000011.1:13327768-13352006 GCA_029204185.1 Lerista edwardsae | reverse complement strand
TGTGTGTGTGTGTGTGTGTGTGTGTGTGTGTGTGTGTGTGTGTGTGTATGCAGAACGGAAAAAAAACACCTTGGAAAATTACTACACATTTCCTTCTCTATATCAAGTCAAGGAACATGGTGTATCATTTCTGGGCTCCACTTCCTTCAGGCATTGTTTACCATATCATGCGGGATGTTCTAGTACACCAGGTTTTACAACCCCCAGTTCCTAGAGAAACATTTCTGAGGGGCTGGTTTTCTACTCCAAAAGAAAGCTGTGATACTATTTCTTTTTCCACCAGTGCGCACCAGCTCTCCGGATGACACTGAGCCCACAGCGCTGGGTGGGCACATGAAGCAAGAAAGCAAACTAACCAGTTTAGATTTCATAATTCAGACAGAATGAAACGTAAATCCAACATTTCCACTGGTGACTCAGTCAAGAGAACCAACAACTTCTTGCAAACACAAAAGCCGTCTTGTCACATCTGCGTAATAGATAAGCATCCTATTTACCTATTGTCTTACCAGGATTTCTGGCCCAAACTAGCTGAATAGAGCAACCAAAATGTTGCAAGATGCAAGTTTTTGAATCCTACAGGATTCTTTATCAAGCTAGCTAGATCAGTGGAGTTAAACATAAGGCCTGGGGCCAGATGCAGTTCCCAGAGCAATTCCTCCAGCCCCCATTTTAACTGGGCTCTCCCAGCATGATAATTGGACTCTCTCATGAAATTACGGTTTGCACATTTTCTCTTCGGTCATTTGCAACTAAGGAGTTTTTATGCGAGAACAAAGTTCTTATTTTTGGCCATCATCTGCTTACTGATGCAGCTTCCGACCCTCAACATGCACCACAAATGCTACTCGGGCCACTCTAGGAAATGAGTTTGACAACGCTGGGCTGGATGGTAAAGCGAGAGGAGCAGGGTGGGATTGCAGGGAAAGGTTATCGGCAGTGGTGTCATTCAAATGACTTAGGAACAGGAACTCACTTTTGATTGGCACTTGTTGGGGACCCGGAACCAGCCATGGAGCCCGTTAGGATCCGGAACGCCCGTTCTGGTCCGTTCCCCCTGAATGACATCACTGCCTTCACCCCCCTAGGAATCCGGAGTCACTCCCTTTAACCCTCTGAGTGCCGGCCAACCAAGAAGAAAAGCTCTTTTGAGTTCCCCTGCATTCCCCCTGCATGACATCACTGGTTATCAGTCTTCCAAGGCTCTGCAGCTTGCAAAAGCAAATTCGGACAGAGAAAGGTGGCATATAAATAAGTAAGTACCACACGCATATCCTTCAAACTTAATTGGGCCCTCAGATTCAGGGTCCAACAGAGGTGTAACTAGGGTGGCGCCTGAGGAGCACATGTCTCAGGTGCTTTGCCAAGGGTTGGGGTGCATGACTGCCCCTCAGGCTCTGCCCTAATTTAAGATAAGAGAAGATGCTGGCAGTTTCACACACCACCACCCCTGGGTCCTTCTCCTTCAAAGGGGAGCCCTCACAGGAGAAGGAACGGGGTACACAACCAAGCAGCTAGTGCTCCCTCTTCCACAGACAACTATCTACCCTCACACTATGACCTTACACTATCACATGACATTGTGCTGTCACTGCTCTGGGGCAGTGCGGAACGTCTCTCCTGCCCACGATGCCCCAGAGCCTGAGATCGCTTGCCAACCGTTGCTTCATCTTACCATCGCTTCCTGCTCCCTGGATTTAAAAAGAACAGAACTGAGCAGGAAAAGATGGAGGAGTACTTGAGTGATGGGTTAGAACTCCTGGGCCAGCCCTCCTTTTTTTGCCAGATGGAAGGAGAGCTGCACATCTCATCCCTTTGATTCAGCAAATCTCAGAACATGCAAATAGGTGACCACATTGACATCCAGTTGTACAGACAGACGACTTGCATAAAGACTACCTACTCCCATATGAACCTGTCCAAACCACAAGATCAGATTTTGCATAGTCCGTCTCTGCATAGATTTTGCATAGTCCGTAGCTTTTCAGTGCTAGCACCCCAGTTGTAGAACTCCCTGCCCAAGGAGATACAGCACAATCCCTCTTTCGCAACTCTTGAACTAAACAGCAGTTGAAAACATTTCTCTTCCATAAGTCCTTTTTGTGTTTTTAAATTTAATTAGCAAAACCAGCTAGTTTCAGAGCCTCAAAGGCCATGCCATAAACACATCACAAGCTTGACACCAAACATGCATCTGCCATGTTGTACTACACACACACACACACACACACACACACACACACACACCCCACATCTGCAAAAGCTTTGTGGGCGGATGCCAGTCACTGCTGGTCAATGTGATACCCTTCTGGGGTGCCATATGAGCAGCAAAACTCTGGCTCTATGCCATGCACAGGATCTCATTTTCAGGAAACAATTTCATGCTCGCTGGCTTATGTGAGGGGTCCTCTTTCACCAGCTGAGTATTTCAACCAGCTGAAGTGACCAAAAGTCCACACTAACCCTGAACATTAAATATTGGGAAGCTGACTTAGAGACCCCCTAATTGCATTAGGGACATGGTGGCACTGCAGGTTAAGCCGCTGAGCTGAGCTCATTGACCGGAAGGTTGGCAGTTCAAGACTGCATGACAGAATTAGCTCCTGTTGCTTGTCCCAGCTCCTGCCAATCTAGCAGTTCAAAAGTACCTAAAAATGCGAGTAGATACATAGGCAGCACTTCCGTGCGCTATGGCGTATAGTCATGCCGGCCACATGACTATGGAAGCTTGTCCTCAGACAAATGCTGGCTCTTCGGCTTAGAAACAGAGATTAGCACCGCCCCCTACAGTCGGTCACGACTAGACCATTCGGTCGTGGGGAAATCTTTACCTTTAATTGCATTAAATGTATCCCGAAATCCTGATCTAAATCTTCCAGTTGTTCCATCGTCATACTTACAAGTTTTGCTCTCATACATCAAAGGCGAGACTAAAAAGACACTCAGTTTGAAAGATAAAGGAATCAAATAATTGAATATTTCAATATCCTCCAAAACAGTTGGGAGAATTGCAGATCGTGCACACAGGTGTCCTTTTTATATTAACGCAGCACTACGGAGGCTGTTTTTCCGTAGGTTTGTTCACCATGCACAAAAAGCTAGTAGCAGGTGCCTCAATTTTAACACCTTTATTTAGGAACATAGGACAGCTCCCATTGAATCAGGCCATCTAGTCCAGCTTCCTGTATCTCACAGTGGCCCACCAGATGCCTCCAGGAGAACAAGCGGAAAAGAAGATATTTGTATCTCGCTGCCACTCCCCAGCATCTGATTTTCTGAGTGCCTATCAACTTCACCCCCCACCCCACCCCCCGTGAAGACACCAAACTACAGGTTGGGTTTAGCTTTATTAAAACACAAGTAAATTTAAAAAAAATGAAACCTACTAACCACACTGTCCCTCCCTTGTCAGTCTGGGGTAGGCAAAAAAAACCTTCCATCCATGGCCAATTCAGATGACAGAAAAAAATTCCTATCCGTCCCTCATGATGACTGACCAGCTAATCTCAGACTGTACAGCATCTAGGCCAGATGCTGTCACCACATCCTGCAGCAAGGAGTTCCACAGACTAATTACATGCTGGGTTAAGAAATATTGTATTTGCTCTAATTCTCCTGACTCTCAGTTTTAGTGGATGTGCCCTAGTTCTGGTGTGAGAGGAAAAAGAGCTTCCATCTATCCACTCTATCCATCCCCTGCATAATTTTATGTGTCAATCATTTTCCCCCCTTTTTTCTAGACTCAAGAGCCCCAAGCTCTGTAACCTTTCCTCAGTTACAGTAATCATTTTGGTTGCTCTCTCTTGCACCTTTTCTGGTTCCACTATATTCTTTTTGAGATATGGCAACCAGAACTGTACACAAAACTCCAGATTTTTGCCATTGATTTGTACAATGGCAATACAATATTGGCTGTTTTATTCTTAATCCTTTTTTTAATTATTCCAGGCATGGAATTGGCCTTCTTCACAGCCGCCGCACACTGGGTCAACACTTTCATTGAACTATCCACCAGCACCCCAAGATCTCTCTCCTGAGCTGTTACAAACAGCTCAAAACCCATTAGCCTGTAAGTGTAGCTTTTATTTTTTGCCCCAATATCATACACTCACTCACACTGAAACGCATCTGCCATTTTGTTGCCCATTCTCTTAATTTGGGGAGATCCTTCTTGAGCTCTTCACAATCCCTTCTGATCCTCACCACTCAGAAATGTTTAGTGTCATCTGCAAACATGGCCACCTCATTATTTACTCCTGACTCCAGGTCATTTATGGACATGTTAAAAGAACCAGTCACAGGACAGATGCTTGGGGCACACCTCTTCCCCACCCCCTACAGTGAAAATTGCCCATCAATACCCAATTCCCTGTTTCCTGGTCCTTCTTAATCCATGAGAGGATCTGCTCTCTTATTCTCTGACTGTGAAGCTTTCTCAACAGTCATTGGCGAGGGACCATATCAAATGCCTTCTGAAAATCCAAATACGCAGTATCCACAGACTCACTCGTATCCACATGCCTGTCAACTTTTTCAAAGAATTCTAGAAGGTTTGTGAGGCAAGACTTCCTTACAGAAGCCATGCTGACTTTCCTTCAACAAGGCCTGGTCTTCTATGTGTTTTAAGATTTTATCTTTGATGAGGCTTTCCACCATCTTAACTTATATGGGGTTAACAGAAAATAACCTGCTACTTCTTCTAACAGGACTGGAAATAGAAGGAGCTCCACAAAAGAGAAGCAAATTATCCTATCCTATCAATTAGGTTCTAATTGCATTTGCCAGAGGTTCCCAATCTTTAGGAGCCCCGCAGACCACTGAGGCAAAAATTGGAATTGTTGTGGACCACAATTGTTGTTGTCCAACCCCCCCCAATACAATTAAATTTGCAATACATTAAGTCTGTAATAATTAAATATAAATGATAATATATTATCATTTATATTTAATAAAAATGATAAAAATTAAATTTGTTATCAGCAAAGGTGAGAGATTTTAGATTTCCCATTGGGTGTCCAGCTGAGAAAGTTAACCAAGAACTGGGCAGTAGATGAGCAAATGTCCTCCACT
Organism: Lerista edwardsae; assembly: GCA_029204185.1. Classification (NCBI taxonomy): domain Eukaryota; kingdom Metazoa; phylum Chordata; class Lepidosauria; order Squamata; family Scincidae; genus Lerista; species Lerista edwardsae. The sequence goes on along the minus strand of JAJKFI010000011.1, from coordinate 13,346,936 downwards.
TGCACTACTGAGGCTACAGCAGGCAGCATGACGACTCGCATCCATCTGCTTCCTGTTCCTGGGCATGATGAGGGGGCACGTTGGCGCATGCTTGCACTTTCCAAAGCATGGCAGAGAAGAGGCTGGGAGGAGGAATCCCTTTTGCCCCAGCCCCCCCACCCCCAACCTGGAGCTGACATGGTTCTATTGCTAATTCTGGACTTTGATGGCAGTTTCAATGACTGTTTACCACCTTGCAAGGTTTCAAGTGGAAAGGTCAGGTTTAAATCTTTAAATAAGTTAGTGCACTTGATGTCTGTTTGTCATACTTTGGAGACCAGCTCATAATGGGGGTGGGGGAGTTACCTTCAATGGCTTCCAATTGGCAAACAGGCATAGACCCAGAGCATATCAAGCCGTCCTGAAATCTATGCACTTCCACTCCTTTGCTGCCACCCATTTCACCACAATCCAAACCTGAAAACTCAAGAGGCTTAGTGCAGCACACAATACACAACCCTTCAGATGGCTATTCTCAAGTTACTAGAAATCATGGCAGGTTTTACATTTCCAACAAATCAATCGATCAGGGGCATTTGATCCAGTGCGAGATGAGCTCATGCTAGCTGCTTTTTGCTTGTACAGAAAGCAAACAAATGAGCTCATTGTCCCGGAGGCCAGAGCCTACAAGGAGAGCATGATCTCTGCTCCCTCCATCTGCCTGATACGCAAGGTAATCGGCACGCAAACCCCTCCGGCCAAATAAGGCTCAAAGACATAGAACTGTCCAGTACCTCTTGGGCAAGACTGTCAGACCATGCAGGAATACCAAATGGAAGAATACAAGTCATTCTTACTCCATTGGGGTTCTTCCTGGAAACGTTTTTGTACAGTTCCAACTAGGTGTTTTGGGGGCTGCTTCATCTACTATATACAATCCCAATCAATTATCTCTCCCCCAATCAAAAATGTTCTAATAATGGTGGTGCATAAAGTTTGAATTTACATGGGGAAGCCCAAAGACTACTACCCTGGGTAGCTTTTCCATGGTGCCATAGAGAGGTTCACCAAAACCAGAGCATCTCCCAGAAGCATCATAACTAGAGGAGTTTGTTTCCAGTAAGCAAGATAGGTTTATAGCACAAGTCTAGGGCAGAGGTTCTCAAACTGGGGTGGCGTGACACCCCAGCCAGAGAGACCCTGGCCCTGTCTCCTAAAGGGGTGGGAAAGCAGCAACACGATCCCCAGGAAAACCGGAATCCACGAAAACCAGAAGCTGAATCCGGAAGGGGGTTGTGATCACTTCTTTTCAAGTTTCCGAGGCTTGGGGAGCACTGTGGTGGCGTCCGTGGGACTTCCCACGTTCCCAGGACAACAGAACTTCAACTGGTAAATAGACAGAAGCCCCTGTTACCCCAGGCAGCAGCGCAATCCTGGGGATTGCCCTGCTGCCTGCTCTCCTCCCCTGCACGCACTTTGTTGTTGTTCAGTCGCTAAGTCGTGTCTGACTCTTCGCGACCCCATGGACCACAGCACACCAGGCCTCCCTGTCCTCCACTAGCTTCCGGAGTTCGCCCAATTTCATGTTCATTGCTTCGGTGACACTATCTAACCATCTCATCCTCTGCCTCCCCCTTCTCCTTTTGCCTTCAATCTTTCCCAGCATGAGGGTCTTTTCTAAAGAGTCCTCTCTTCTCATCAGGTGGCCAAAGTATTAGAGCTTCAGCTTCACTGCACGCACTTACAGCAGGTAAAACTCTCCCAGATTAACAACCGCTGGTCTAGGGAATGGAATGAGAGGAATCAACAGCAACATCCATTCTGAATGGTTAGCTATCCATTTGTCAGCATTCTGCAAGACCCCCACATCCAAGGAAGCAGACTGCAGTCCATGAAAATGTCCACCACAACAAATGGGTTCATCTTCAAGGTGCCACAAGGCTCTTCCTCATTGCAGCTGTGGCAGATGAGCACAACACCCATTCAGGAAGTCTCACACTGGTAGTCTGGACCCATTTTGCTAACATGATATCCTCTGAATTCTTGTCAGTAATAGCTCCTGCGTTGTCATGCACCACAGGAGAAACGAAACCGATATGATGCATCGTCCACTTTGCACTTCTGGTGGCGTGTACGCCACTATGTTGGTTATTGTGCAATCATATCCTTTTCTTGCTAATCAGAGTTAGAGTTGACCAAATTCTGCTAGTGAAAACATCCTTTCATCTTGTCTTTTTTGTTCCCCGTTTGCTGGCAAACATGCTTTTATTTGATGTTTTAGAAATACAGGCATGCCCTGGTATCCGCTGGGTTCTGTTCCAGACCCCACCATGGATACCTTAAACCGTGGATACTTGGGATGCCTGTTTAAAGATAGGGGAACATCAGTGGCTTTACTGCAACAAGGTGAAAGAAAAGGAAATTTGACTTGTTTCTAGAATGCATGTAGAGAAATGCATGTGCACGAATGCTAAAGCAACATGCACAGCCCGTTTTCTCACCCTATAGCTGCTGAAATATGTGGTGAGCACTTGCAAATGCAAGGGTAGAATAATTGTACTTTCTATTAAATATTTAACCAAGACAAAGCACCTCCCTTTTGGCTTACAAATCAGTGGAAGATAGGGCCTATTGCAGAGGAAATGATTGGAGTACAGCCAGGAGATTAACCATCTTCAACAATTTATACAAAATTAACTCTGACTGCTCCACTGGTGCATCTAGTAAAGCGTTGTCAATACTGACCAGCTGTGAGGTTTTGAGGTTCCAGACAAGGGTCTTTCTCAGCCCTATTAGGAAATGCTAGGAACCTCAACATGCCAAGCATATGCTTTACCCACTAACCTGCAGCCCCACTGGGTGCATGGCAGTGGAGAAGGTGGGATGCGTAACGGGATCCTTGGTGTTCCACACATGATCCTTTTTTCACTTGTGACATTCTGGAGGAAACCTATCCCCCAGTGTTGACTCAAAACCATTTTAGGCATGATCCACACAACTGTGCACATCCTGTAATGCTCACGTCTCATCATTCAAGGATTCACAGTAGAATGCATGAACTGATTCATCTGAAAAAGCATTGGGTTTGGAGGAATGTAAGCAAACCACTTGTGACCTTTGAAGCTCAAAACGTATGACTGAGTCCTTAGCTTCCAGTCATTGAGCATAGAGGAAACCATCATGTCCACAGCTGTGTGAACCAGGATCCACCAGTGTTTTATCATACTAAGTAGTCAGTGAAGCACAGTAGCTACAAGAATGAATGGCAAATTTCACCCAAACAAATACCGTATTGCCCCTGCCCTGAATTTACCTGTTGCTCTAAAGCAAGCCACCTCAGTCTTCTCCATCTACAATATGGGCATAATCCCTCCTTACCCTTAAAACCACTACAGAGGGTCACCACAAAAATAATATACTTCGAACACTCTAAATACTGGAAAGTGCTACACAAATGCTAAACACGATTCTTAAACAGATGACTGCTGTCGTACAAACTTTTTCTTTATGATTCGTGTCGTAGCTGTGCAGATTTAAGGCTATGGCACTGGATGCCAAAATTAGGAATTTTGGCAATTCCTAAATTAGGAATTCCAATTAGGGTAAAAGGAAAAGCAAGAGTACCCCTAAGAAGCTTAAAAGGACAGTAATAAATATTTGTATTCCCAATGTATTACCACCCAACCGATTACAGGAATCAAGTCTACCTGATTTCCAAAATAAGTGTTAAAATCTAATAATAGACCATTGTTCTGACTAAACACCAGATCAGAGGAAAAACAAATATTAGCGACTGCATCCAATGTCCTTGGCTGGGATTTCTCATGTTTCTCACCATTTTGTTTGTGAGACGGGCTCTGTAATGTAGGCTAACTCCTATGTGTTGGTTTTCTCTTGCTAATGTATGCACCATGGCCCAGCTCACAAGTGTTGTCATTTGTGTGGTGGTAAGCACATGCATTTCTCAAGTCTGAGCTGGCTATCCTCCACACATTGGATGGGGCTGCCAAACATCTGATGCTTGAGTACACTTGGCCTTCACAATTTATTTATTTTTTTAAACAAATGCAATTCTCTACCATAAAGCCTAGAATCTGGGTTCACCACTGAAGCCAGGATTGATTGCATGTGTGTGTGCGCATGTGCCTGTTCTCTGCTTTAGGTGAACATTCTATTCGACTTAGGAATCCAGAAGTGAAGGAACATCAGCCATGAAGAGACTGCAGAAAGGCAGGGCAGTTGGGAGCACCTATGAAAAGTGCTATGAATTGTGTTGCATTTTGCTGTTCACTGCTTCAGGTTGCCATCTCAGAGACTGCAACTAATGGCTCTTGAAAGTAAATACATCACTATTTAGACTGCTACACGTTTGCTTTACAAAAATTGATTTGGCCCAGAGGGAAAGGTTTAGCTATGTCCCTGAGCAAGCAGTTATCTAGTAAAGAAAAAGTTTGTAAATGTAAAAAACTGCTCATTGCCTTGTAAAAATGGAGACACACACACACCTGTCTGCTCACTTGCACAAAATGAAACGACAGCCCTGCACAACACGAGACCACACAGGAGTGGTAAGTACTTACAAAGCTGCATCTTGGGCTATGAGAACAAACAGATGTTGTATCTGTATCTTGTTGTAAGGAGATCAGGAGTGAGACTCTGTGTTTAGGGCACATGCTGCTACTGCTTCCTACTGACGCAAAACATTCTTCTACCAACCACAGAATTGACACCGCCTGTTGACACCAACAGACAGAGACTCTCTATGGTTGCAGGCATACGTTTTTCTCCACTTTACCTGGAGATGCTATACTAGGGATTGAGCCGAGGACCTTCTGCGTGGCAGCCAGGAGCTTGACTACTGAGCCACGGCCCTTCCCTAAATGAGTACAAGACCTACTTTTGGAGGTCGATACTCTCAATTTGGTTATAATTAACTTTCAGCCTACTAGTGAAATACCTTATATTTGTGTCCTGCTTTGGATAGATAAAGCCCACTTTGTTGCTCTGCACTTTTCCTTATCCCTGCTTTGAAATGAACATGCAAGTTTCAAGTCCGCACTGGAGTGTGGAACAGGTCAACTTACAGACATTTCCAACTCCGTGCGTGCGTGCATGCCATTTCAAATATCAACGGAAGTCTGCATACCCTCCCCCAAGCACCATCTATTGATCTTCACCAACTGCAGACTGATGGAGAAGCTACATGTCCCCTCTATCCCACCCACCCTCTTCTGCTTACTATCTAACCTGATGTAGAACCTATTTGACAGTTTGTTACCTTTTGGGTTGATCCTCATAAAGCCATTGCCCTAGATTTTCTTACCAATAATCTGCATCCTATTCTGATGACTCCACTCATGCTAGAATCCACATTTCATTCAGCCAGAAGCAAAACACCCATTCGTTCTAACGTAACGGAACCATTTCCAAATATATGGCTGCCTCTCAGTGTATTAGGGAGACTGAGTCCATTCATAATTTTATTCTTTCAAGCGTTCTCATCAACTATACACAAAAAATTAAAATGTGGTCATATAATGTCATGGCCTTCAAACCAAATTGTAACGACCAGTCTCATTTACTTATCCTCTCAAGTCTTTGTTCCTACCTGAAACAAAGTCTCAAGGCCAAACTACACATTTAATTACATATGGGAAGAGACCATCCAGTTTTTTTTTCAGCTTATTTCTCCCCCTTCTCAAAAGCCCAGGCGGGGCTCCACAATGGGGCCTTAAGGGGTTAATATGCAAAAGTTCCTTTAGATTGCAAGGTATCATGGACTGGCACCTGTCATTTTCATTATGCTACATTATATATAGCTTGGTGGGGCTGTATAAAAAATAAATGCTCCCACACATTTGCTAAAAAAGTTATCCTAAATCCTGCAAACAATATGCTCTTTTAATTCCTATATACCAGAAACAAGGATTGGAAGACAAATTCATAGATACAAATATAAAACCTGCCTTCCGGGGGAAGAAACCCCCTAATTAAGAAAGGGGCAACGTGAATCATAACCTTTAAAACAAAGATGAGAGAGAAAAAATACAGAACAGATCCTTAAGAAGCAAATAATCTTGCATCATGGCAGAGAACAAAAGACAAAAACTAAACCTTATCAACTGAGTTAGTGTGGCCCCCAGATGAAGTTGTGCAGCTCTAATACTTATCAATAAATTAATCCGCTCAGGGCAAAGGCCTTGCAAGTAAACATACAGAGGATCAAAGTTCAGCTGGAAAGTGTGCCTAGCTGTGTTACAAGGCTATAATGCTACCTGTGAATAACTCTAGGTGAAATTTCAGGGGACTTACTTCTGAGTACACATGCCACATAACAGCTTTTAAAAATTTGGGTAGAACTACTGAATATAGCTCTCCCTTTTAAAAACCAAATAAATAAGATTAGAACTTTGACACTAGCAAAGCAAATCTACATCACATTCACAAAGGGGAGAGTCTTATTTACATAAACCAACTACCCAAAGGCTGCCCAGGCCTGGCAGCATTTAATATTCTGGGCTGACTTAGCTGGAAAACGAAAATGTTTTAAAATAAACAAATAATATACAAAACAAAGACCTTGCAATAAAATGAAAGCTCTTCAGGGAACAAGCGGAGGGATACTAAGAAAGAGTAAACCCAACAAAGCGTTCTATGACATCTTAAAGACTAACCATTTGTTTCAGGATAAAATGTTCATGGATTACGGTTCAATTTGTCAGATGGAGATAGATTTGCAATGGAAATATATTTCCAGCCCAAGGAAAGCTTATACTGAAATAAACTAGAGAGTCTTAAAGGGGCCACAAGACTCTGCTATAAACTCACATGGCTACCATTGTGGCAGCCAATATAGCAGGTGTTTGGTTCTGTAACATCGGCTATGGAAAATTAAACTCTAAATGTCCCAGTGATCCTGGAATTGGAAGAAGCTTCATCAACAACAGGAAAATTGTCAACCTGGATCGCAGCAATAATGTGCATGATCCACCCGCAGACTCCAACAATGAACAGGCAAGACCAGATAGCTATACACACCCCAGTACTTGGTCTCCAGTGCTAGGTAAGTAGCCACAAGTCTGCTATCCTTACAAGTCTGGTACATCTGTATGCATCTAATTCTTTTTGCTAGAATCATCTATGCCAGTGTTCTTCACAACGTTCAGTAGGAAAGCACTCCACAAGTGAATTAATGCTTTATATCAGTGTTTTTCAACCTTGGGGTCGGGACCCCAATGGGGTGACGAAGCCTCAGTTGTGGTGACACAGCAAGGTGTAGGAATGAAAAAGTTTGAAGACCACTGGACTAGAGCACCACCAAGTAAAGCTACCCTTCAGGTACTATGGAATTGTGTCCCAGTCCTGCTTAGGTTCTTAGCAACTATGCTAAAAAAGCTTTCACTAGTGCTTTCACTTCATGGTAACTTTTTCTGCTCTCTCCAATAAGAATATCTGCTAACAATGATGGGAGGGAGTAATAGGGGCTGGAAGTAGCAGTAATGGGGCAGAGAATGGGTGGATAGGGTCCTGGGGGGCAGGACCATCAGTGAGTCCCTAGTCTCATACTTTATTGGGGTCATGGCTCAAAAAAGGGTGAAGACCACTGTCTTATATTAAAGAAAGTGTACCCCAAATTCAGTTACTCCCCTCTTCCTACAACAAGAGAACCCTAGGCTTTCAGTTTTACTTGACAGACATTTGGTATCCTCTTTAAAAACTTCGGAACTTGACTCCAAAACTTTCCTGAGCAACTAGTTCAGGAAAAAAAAAACACTCAAAACTCTGCAGAGAGCTATTGCATAAAGATCAAAGCCTTCCAAAACAAATGCATACCTACTTCTGAATACACCTGCATTTCTACCAAGCAGCAAGCAAAAACATGCTCTTTCCTCATGACATCACAGGTCACCTATTCATTTTATTTACATGTCTTGAACCACAAGTTCAAAAATGCATGCATCTTTTGCTGAGCTACTGTCACGAATGATATGTTTTCAATTTTGAAAAACATATCTTGACTACCTTCCAACTGCTAGGTCAGGGGTGCCACATTTTCAGACTTCTAAACTTCAGGGTGAGAGATCAAGATAGACTCAAAAGCACGCATCCAGATGGAGGCAAATCAGTCGTTAAAACTGGGTCTGCCTCAATCATGCAGAAAGAGAGGGCTGATTTAAAAGGGGTGCATTTCTAGGGAACGCTGAACATTTTCCCTGCAAGCCTTCAGCTTATTATTCTGTACTGTGTCCAACACACAGTACAGTTCCACAACTACAGTTGTGGAAGTGATGTTGACAGACAGAAAAGTAGCCAAGGAAAAGGGGCTACAGGACGGTTAAAGGTGAGATCAGGAACAGGACTCCAGTGAACTAGATGGACCAAGGCGCTGACTCCATATGATAGAACACTCAACCTAGACCTGTCTCATGCCTGGCTCCGCCACCAGTATAAGCACAATATCTTAAATGAAGGCTGCCTTATGGGCAACTGACTATCCCAATGGAACAACTCAACCAAACGACAGTAAACAGTTCCATGGTTTGTGGCAGCTTGTTAAGTCTGAAAACAAATCAAGCTTATTCAAGGTCCATCTCTGGAGTGCCATGGCAATAGGACATCATGCATTTACCACTCAGTCACCTTCTTATGGAAAGACGCTCTTATTTGTAAGCACACCATTGATGAAAAAGAAGGTCTTCAGGAAATCATTGAGAAAAATGCATCCGATCCCAGGTCTCATACATTAAGAATGAAACCAGGCCTGCACGGATTTTTCTTACATATATAAGAAGTACATAAGGGGAGAGGAAGAAGCAAAATATTGATATGGCATCAAGATGAATTCACCACATGTTTACAGTTTTACTTGGTTATAAGCACGTCTAAGGTTGTTACCATCTATCTGACTGGCTTGTATCACTGTATGAAATGCCAGCATGTCATTAAAACCCCTGTCTTCAACTGGAAGGTTCAGAACTCACAAACGGTTACCACTAAGGTGGACCTTCTAAAAAAGGAGTAGGAGCAATAAATTGAAGGAGAAAGACAAGCACAGTGAAAGAACGGATGTATGAAAAGGCAACTGTAAGAGAAAATGCACAGCTGCAATTCTGCACACTTACTTGGATGTAAGCCCCATTCAATTCAGCAAAATGTACTTTTGATTAAACATGAATAGGATTGGGCTACAAAAAGGGAGTTCATGTTGCACGTTTGCTCAGTACATGCAGACCTTATAAAGGCTGAAGGTCACAGATTTAAGATGTTAATCTACACCTCGAGCCACACTTCACGTTACACATTACGGAGAATCAATACAGCACACCATAATAGTAAAAATAGATCACAGACCCCTGCCATTCGCAGTTGGGCAAACCATAAGAACATAAGAAGAGCCCCGCTGGATCAGATCAAAGGCCCATCTAGTCCAGCTTCCTGTATCTCACAGTGGCCCACCAGATGCCTCAGGGAGCACACGAGACAACAAGATGCCTGCATCCTGTTGCCACTCCTTTACACCTGACATTCTGAAATAGCCTACTACTAATGTAAGTAGGTTGCACAACCCACCATGGCCTATAGCCCATATAATATGGACTTTTCCTCCAGAAATCTGCCCAATCCTCTTTTAAAGGCACCTAGGCCAGATGCCATCACCACCCCCTGTGGCAAGGAGTTCCACAGATTAATTACATGCTGGATAAAAAACATTTACTTGCATCTGTTCTAACTCTCCCAACACTCAATTTTAGTGGATGTTAACTGGTTCTGATGCTGCAAGAGAAGGAAAAAAAATCCCTCTATCCATCCCCTGCATAATGAATGAATGGGGGCAGGTAATATTGAGCATCATCAATTCATCTCAATGGAGTATGCACAGCAGACCTTTGGAAAGACTTATGTCTAGTGTTATATGCACACTTTGAGGATTTTGGGTAAACTCCTTTCTTTGACAGCTCAGTTTCCTGACTAATCCCCAATGAAAATAGAGTTAGGAGCAGGAATGAAGGTGAAGATTCATTTTCTTATCCTATCCTAATGCAACCCCTCTCCAGCCACTGTTGCTCCTCCTCATCCGCCCCTGCATCTTTGACCCTTTTCCTTTTTGAATCAAAAGAGGAAGATGAGGAAGATCAATTAGAGCAAGTGCCTCCCACCAGTCCTGCCCCCCCCCCCAAGTCAATCATCTCAGTCCACCTCATGGTTGAGCTGGTTCTGATAGAATGTTCTGACATTCTGTCTCCTTGAACCACAAATTGGAACCACATCAAGGCCTAAATCGCTTTCACTACTCATAAGTAGAACTATCTAACTTCCATGTTACAAATGTCTTGCCAATCCATGAAAGACCATATGATTATTTTTCATTTCCTATCAGCAAGACATATTTTTAAAACACTCTTAATTTTATATCACAACACATACCTGATCACCTCAAAAGGGAAATTGATATCAAAACAAGATTATTATGGTATAAAAGTATAAGTGTTATTAACTACCACTGTAATTCCTGTTTGGAGTCGGAAAAAACGTAACCATCCTCCATCAAATGTCTGGCGACCTTGTTTTGATTAACAAAATATTAATTGACTTCCAAAGAAAAGGCCTAAAAAACAACATACAACCGGTTTTGCCATTGGCTTTTGTTTTCCTGTCAGCTATTCCATCCTGCTAAAGGGTACAATTTTATTTTTTGTTGGAAAGTTGACCGGAGGCTGAATAATGTCCAGGCGCATGTTACTTCTATGCTCTTCTTTACAGATAAAATGATCATCCTACAAGTTTTGCTGGGCTTTTTTCCCCTCACATATACATGGTTCGCACATTCAGAGCTGCCTGGCCGAACAAAGTTGGGCCGTTCACACATTACTGTACTCAGGTACGCATTTCCGTGAGAATGCATTAGAGTTTGGTTTTACAAATCAACCAACCTCATACACTGGAAACACTGAATGGAACATGTAAATGTCTGTACCTAGCCACAGACTAACAATGGTTGCACCTAGACGTACAGATGTACCTGGGTACAGTGGAACGTGTGAACAGGCCTTAGAAAAGCTGGATGTTGAGCGGGTGAACATCTGATGACAATGACTACTACACGGGTTAACCTGAGTTCGAGAGAGAACAAAGTCCATGCTTTTGAATCAGGGAGGAAGGGAGGGAGGGAGGAAGGGAGATACACATGCAGCGCTCTCTTCTTCCCCCCTCCCTTTTTCAGGCCAGTCCTGGTCTCTGGAAAGGGGAGGCGGTGACAAGAATTGGGCAGCTCGTTGGGAACAGTACAGGGAAGCGTGTTCAACTCACCGTGGCCGACGCCAGGCTGTTGTCTGCCAGGGTCAAGTGGTGAGGCTCCCATCTCCGCAAAAATTTGGAGGTGAGGATCTTGCTCAGAAACGTCCGGGGGTGCCTGACGACACAAACCTGGATGTCCCCTTCTTGGAGCAGCTTGTACCTCATGCCGTTGCAGTGAACGCCTCTCCTGCAAAGTGCGGCTCCCATTTTAGTCCCCTCCGGAGCAGACATGTCGTCCAGCAAAGGCAGGCTCTCTTCTATCTGTCGGTGATCACTTCCTCCACCGCAACTGCTCTTGAAATCCATAACAGTTTGTGATGTCCGCTTCCTTTTTTTTTTTCCCTCTCTCGCTCTTTCTCCCCACCCCGGGAGGGGGCTTCCCCCCCCCCCCCAGTCGCCTTTCAAATTTCAAAATGCAGAAAAATGCACATACAAGCAACCAGGGGGGAAAAAAGGTTTAAAAAATAAAAAAAGAGGGAGGAGGGGAAAGTGGACACACAGACACACAATCCCAACACACGCACACGCGCGCGCACACACGCACACACACACAAAAGAGGAAGCAATTAAAAAAAATCTTTCTTTAAAACTTGAACCGAGAGCTTTTCTTTTTCTTCTTCAGTCCCAGCCACTTCTCTCGTTCGTTGGGACGGGCTACGTGCTCAGTTGCCCAAATCCATGTTGCCCGAGAAGGCAAATCCAGACACAGGAAACAGGAGACAAAAGGTAGACTTCATCCAAAAGGGGGGCGAGAATCCTCTTTGTGAGTGGAGGAGGAGGAAGGAGCAGCAGCAGCAGCAAGAGGAGGGAGGGGGGAACGATTCCGTCTCTGCGCCCTTTCTTCCCTTGTGCACGTCTGGATGGGTGTGGACGCGTGTACCAGGGTAAGGAGCGGGTGTGCGCGTGTGGGTATGTATGCGGTGTCGAAAAAGAAGGGACAAGGCGTGTGGGGCTATCGTCTCGTCTCCGCCTCCTCCTCCGCTGCCGCCGCCGCCGCCGCCTCCTCCGCTGCTACTGCAGCTGGTCGCGAAAGAAGCGCGGCTGGGCTGAGAGATTCTTGCAGAAGCAGCTCCAGGGCTCGCCTGATTGGTCCCCTCGGTCATGTGCGGCCCTTTCTGACGTCAATGGAAGCCGGAGGAGCAGATTGCAGGGAGGTTGGGTTGCCCCCCCCCCGCCCCCCGCGAGGCAGAACGAGGCTGGAGAGGAGCACGGAGCACCCGGGGTGCACAGCGAGAGCGATGGGTGCAAAGGGCACGTGAGAGCGCGAGGCCAGTGCCGCGCTTCCTTCTCGGCACGGACCTCGTTGCAGGCCCTCTTATCTCTCGGCAAGCTCTGCACAGAGGCGAGCCCCCGACTCACCGTGGGAAGCCTCTCGACTATCGGCACCGATCTGAGGCTGGGATCCAGGGATGCGCCTCCCTCCAAGGGGCGAGCAGGCTCGGCTCGGGTTTTCTCTACTTCGGAGTGACCCTGCCTAGCTTTTCATGGCAGGAAATGAAAGAAGGCTCATGACAGGACTGACCCAAGACTTCCTGGTGCCAGAGGCAGCGTGCTGAATGCTGCCCTCCCTTACCTGGCAATGCGCTAGCCTCCGCTCCGCCCATGCCCTGGGTTGGAAAAGGAAGCGGAGCAGGAGAGAGGTAGGCTGATGCTCCAACTAGCCCACCACTCTCCTGCCAAGCTTCTTCTCCTGCTCCACACACACCCCTTGGAGTGGAAAAGCAGGGAGTGGGAAGAGGAGCAATGGGGGTGAGTGGGCAGGTAGAGGCGGTGGGCACTCTCCCACCATCTGCCTGAGGCAACCATCTCAGCTGGCCTCCTGGATTAGCCGACCCTGTTTGATGATGATGATAATCATCATGTTCTTACATGCCTTCCTCTCCTGGCTCTCCCAACCTGGCTGATCCACCCACCTGCCCTCAGTGCCACTCCTAGGAAATGCTGTGTCATTATTAAGTAAATAACGCGTCCATTTCGTCATATTGCTGTTGTTAAGAATACAGTATTTGTATACTGGTTTTTGAGAAAAAAGTAGTTCACATCACGAACTTGTCCACTTCCAAACTCGCCCCACCCTCTTGGAGACTCCAGTTGTCCCAGCTCATCCCTGGTGAGAAAGCAGCAGCTGGCACTATATGGCCAATGCATATCCAGCCCTTCCACTGTCCCCCAAGCCATCAAGGCACAGGGTTAGTTGCTCCTTGCAGGATGAGAGCCTCCCCACTCTGGATGATGCTGGCCCTTTAACCACAGGCCTGGGCCTGGATTTATAAGTCTCTCTGGACAAGCTAGCTGGCTGCTCCCCTGGGGCAACCGCAATCTGTCCCCACTGAGGCATAGTTGGGGAGCAATCCCCACTTCTGTTTCTACCCTTCTTCCCTGGTGCTAAGGACACACCAGCAGAGTGCAACTCTTCCTGGGGCCAGAGGATGGAGCAATTTTATACACCAGTGGTTCCCAAAGTGTGGGTTGGGGGTCATGGGTTGCAAGCCAATTTCAGGTGGGTTGCAAAGCACCTAGGGCAGTGATGTCATGCACCCACTACGCACCACTACGCGAGTACCAGTTTCTAGAAGTTGAGCTGGCCTAAATCATTATTTGTTTGGCATCTGGACAAGTGCCAATCAAAAGTGAGTACCGGTTTCTAAATCATTTGGATGACACCACTGACCTAGGGTAACCATTTGGAAATGTGGAAAGATGAGATATTGGAATGGGAGAGGGCTGTGTGGTTGTTTTGCTTGTGTCAAGGATGTAAATTGGCTTTTTTTTTCCTGATTCACTTTGGTATTGGAAAATGACTGAGAAATAACCCAACGTATTGCTGCGTTCTCAGGAAAGCAGCAGGCTCTGATGTCACAATGACAGCACTTCCAACCATGCCATCACTTCCAGTGGGTCCCGGACAGATCGGCATTCTAAAAAGTGAGTCCCGATGCTAAAAGTTTGAGAACCACTGCCATTGAACACACTAGGACTTACTTTTGAGTCAGTAGTAAGGCTTGTGTTGTGAATCAATAAATGGTTTTACTTAAATAGTTCATGATTATTTTTTGTAATAAATGGTTACAAATGTTTTTATTTTCATTTAACCAATTCTAGATTTTCTTTTGGTCTTGTCCAAGGGGCTGCTGTAGTGACAGCAAAATGAAACAGTGATAAATCATTTTAAGCTATAGTCAAGCAAAATCAAACAAAATTCAAGCAATGCAGCATAGCAAAAAAGCAAAACGGCAGTTTAAAAAAAACCCAATTCCTGAGGAACAAACTCAAAAAAGCTAAATGAAATTGAAATTTGTTTTGTAAATGGGAGTGCCCCTTAACCCAATCCCATGTTCCCTTTAGCCCAAATCTGGTTGGCCAACATTCCAGGCAAACTCTAGGGAAAAATACAGCACCTAGGTATTGAGCATGCCCAAATATATTTGACACATGGGTGTAGGGCAAACCAACATGCTCCTATTGGCAGCATATCTGGTTACCAGCATATCTAGCTTTCATAATGTCCAAACAGGGCTTGGATATAATATACTCTTAATTGCAGTACTAGGAAATGCTTGTGAGATATTCTGCTTGGCAGGCCTAGCAAATACCATTGAGCTACAACTTCTCCATCACAGACTGGAAAGGAAAGTGATAGAAGATGATGAATCAACAATATACAGCAGATTAGAAACTGCCATTAAGCTGTCTTTGCATCAAGCAGAACACGTACATTCAGTACACACTCATTTTGCTTGTTTCCCAGCCCAGCTTGTCCAGGTGGATATAGCAAAGACCTCTGTCTGAAACACTGGAGGGCTTCTGTCCAGTAGAGTAGACAATAAATACTCTGATGGTCTGACTTGGTAGAGGACCGCTCCCTGAGTTTCTTTTCTAGCAAAAGTGAAATGAAACCTGTGTTGAATTTCAGATTCAGTGTGGATAGCCCAGTTATATGTGATTAGACTACTGCAATGCACTCCACATTGAGCTGCATTTGAAAACAGTTTTGAAGCTTCAGTGGTCCAAATGTGGATACCTGGCTGTTGTATGAACTGCTTAGCAGATACTGCACCTATTTTTGGTTAGGTGTAGCGGTTGCTAATATGCTAGAATTCAAAGTGCCAAATTTAGCCTTGGAAGCCCTAAACATTTTGGACATTAGTTGCTCCCATACAAACCTGCCCAGTCTACATGGGATCAGGCTAACTCCCTCTTTAAAAGTCTTCAGGAACAAAGGTGTAACTGAGCATAATCAGGGGAGAATTTCTCCAGCAGCAGGTGTGGCGAAATCATCAGCAGGACTGCTCAGATGCTGCATTTAAACTTTTTTTCCCCCCAAAGGGACTTAGCATCAGGCTCAGCAGGGACTGTGAGAAATTTGCCTGCTGGCATATGTTAAATGCTTAGGCCACTGTTTCTTGAAGTGTGCTTCTAGGAGCACTGGGCTCCCTGAGACCCTTTCAGGGACGCCTCACCATGCTGCCTGCGTGGTGTGGCACCACTCAGCACATGCACCACAGCATTCGGGAGCTCCCTGAGAGCATGCACCCACCCTGCCTGGAAAGCCCGCAACACCAGCAGCCAGTGGAGTCACTGCTCGCCAGCTTGTGGAGCTCTCTCCAGACTGCGATGGAGATGGTGTCACCCCAGCGCCGGTGGTAATGGCTTACCACTGGCACTGGAGGTGCTTTACAGCACCTTGTGCGACAGGTACACAGGCGGTACAAGCGTACCACCCACTTTAAGCCTGATAGGATCGGACCCTGAGGCTGCATATGCAAATTTACCTGGGAGTAAGTCCTAATGAACATAGAGGGCTTCCTTTTGAGCAAACAATCATAATCTAGCACACTAATATACCATCATATATTTATTACAGCCCAATCCTAATCTGCATTGGGGATATTTTCTGTTTACCCAGGGTAAGCCCCAGTGAGCCCTACAGGCTGCTTGGATCTGCACCAGAGAAACTGTTGGTGCAAATCTGAGCAGCCAGACTGGGCCTAACCAGCCCAGGGACAGGGGTTAAGATCCGGTTTAACAGCCAGAGCCACATTCTACCCCCCCTCGCTGGACTGGCCCGTTCACAGGACCACCCTCCCTCTGCCCCGGTCTGTCTCCTCTACCTGCCCCCCCAAGCCCTGTAAAGGACTACCCCCCCCCCCCGGAATAACACTCCAAAGCCCAGGCCTTTAGCAAAACCCTGCTAACAGCCTGACTTCAATTTCCCCTGAAGCTAGCAGTGAGTACATTAAAGAACCAAAAGGGTAGCGTCACTGAATTGAGCCAGTACCTCCAAAATAATCCCCCTTAAAACAAAGTACTCACAAACCCAAAATGAAGCTAAAAGCTTTATTTGGAAAGAAACAAGGCTTATTTGGTTACATGGCCACATGGGCAACAGAATGAGATCATGAACACACAACAACTAAAATAATAAACTCTAACTTATTTCCTAGATCTTACTATTTAAAACATGCTTAACTTCAAGTGAACTTTTCATAGCTAGGTGTTACCCATTTGCGCAAAGAAGCTAGGTGCAGTTCTTCAAGTCTCTTCCCCGGGGGCGGGGAAGACGGCGAAACGGAGCGGTACGCAACGGGCGGGCTGCCGCTCACCCGTTCCTCCCGCCCAGCGTTCCGGCTGCATGACACTGCTGGCTCTATTTCAGCTTCTGGTTTATAGTCCTGGATTAATAAAGTCTGTTTGATTGGGGTTTTTTCAGTTTTTGTAAGACATTTTGAAACGTTTGGATGAAAAGCAGGGTACAAATCTGGGAACTGAATCAATATGAGCCAAAGCCCACCCTACATTAGATGCCAACAGCATCATATGTGTAAATGTGGAACTGCACCAATTGTGTCAGGGTAAATGTGCTGCTGATCACATGAGGGATCTGATTTTTACATGAAAACGGGGTGTGCAGATGAAGGGGACTGAACTCTTCCCATAAGTCACCTCCATGCTGCCCCTCTCTCAAATAAAAGCATTTTCCTCCCAGCTGGGATTTCTTCCAGTATTGAATCTTAGCTGGGAGAGAAGTTTCGTGTGGGAGGTTTCCGCAATCTCCCGCCCCATTAGCCCTTTTTGCCTTTATTCTTTTGCTTGTAAATTCAGATGCGCACATCACTTTGGCCCATCTGTGGGTTTAAATACGGAACTGCCCCCACCTTGTCTACGTGGGCCATTACACTTCCCCAAATGGATCATGTTTCTCATATATTAGGAGAAACACTTCTCTTTGAAGCAGTGGTTCTTAACATGTCACCAAACTGCAGTGTGGGACACACCCTCAAGAACCCATGTGCCTACTGGCAAAATCCAAAGGTCCTCCTCCTTGCGCCACCACAGGGCCAATCAGAATGGACTGTTCCTGTGCCATTCAAATCTTTTTTTTTCCTTTCAGGCCAATCAGCAGGCACAGAGAGTGGGGTAGCACACCCTCTCTTGAAAGGCGGGGGCGGGGGGAAGCAACATAAGGCAAAGCAGAGTTGAGAGGACTATAAAGATAAAATGGGTCCATGAGAGAATGAGGGGACCTACTGAACGTGGAGGGAGGACTCGTCTGAGGCAACCACTCCAAAGCCAAAGTCTTTTGGCATTTACTTCATTAACCTGACCTAGCACCCTCTCATCCTGGCTACTGTACCCCAGCTACTGTGCGGACCTGAGTCTCGAAGCAAAATGGCAAGGGGCCTTGCTGCAGGGTCAGATCACGTCCAGTGATGTAATGCAGGGGAACGCGCCGGAACGGCTGTTCCTGAACCTGATCTGGCCTAGCTCTGCCCACTTGCCGCCATTTGTCGCCAGCTCCGTGATGGACACGGTGCTGCAAGGGGCTCTTGGCCTCAGAGGAGGCGCCTGCTTGCCGGGGGAGGGGTGGGGGCGCGCCGGGTGCCTGAGCGAGCGGCGGTGGGGGCGCGTCCACCAAGGGCAGCCCGTGCGGTGGGTGGGAAGGTGGCAGAACTGAAGGGATGGGCTGCCGATCAAAGGTGAGTCCCAGTCAGCGTTCCGGTTCTTCGGTCAGCGTTCCGGTTCTTCGATAATTTAGATACCACCACTGGTCATGTCCCACTTCCAAGTCTCAGTTCACAAGCTGAAGATCTCTGCTCTAGAATGGCTGGTGTGGTTCACCTTCATGCTGGAGATGTAGTAAGCATCTTAGCCCTAAGCATGCACAATAACTCAGGACGTTAAAAATAAGTCACTGTACCTGCTTTCCCCTCTTAAGAAGTATTTCTCAAAGTCCTGATGATGACCGCCTGGTTGGTTTATAGACAAGTTCTGAGTCCACTGCTAAGTGTTCCTGTGTGCCAAAAACTCTGAAGTGTCGGCATCCTAGTTCATTTTTATGCTCAGTAAGGCCCATTAATGATCACAAATGGCAGTAAAACTCAACGCTGATTCTGGAGGAAAGACAACAGCAAAGTCCTGAGTCACTTGGCAGCCAACAACGCAGGTTGTACATCAGCGGGGGCTCGAAGGAACCATGAAAAACATCAGAGAAGCCAAATGTGTGCAGCGAAAGGCAATCTACCTGCAGCCGTGCCAGGGCAGAGAGCGAGAAGCACCAATGAACACGCCGAGTGCCTGGGTTCAGGAAGGTACAATGATCCTCATAAATGAAGAACATTTCAGAAGGCCTGAAGTATATCCTGCCCATCAAAACACATTCATTGGCTGGAGTGGGAGGAAGTGGTGGAGATGTAGCATTTAGTTTACTTGTCTGAGGTCACAAACTCTTAGCCCCAAGGATGGAGGCAAATAACATTCTTCATGGTTTAGAAATACTATCTGGGCCAAAGGAGACTCCTGCAGTTTCCCATTAAGGCATCAGAGGCCACAGCTTTCCAGATCATATTTTGTTGTTGTTGTTGTTGTTGTTGTTGTTGTTGTTGTTGTTGTTGTT
>JAJKFI010000011.1:13288942-13327758 GCA_029204185.1 Lerista edwardsae | reverse complement strand
TTGTTGTTGTTGTTGTTGTTGTTGTTGTTGTTGTTGTTGTTGTTGTTGTTATTGCTGCTAGTATACAGCACCATCTATGCACATGGTGCTTTAGGCACAGTGAAAACTGCGGTCAGTGCCCTGCCCCAAGGGGCTCACCATTGAAAAGAAACACAGGTTGCATTTGTTTTTCAACTAGAAAATAGCAAGAAGTAGCCTCACAAGCATGCCTCTAGCATGCGCCTAGCTTGATTCAGAGTACAATCCTAACCTGGAGTTAGCCCAACATAGTTAGGCCAGCCAAGTTGGCCAGCCCAAGGGACACTGTAAAGTATGTTTGGACTACTCTCAGAGTCAGAGAGCTCAGCACACAGACGTGCACCATCCTCTCTGACTCAGAGAGTGGTACAAACATGCTTTATGGTGGCCCTTGTGCCGGTCAAACTTCACTGGCCCACCTGTGCCGGCCTAACTCCTGGTTAGGATTGCACTCTCAAGAACATCAGCCTGCCTCTGAGTCCATCTGTTATTCCTCACACCCTCTCCCTAAACTCCCATGGGCAGCTGCCAAGGGCTCGGGGCCCATTACTGATCCCTGAGACCTCTTCGCCCCAACCTTCAAGTGAGTACAGGGCCAGCTCAAGGCCTCTTGGTGCCTGAAGCAGTGTGCCAAATGCGGCCCCCTTTACCTGGTGGTGAGGCACCAGCGTCTCTTACAAATTTCCTCCTCTTCTCCGCGCTGCCTTTTTCCAGTCCAAGGAGTGAGAGGGGAAAGGGGAGCAGTGGGTGGATGAAGATGGGCACCCCTGGCCAGTCTGCTGCCTGAGGCAGTTGCTTCAGTTGGCCTCATGGACTGGCCACTCCTGAGTGGTCACCTCTCTCGGGGCCCTCCCAGTTAGGCATCAAGGGTCCGTTGAAACCTAAATCCTTTGCAATCCCTTTGAGCATGATGTTCCCATTCGTTTCATGAGGCATGCACAGGAAACATGCTCCTTTTAATCATTTGGTTTCTCATTCAAGCTGAGTCAGAGATCTTGTGAGGGAGGTAAGGCAGGCAACTTTCATTCTGCAAACAGCTGCAGACACGATAAGGCTTACCAGGCAGGTAAACTGAACCTCACTGAGAAGGCCAGAACTACGTAAGCAAAGCAAACTACAAAGGTTGGGAAAGATGTGGGCGAAGGAAATGGATTAGGAATAATCTCAGAGGAGCAAGTGATCAGAGAGCTAAGGAAAGAACCAAGATGGATGTCGCCTGACTCTTGCAGCCTAGGAATACAAGAGAATGACCCTTTCGAAAGACAGCAACAGACAGCATTAGGAGAATGGAAATCTACAGATACATACTTTAGTATACATACTCCAAACATACTTTACGGTGTCTCTTGTGCCGGTCAAACTTTGCTGGCCTAACTCCAGGTTAGGACTGCGCTCTCAGACATAACAAAAAAATTATGCAGGGGATGGATCGAGGGATGTTATTTTCCCTCTCGTACCAGAACCAGGAGATATCCACTAAAATTGAGTGTTGGGAGAGTTAAAATGAATACAAGGAAATAGTTTTTTACCCAGCAGGTAATTAATCTGTGGAACTTCTTACCACAGGATGTGGTGGTGGCACCTGGCCTAGTTGCCTTTAGAAGGGGAGTGGACAAATTTATGGAAGAAAAATCTGTCACCTGTAACAAGCCATGAATGCTATATGAAATATCTAGGTTTTACAGCTAGCCTATCTTTGAATCTAGGTGTAAGGGAGTGGCAACAGGATGCAGGGATCTTGTGGTCTTGTGTGCTCCCCTGAGGCGTCTGGTGGGCCACTGTGAGATACAGGAAGCTGGACTAGTTGGGCCTTTGGCCTAATCCAGTGAGGCTGTTCATATGTTCCTATCAGTGGTGTTCCTATAGGGAGGGCAAAATGCTAAGCATTGCAAGAGCCTGAGCTCCTGTGTAACACAGTCCCTCCCTCCCTCCCTCTGAGCCATTTGCAACTCAGAGAAGCAGCTTGGAGGCTTTGCTCTTTGAGTAGTGAATGGCTCCAAGATGATGATGAGGGGTCATGTTACACAGGAGCTCAGACTCCTGCAAAACATAGCCTCCCCCCCCCAAATAAGAACACCACTGGTTCTTATGGTTCTGAGAAAAAAAATTAATTGTCATGGAGCAGTGTGTGTGGGGAAAAAGAGTCTTGTGCGGCATGCAAGGGGAACCAATTTGTGGACTACAGTCCACTTCATCAGATGAATGGAGTGAAAGGCTAGTAGAGGCCGGCTCATCCATGAGGCCAACTGAAGTGGTTGCCTCAGGCAGCAGATTGGCCAGGTGCACTCGCCTTCGTCATCCTTCCACTCAACCGGTTAAGGGAAGAGGAGGAGCACAGCAGAAGAGGAAGCATGTGGGAGAGTCTGTTACATCACCAGGTAAAAGGGGGCACAACATTTGGCACTTGGAGGTCTTGGACTGGCCTTGGGCATGTAAATACATGGAGGAAGAGAATTTTTAAAAACAACAAGCAAAGCTCTGCTCAGTACACTGTAAGAGCAAATTCAGCCAGGCCAATCTCATAATAAACTCAAAAGGCTGCAAGATTAGTATGGTTACAATTCATAACTGGTGTTAACAACCCCTTGGGATCGGGACTGGGTTTATGAAGAGGGCCATTAGTCCCTCATGCTATGGCTCTGATGAAAATCCCTCCTCCAAAGTGTGAGTGCCAGGGACTTAGCATCCCCTCCGCCACGTGCAATATGGTCCCAAACCAGATTGCACCGTGGTTATTTGAACTGAAAAAGCCAAGATGGTGTCGACATGGGATTCTGCTCCTTAGTTGACCAAGATGACAGCATGTGGGGCTCAGCTTCCTTGGAAACCCGTTTAGTTATGGGGAGACTGAGTTGCTGTCAAATAACTCGGATCTCACCAGCGCAATGGAGAAGTGAACTGAGTCACATACAAAGAGCAACAACAGGGTTCATTACAAACGCAGTAAAATGTGGTGATTAAGAGAAGACCGTATCAACGTATCATTTGCTGTGCATCATTAACAAGCGAAGGGAGCCTGTTTTGCTCTCCTGGGACGAGCCTGGCTCTTTCCCTAGGGGTGACTGGCTCTGACAATGTGCTTCAAGAGCACAGGGGTTTTCTTAGCAGCAGCTTCCTTCCAAAAAGAAATTGGATTCGTTCAAACCACTTCCAGCCTTATCTGGCATATTTCTGCATGCCAGTCAGAATTAGAAAGCATATCACGGAGATCAATTCACCTTCATTCAGGAGAGATGGTGCAGAAGTTCAGGGACACCCTGAAGAGGGTTAAGAGCCCACAGGGACAAAAACTGATTGTTGTCGTTGTTGAGCGGGTAGTACTGGATGTGGCACAAGGATTTTTGGATTAGAATCTCAGCGATGGGCAGTGCTCGTGCATCCATGAAGCTGGCTGAGGCAGACAGGGCAAACCTCCACCTGCCCACTTGCCTCTACTGTCCTTCCTCCCACTACTCAGCCTTCTAATCTGTGCCCTCTTCCTTTTTAAACCAGGAATTGGGAAGAGCTGAGACTGGTGTAAATCCGGTAGGGAGGGCAGCATTTCACACACCCTGAGAGGTCTTAGGCCTCCCAGTGTAATATTTTCTCTGGGAAACCACACAGTGTCTTGCGAAGACAGCTGCACCTGCCCAGCACTGACCATTTTTTAGTACTGTCGGTTTCGGCACTCCAAGAACCTCTTAGTTTTGTGTTGGGCTAATTGGAGAGGGAAAGGAAGAATAGCCCTGCTAGAAGAAAATGGATTTAGTTTCCATTACACATGCTCTGGTTACAATAAATCTGGACTACTGGAAAGCACTGTACCTGGGGATTGCTAGGAGACAATTCAGGATGGATGGTTCTAGACCAGCAATTTTCAATCTTTTTTGATCTCATGGCACACTGACAAGGTGATAAAGTTTTCAAGGCACAGCGTCGGTTTTGTAAGGATATATTTTATCCGTTAAAAACGAGTATTAAGATTGTGTTTAAAGTTCAATAACTTACAATTTAATCCAGTGTTTCTCAAACTGTTTCTCAAACCCACTTGGTGGGTCATGACCTAGTATCAGGTAGGTCGCAAAAAGCTGAGAACAGCCATCTTGGAAGCTGCAGACCTAACTCTTGCTATATTCCTTTTGTGAGTGTTAACAGTTTGAATTTTCCAGTGAGGGTTTGTAAATTTTTTGTTTATAGTTCAGTGCTTTTCTATAATATTTTGTCCCAATCTTGCTTTCTGTGAGGGATGTTTCATGGTTATACAATTGCTGCAGTCCAAGAATGCCAGCTTGCGTTTCAGGGGTGTCATTTGATTATGACACAATGATGGCACTTCCTGTTTGATTATGTCACTTCTGGCTATGACATCACTTCCAGGTTAATGACATCACTTCCAGTGGGTACCAACACAAGTGCCATTCTAGAAAGTGGGTCCTAAACCACTGCTCTAATCATTGTGTTTCAGTCCTCTGTTATTTTTTTATTTCTGTCAGCTTATCTTCTTATGCAATAGTTAATACTGCTAACTTCCACACACTGAATTTGGTTGGTTTATATTAAATAGCCCCACCTCCCCTGTGTTTGGATGGGAAGTTTGGTGCTACTGGGCCACCTAGTGTTTCACTCAGGCTTGGAAATAACATGGTGAGGCAAAGAAGTTGCATATATTTTTTTCTAGGAAAGGCCACAGAATACAAATATACCTCCTAAGAAATTACCCTCCCCCCAAACCCCACAGCACCCCTGCGAACCATTCAACCACTGTGCCGCAACAAATCGGTGTGTGGCGGTACAGTGGTTGAAAATCGCTGCTCTAGACCCTCAGTGTACCAGGGCACCAGATGCTATCCTCTCTCAACCATTCACTCGCCTCCGTCACCGGGGATGTGTGGTCTGGGGAGGCAGGGGAGGTTGAGCCTCACCTGACCTCCTGCACCTGGCTCCTGGATGCCATTGGAGAGGTTCTCTGGTCATGTCCAGTAGCCTTTCTGAGGCCTACAGAGGCAGTGTGTGGCTTCTGCGGGTTTCAGACGGCCCCCTGGAGGTGTTTTAAAAGCACTTCTGGTTTTGGTGAAAACTGGAAGTGCCTTTAAAATACCTCCAATGGGCTTTCTGAGGCCTGCAGGGACCACACGCAGCCTCTGCAGGCCTCAAAAAGGCTCAGGAAACAACTGGAACAAGGTTTCAGACACATTAGGAGACTGGTGACCTAGAAGTGTTACACCCCTTCCTGGTCACTGGGCATTGTGACATTCTGTGCCTCACTGGAACAGAATGTCTTGTCACCTTCCTGTTTGCCACAGTTCTTCCTCCTGCTCCCTGGATCACTAGAACATCAGGCACAAATTATATACCAGCCACAGTGCTTAATAATTATATTCGAAATACAGGCTATTACATTAAGGGCGCAATCCTAAACTGGAGTTAGGCTGGCATAAGATAAGCCAGCAAAGTTTGGTCAGCACAAGGGACACCGTATGTTTGGATCACTCTCGGAGTCAGAGAGGCTAGCACACAGATGTGCGCCATCCTCCTTGACTCCAAGAGCACTTTACGGTAGCCCTTGTGCCAGCCAAACTTTGCTAGCATAGTTTATGCGGCCTAATTCCAGTTTAGGATCACGCTCTAAGAGTTCAATCCTAACCTGGAGTTAGGCTGGCATAGTTAGACCACCATAGTTTGGCCAGAACCAGCACATTTAGACCACTCTTGGAGTCGGGGAGGAGGGCGCACATCTGTGTGCTAGCCTCCCTGACTCTGAGAGTGGTCCAAACATACTTTACAGTTTCCCTTGTGCTGGCCTAACTGTGCCGGCCTAACTCTAGGTTAGGATTGCACCCTAATAAACAATATTCATTGCAGAAAATTTTCTAAAATAGAAGATTTGCAGGACTCTACTAAGCATCAACCAGCCTCTCATTCTGTTTGCAAAAACAAGCTGGCTGGCTGCTGCTGAGAAGCATGGCAGGGAAATCCTGGATACACAAAAGCATACTGTCATTGCCACCATTCCAGGGGTCAAATTCACTCTTTGTTTTACTCAAAGGTGAATGCACTCCATTGGGGCAAGCCTTTTACATAATGGATGCACGGCTAATGCTGTGGAGGGGGTATAAGTCTCACTTCTGCAGTGTATGTATCAAGGATGTCTTAGGTCAGTCACCCCCTGGGTATGATGCCGAATCACAGGCATTTGGGCTGAGGAAGGTCGACCCTGTCCCTTACTGAAGGATCCTCTTCTCAGCACCAAAGGAAAGGGTAGACTAGGTGCTTGCAATATGACTAAAGCCTCTGGGGCTTTTGTGATGAAAGAGGCACCCGTTGGCCAACCCAACTGCCTATCCTAGCAGTGCTAGGAAGGCCAAGGCATAGCCGTGCTCAGAGGCAGAGCAAAAACCTCGGCCTGGCTCTGTCCACCTTGGGCTGTACAGTACTCCCAAGAAGAAGGGCAAACAAAATGGAGTCACCATCATGTGGCAGAGTTTCAAGGATGGGAAGGGGCACCACAGAGAATAAGGCTTCTATCAATGAGCACATGGATCAAACTTGCACATGACTTCTGTCCTGGAAGGCTGCAGGCAGGGGCATAGATAAGGCATCTGGCACCTGGGGGCGGGGCAGCAAAATTTAACACTTCCTGGGTCATAGGGCCTCTTGGAGGCCTCCATTTAGGTTTTTGACAAAACCAAAAATGCATTTCTGAGGCCCCTAACAGCAAAACAACTGTGGGAGGACTCCATGCGGCCTTTCGAGTCACAGGGAGGCAGTGTGTGGACTCCCCAGGCCTCATAGAGCCTTCTGGAGGCCTCTGAAAAGCACTTATGGATTTTGCCAAAAACTAGATGTGCCTTTTGAAGGCCTCAAGAAGGCCTTGTGAGGCCTGGAGAGGCCATGAACAGCCTCCCTGTGCAGCATCCTCGTACCTTGGAAGGCCTCTGACTTGTCAGCTCCTCAAGCATGGTACCCAGGGACCTGTACCCTGGTTACCCCTTAACTATGTTAGTGGCTGCAGGAAAGCTGAGGGTCTGCATGGCTCTTAGAGGTGTGGTATAGAACTCACACCTTCCTATGCTTAGGCAGTAGCAGAGCTGCAGCTCAATGTGGCACACCTGAGAGTTTTAGGCTTCTTCCAAGCCAAGCCAGGTTGCACCTCAGTCTTCTCAGGAATTGGTGAAAGGGTGCCTCCAGGGCTTCTGCAATAGGGCCATCTGGAATATCACTCAGCTGTGGCTCCGAAGGTGGGGTTTTGCAGGACAGGGGCTGAAGGCCCACATCCACAGAAGGGACTGCACTTGAGCCTGGCCAAGCCCCTGAAGCAGCAAGGTCTGTTTTTGCTGCTGCTGCTGCTGCTGCACCCCACTTGTGACCAGGATCATGGAGATTTATGCTTCCTCCAGCATCAGATGCGGGCACAGGCTAATTGGCTGCAGACAATGGTAACTAGTCGAGCAGAGCTGATAACTATGTATGAGTGCTGAGAGAAAGAAAACTTGTTTTGACTTGCAGCGGGGAGTAAACATGTCAAAGGACTGATGGAAGTCATTCTGGCTTGCCAGCCTCCTCATCAGTTCCTGATGGCAGATGACAACGGCAAATATGACTCATTCAGCTGGAACAAAAACATCTTTTTCCCCACAACTGGCTTTTGAAGACAGATCCACAAAGAAGTAGGCAGTGGGGAGGTCTGGGGCAAAGGAATTTCAGGAATTCTGCAGTGTTTTCTCAGAGCTGTTGTGACACCATGGTTAAGAGACCGAGAGCCCAAGTCTAGGCATGTCTACTCAGAAGTAAGTTCCATTATAGTCAATGGGTCTTACTCCCAAGTAAGTGTGGATAGGATTGCAGAACTCGGGGCACAATCCAAACCAACCTTCCAGCACTGACATAGCTGTGCCATTGGGGCATGTTCTGCATTTTGCAGTGGAGTAGTAGTCACGGAGGCCTCTTCAAGGTAAGGGAAAGTTTGTTCCCTTTCCTCAGAGCTGCAGTGCCCTTCCCCTGGTGCTGGAACATTGGTTAGGACTGCACCCTCTGGCTGCAATTCTATCCACACTTACTTGGGAGTAAGCCCCACTGACTATGATGGAACTTACTTCTGAGTAGATATGCATAAAATTGGGCTCTGAGCCCAATTCCTCAGGATTCCTCTAGTTCAAATCTTTCCAGAGCCAGAAAATGACGAAGTGGCCTTAGGGCACAGGTGTAACTGGGGGAGTCAATGGCAACAAATTTCCCCGCTGGCATGCTTGGGGGGCGCAGCCGAGCTGCCGTCCACTCCTCTCCGCAGTGCCCCCCCTGCAGTGCACGCTCAGCTGCCGTCTTTTTTTTTCTTCAAGGTTAAAGAAGCTGGTGGCTTTGCTGGCTTCTTTTGCTTTGAAAAATGCTAATCCGCTGTGCTCTAATGGCCTCCCCCTTCTTCCCATTTGTAAAAAAATGCTTGCGGCCAGCCACTATCAGCATGGTTCTGTGCTGCTCTTGCCTAGAACCCATCGGTTTTCACTTGGGAAAGCAACCGGAAAAAGCTGGCACCGGTTATTTTGAAGGCACTGGAAGTAATTGTGATGGCAGAATTACATCCGGGTCAGGCGGGGCAGCACTTGTGTTCCTGGTCCTGGGTGGCACAAGGGCCAGAAATGCCAGGGAAATCTCTCCCTCCGCACACCTGCAGTATGAATGTACAAATACAAATCTCCCGTTCAGGTGTGTCAGAAGAGCTTTTCAACCTGTATGTATGATTACGGGCCTGCCCTGTCCACAAGACTGACTGAAGTGGTCATTTTGGCTGAAAGACTGGCGGGTAGGCAGAGGCAGATCTAAGGGAGGGCAACGCTCTAAGTTTTGCAAGAAGCCTTACCTTGCAGTGGAAATCACTCCTCTCCTGCACCGTTTTAGCCAATCCTCACAGGGAAAGGCAACATCTTGGCGTTGCTTACTGGCTACAGCAGCAAGGGAGAGGAGGGATTTACATGACAGGGTAAGGCTTCTTGCAACACTTAGAGCTTTGCCCTCCCTGTAGATCCACCTCTGCAGGTAGGGAGTGTCCACCTGCCACCTCCTGTCTTCACGAAGTGGCAGAGAATATGAGAAGGAGAGGAGAGTGGTGGGCTGCAATGTCTAGTGTCAGAGGCACTCTAGCCTACCACTCTCCACTCCTCCACACAGCCTCTTCTGCTCCATTCCCCTTTTCCTTTTCAGAATTCAGGGAGAGTAAGGAAGATGAGCAGCAGCAGCAGCAGGAGCAGCAGCTGTTGCATTGCCAGGTAAGGAGTATTTGGCTCAGGTTGCGCACCCTTGGCTGAGCCTCAGATTAGAGAGGTGAGGTAGTGCCGTCACAAGGCTGGGGTGATGTGGGCTGGGTGGCCTGGGCACGAGGCTCAGTAGGAGGCACTACGACACCGCTTGAGCCTCTCTTTGGCCATCTCCAGGGCCCCTCTCGCCAAGGACTCTTGCTCTTTTTTTTTTTTCCATGTTTTTGCTGCTCACTGGTGAGAGTGTGCAACGGCTGGGCCTGAAACAGCCTGAAGATTGCTGAAGGGAGGTGGGTTTTTCACGTTGAAACCAATGCAAGACCCTGGAAGGGTGGAGGTAACGTCATTACACCCAGTGGTGTCATTCAAATGATGTAGGAACAGGAACTCACTTTTGATTGGCACTTGTCGGGAACCCAGAACCAGCCACGGAGCCCATTAGGATCCGGAACGCCCGTTCTGGTCTGTTCCCCCTGAATGACATCACTGCCTTTGCCCCCCTAGGAATCTGGAGTCGCTCCCTTTAACCCTCTGAGTGCCGGCCAACCAAGAAGAAAAGCTCTTTGCAGAGGAATTGGGAGGGGGGAGGAGGGAGAGTGAAGTGGGCGGAGTCAGCCCTAATTTTAAGTAGTGGAACTGAGTTCCCCCGTGTTCCCCCTGCATGACATCACTGATTACATCACTCCTGAACTTCCAGTAAGTGCTGCTGCTGCCGCCACCGTGGGTGTGAGCAAAGGCAGGATTACCTGTGGAGTGAGGAGGTTGCTCCTACCCTTTCTTCCACTTCAGCCTTTCTGTTCAACTGTCTCTATCGTGGGAGCTCAGCTGTCAGCTGCCTTTTCCTCCCCAGTCCCTGGCCTGTGACTGGCCAAGTAATAAACTCCATCCCATGCATTACAGGTCTTATGAGATGCCATCCTCAGAAGGGGAGCAGGTTGGCGAGGAGGTTGCTATGGCAACTGCTGTGTCCTGATGCCTCCATCTTTCCTCAGTGGCAGCCAGGGCATGAGAGGACTCTGCCGTGGCTTCTTCCAGGCCATGCTCTGTGATTTGATGGAACGGCTCATCTCCTCAGCCATATTCAAGCATTTGGTGCAGCAGGCCCCAGATGAGGGGAAGGCAGCTTTTAGCATGCCACTGGGGTCTTGGGTCCACTCTATGACTGCTCCCAAAAATGGCTGCTGTCCCTGGGAGTGGCCAACGTCCTGCACAGTTGTTTTTGCAGCAAGGGAATTGATCCCTCAGTCCCTGTTATCCCTTCTTTGTTTTGCTGATGTGAACAGAGGCAGCTACGAATGTCAACTATGTCGACACTTTGCAATGTATTCTTTCCCCGCAACTTCAAATTTACAATGTCCAGAGCACATTGAAAACATTATTTGTGCAACTGCTGATCTATAGGTCACCTGCACACCTTGAGGGAGCTGGAATGGAACCCCCTGAAGATTGATGCAATGACTTCAGAGAGAGCAGCTTGATTTATACACAGAGCCCAGCTCTGTGTATACACAATTGGCTGAGCAGAGGCTCATAGCAGTTAATTTCTAGAAAGGTAAAGGGAGGAGATCATGTGTTAAAATTTAAACCTATTTTCTGCACGTAGAAGGTGTCACAGTGTCTTCCTCTTCACACCATCTGAAATTATCAGGTCCATTGTTTGCTTAAACTAAGGGCAGGTACGTCTAGGAGATTCGTCATCACAGCTCAAGGATTACTAAATTTCTATCAGCAGGATAAGGAGTAGAGGTCATAAAGATACCTTGAGATAAGAACACCCCCCCCCCCAGTCACTCACCAGGCTTGGTTCCAGACCTGACAAGCGTCACATGTTGGGGGAATGGAATGCAAGTGAATTAAGTCATCCTGCCAGATTCATTAGGAGTGCTGGAGCTGATGCAATGCGATGACTCACGCAGGGATGTAGCGAGAGCAGCGCATTTCTCTGAATGGGAAGAGTTCAACATCCTATACCTGAGGGGGGTATTTCAGCAGCATGTTCCCTTGCTGCTCGCCTTTCTGCACACGTGGCCACTTGGTTAGATAACATGCCACATCCCAATCCAGTTTTTGCTTTCACTGAATGTGTACAGTGCTTCTTGCCCTTGAGGCTTTCCATTTTTCTTAAAGAAGAAGAAGAAGAAAAAACCCCAGCGAGGGACATGCTGACATTTT
This sequence comes from Lerista edwardsae, assembly GCA_029204185.1. Lineage (NCBI taxonomy): Eukaryota > Metazoa > Chordata > Lepidosauria > Squamata > Scincidae > Lerista > Lerista edwardsae. The sequence continues at coordinate 13,316,341 of JAJKFI010000011.1, read as the reverse complement.
TGCTATGCTGATACCTTCATCCCCCAGTCTCTACTTCCTGCCCTTTCCTTTGAAAAATGATCAAAGGCAGGACTTGAAAGGGTGAGGTGGGTGGGTGGGGGAGACTTGAGGTAGAACCAGCCAAAGATATCTCAGTGCCTGATGTATGGTCAGTTGCTGCTGTTCTTCTGTGCATGGTGCCTTGTGGAAGCAGCCTGATAGGATCTGCTGCCACCCCCAGTTCCCCCTTTTAAAAAAAAGCAACTTGCACATGCTGTACATTAGCATGCACACATGCTGCTAATGCACTACTTAGCGCACTACTACCAGCACCGCTAATGGTGTTTGCTGCCCCTCTTCCTCCTCATCCACCCAGGGTGAGGGGAGCAACCAGGTGGATGAGGCAAAGCTACCCAGAGCTTCAAGGGAGAAACTCCACAGGTGAAGGAACAAGACGTGCAAAGCTACCAGGGCCGCCCCCAGGGGGAACGCAGAAGTGATTGCCTTGCGCTGCTTGTGGTGTGAGGCAGTCACCTCTGGGTTGTTCCTGGGGGAAGGAGTGGTCGCTGTGGCAGTTTTGCATTGCCTGCTTCTTCTCCTGTGGAGGCTCCCCTTTGAAGGAGAAGGAACAGGGACACAAAGCCAACAGTGCCTTCTAGAGTGGAGCCTGAGGGGCAGTCATGTGCCCCCTTTGGTGTAGCGCTTCAGGCAAGTGCCCCTCAGGCTCCACCCTAGTTAATGCCTCTGTGTCAAAGCTAACCTATCTGGTTATTTTCCTGTCGCCAACAATCCCGGTGTCATCCAAGCTCCGCTTTCTGCCACTCCATGAGGGAACAGGGATGTTCCCTTCCAGGTGCTCAGATCCCCTGTGGTAGTCTGATGCTCCACCAGCACTTAAAGCAAGGAAGGAAAGTGGAAATCAACTCAGTTCCAGAGGCGGATCTAAGGGGGGGGCAAATCTGTAAGTTTTGCAAGAAGTCTTACCTTGCAGTGGAAAACACTCCTCTCCTGCACTGTTCTAGCCAATCCTCACAGGGAACAGCAACATCTTGGCGTTGCTTACTGGCTACAGCAGCAAGGGAGAGGAGGGATTTACATGACAGGGTACGGCTTCTTGCAAAACTTACAGATTTGCCCCCCTTAGATCCGCCTCTGCTCAGCTCTTCAAAAGAAACTGGCTGCATTGACGAGGACTGCTTTGGTAGCAATATTTCTGTCAAACGTGTTCACCAATGTGACACAGCAGTAATGTAGTCCTCTTCTTCAGGCTCCAATTTGCCGCACAACATGACTAGAAGCGAGCCTTTGGTTGCTTTGTGGGTTTCTTAACTCCTCCCTCTTTCACTTATCCCTTGGGGAGGAAAATTCAAACTGCACTTCCAGGTTTTTCTTCTTCATATTTTTGAAGAGAAACTTGTAGTGAGATTTCTAACAATCTGTTGACCTTGCCCATGGGTGGGTGGGGGGCGGGGAGAGAGAGGCAGCGGCCCCAGAGCTGCAGGTAAGAGGAAGGAGGCACACTTCCTTCTTGCCCACCTGATGGAGCTGTGTGATCCTCTTCTCATGAAACCAACCAATTAGAACAGGGTCATTTTGCTGCTGCCATTTGCAGCTTGACCACTTCAATTGCTCACAGGGGTCAGGGCTGGAGGAAAAGGCTGCCCTGGTCCTCTTCCTACTTGCTCTTAGTGAGTAAGAGGATTGAAGGCCAATTAATATGGTCTAATGAGCAGCAGGCCTGCAGCAACCCCTCATCAGCTTGTCGTTCCCCCATTACACATCACTCAACTGTGGCCACTTCTGTCAGCCTCAGCGCTACCTTGATCCTGAGGCCTTAGCCACACCAAATGATCTTGTCCCTTATTCAGCAGTGCCCCAATCACCGCCACACTGCTTCTCCCAATCCCAGGCTTCTAAAGGAAGAAGGGAAGAAAGCAGAAATGGACATGGGGAGGGGAGGGGTGGACCACTCCCTCCCCCTCTCTTGAATTCAGGAAGTGGGAGGAGCAGCAGGAAAACAGATGTGGGTGCCCCTCTGCCAATCTGCCACCCAGAGGCGGATCTACAGGGAGGGCAAAGCTCTAAGTGTTGCAAGAAGCCTTACCCTATCATATAAATCCCTCCTCTCCCTTGCTGCTGTAGCCAGTAAGCAACGCCAAGATATTGCTTTTCCCTGTGAGGATTGGCTAAAACGGTGCAGGAGAGGAGTGATTTCTACTGCAAGGTAAGGCTTCTTGCAAAACTTAGAGCCCTGCCCTCCCTTAGATCTGCCTCTGCTGCCTCCTGAAGCCACTCTCTTACACAGCCTCTTGGGAAGGCCAGATGACCTGGAGTCCATTCGTCAAGAGCAGAGGCCCTGAAAGGAATTTTATCAGGGGATGCAAAGTTTCCTTTGGGCCCCTGCCCTTTTGCATTAATCCTTCCTTCTGGGCCCAATACACCCACGTCGTTTTGACTCCTGGCCCCTTTTTTAACAGGGCCCTTGTCCAATGCACCCCTTGCACCCCTCAGTCAAGAGGGTGTCTCTTTGTCAGTTGAAACATGCCGGCTATTTATCAATGGTGGCTGTTTGTGAATGAGAACCTTGTAAGCTGCATGTATATTTACACATGCATATACTGTATTTACAAATGAGGCACCTCAATGAGAACATTCAGATACTGATGACTCTTGACCCTCTCCTCTAAGGCATTTTGCAGGTGCTCCTTAAAATGAAGGGGCCAAACATTGCACACACTCCCCTCCCCCCGCTTTGCTTAATCTCAAGGTTGGGACAACGGATGTGCGACCGCGGCAGACCTGCTTTGTGCTTTTCGAGATGCTTCAGACTATTGGAAGGGGTGGGGGACCTGGGCTTTTCTTGCCGTACGCCCCTTCTCAGGATCCCCGAGCACCATGGTGTCTGCAGCATCTATAAATAACCGTTAAGCTATTTTTAAGCCTTCAGCGGGAGTTGCAAAGCAACGCTGTGCTTTGAAATGGTAAATCCTGACAGAACGAGGAACTAGGCTACAGGGAGTCTATTGCTAGAGCACCACTAGCTCCACGTGCTGAGAGCTGCAGGGCTCCTTCCTCACATGTCTAAGGGAGCTCAGCCACATCTCGCCTGTCCTTAGACAACTCCAGCACTTTGCTCTCATTCATGGCGAAAGCAGCCTGGCTGGCTTTTCATTCATTCATTCATTTCATTCACATTCTTTCTTCTCTTGAGCAGCTGGTAAAGGAGGCAGATGCCCTCATTTCCACACTGGTGGTTTCATGATAGTCATCTTGGGCAGATAGAAGACTGACAAGATGAAGGAGCATCAGTTCAGTTCATGTTAGTATTATTTTATTGCATGCTTTCAGATGAAGCCAGAGCTGGAGCAGGTTTGGACCCAGACCTCCTAGTGCCTGAGGTGTTAAGCCAGCTGAGAGAGCGAGGGTGATGGAGTGGTTTGGAAGTTGGACTTAGACCTGGAAGATCCCAGTTCAAGTCCTTGTTCAGCCATGAAGCTTCCCGAGTGACCTTGGGCCAGTCACTCTCTCGCAGCCTACCTCTCAAGGCTGTTGTGAGGACAAAAGGAGGGAAGGACGACTGTATATCCACCACCTTGAGCTCCTTTGAGGAAGGGGGTATAAAAATATGAAAAATAATTTACCATCTCTCCTCCCCTTAACCAGATGTACAGTATGTCACCTGCTACTACTTCTCCTCCCACTCCTTGGATTTGAAAAGAAGGAAATGTAGAAGAAAAGTGGAGGATATGAGTCTGTGACAGCTCAGGAGAGAGATCTTGGGGTGCTGGTGGACAATTCAATGAAGGTATCGACCCAGTGTGTGGTAGCAATTAAGAAGGCCAATTCCATGGTTGGGGTCATTAAAAAAGGGGTTGAGAATAAAACAGCCAATATTATCATGCCATTGTACAAATTGATAGTAAGGCCACACCTGGAATATTCTGGTCGCCACACCTCAAAAAGTACAGTTCTGGTCGCCACACCTCAAAAAGGACATAGTGGAGCTGGAAAAGGTGCAGAAGAGAGCGACGAAAATGATTACAGGGCTGGGGCACCTCCCTTATGAAGAAAGACTGCAGCGTTTGGGGCTCTTCAGCCTAGAAAAAAGGTGCCTGAGGGGGGACATGATTGAGACATACAAAATTATGCATGGAAGGGACAGAGTCGATAAAGGGATGTTCTTTTCCCTCTCTCAAAACACCAGAACCAGGGGGCATCCACTAAAACTGAGGGTTGGGAGAGTTAAAACTGATAAAAGGAAGTACTTTTTTACCCAGTGGGTAGTTAATCTGTGGAACTCTTTGGAGGTGGTGATGGCATCTGGTCTTGATTCCTTTAAGAGGGGAATGGACGGATTTCTGGAGGAAAGGTCCATCGTGGGCTATAGGCAATGATGGATTGTGCAACCTCCTTACAAAGGTGGTGGGCTACTTCAGAGTACCGGGTGCAAGGGAGTGGCAACAGGATTCAGGCATCTTGTTGTCTCATGCCTCCCTGGGGCAGCTGGTGGGCCACTGTGAGATACAGGAAGCTGGACTAGATGGGCCTTTGGCGTGATCCAGCAGGGCTCTTCTTATGTTCTTATGAGTGGTGGGCTAGAGAGTCTCACCCAGCAACCATCTACAACCCTATCAGAGTGACTTTTTCAGCAATATTGGTTTCCAGATCTGAGTCTTCCCAGAATACCATGTGCTTCTTATTAAAAGGAGACACCTTAAAACAGGAGAAATCACACAACCCCACCCATTGAAAGGCAACATCCGCTTATTTCCTCTTCATTTTTACATCATAGTGACAGCTGCTGGAGTCTCGGGCTTCTGATCAGCACTTGCCATTGCACAGCACTGTCCACAGCTTCCACAGTGAATCCCCAGGAACACTGGCCAATACACTCCATTCATGGTTTTCTTCTATTTTTATTATCCCAACACAATGCCAGGCACCATGGTGGAAAGGCTTTTCTTTAATGGCCTTGTAATGAAATGGGTATCGGAGATTCAACTTTGGAGGTGGGGTAAACCTACTAAAACCCAATTGAGGTTTTAACTTTCTAAGCCAAACAGCACTATATCTGAGAATGGACAGGGTGCAGGGCCAGCTTTAAGACAATGTGACCTATATAGTCGCATGGGGCCCCGTGCTTTGCACCCCCTCCCCGCATGAGTGCAGCAGGCATATTGCCTGTGCTGCAGCCAGGAATTCTATGGGCTGTAAGTCAGTGGGGCAAGCAGAGCAGCTTTACTTTGGGCCCTCACACCTGCCCCTGCCCCCCAATGGCCCAAAACGGGCCTCCTGGAAGCAGTTTATGGTAATGTCATCATGTCTCCCCCAACTATTTCTAGGTGCCACATTTTGCACTCGGCACCACAAGCACACTTCATGATGAGTGGTGGGGCATGGCAGGGGGGATAGGGGGTCCCGCGGGAAGGCCTTGCATTGGGCCCTGCCGCTCTTGGAACCAGCCCTGACCGGGTATCATCGCTGTGATACCACACTAAGCATTACACTCGTCATTACATTATTCTATTAAGCGCTGTGCTCCTGCTGGTTGGAAGCTACAATAATCTGGAAACAGTCAAGTGTGCAAAATTTGCAACAGTTTTTTTGTACTGAAGACTAATTTTTTTCTTCTGTTTTGAATGTACTCAAAGGCATGAGCAAGAAAGAAAGATTCACAACCAGCCACTACATTTTGCTAAAAGAAGCCAAGCTGAGCCAGCAGGAATTTCAGATTTAGGGAAGGACCATTTCCCCTTCTCCTTGTCCCCATCTGCTTTGGAAGCTCATCCTTTTTCTGCACGAGATGTGACATCTTCTGCCTATTCTTCTGATAAAACATATCCTGATGGATAAAAATAAAACGTGTTTTTCCTGCAAGGGCACCACAGCTAGCAGGAATGAGGAAAAAAAATCTTCCCATCTTTGCACGCAACGGAAAGCTTGCATTTATCCATGTTTCTGTTTTGGACTGTCAACTGATAGGACATTTCCTTTTTTAGTTGATTATGCTTTTAGAAGGCAATGCTATCAGCTTGTACACAAAATGGGGCCACCGAATTATGAAGCTGTGGTTTGTTCATATTCAAGGGCCTTCCCCGGGTAAGCCTCAGTAGCAGGTTTATAAAATTGAAAGAAAAGGATTGAGCAAACTCAACAGCCCAGGACAACCTTTTTAACTTCCAGGATCTGTGAGATGCAGGGTTTATGGCACGCAGAGTTAAGAAAATGCTAGCCATCTCAGTGCCTGGAAAAGGGGTGGGGAGGAGAATAATCTTTCCAATCATGAACTGCAAGAGCCTGGGGAGCCCATGAAATCCTGACATCTGAGGTGGCATACTATAAGCTGCCCTCATTTACCCAATGATGTGCCAGCCTTTGTTCCTCCCTTTTCCCAGTGTTCTAGCCCAACCCTCTCCTTCACATTTCCTCTTCCTCCTTCTCCAACCCAGGAAGAATAGAATGGAAGGATGAGGAGGAGCAGTGGAGGCAAGCAGGTGGACAGAGATGGGTACCCAGCCCTCATTAATCAGCTGCTTCAGTCGGCCTCATGGATGGGTTAGCCCTGAATATTGTACACTGTTAACTGTCGAGTTGCAGCCATGCTTTGAAAAGAATAGAGAATTCCGTGGGCAATTTTTCCTGCCCCATGGAAGAAAAGGTTTGTTAGACCTTTTGATTGGGCAGCCTCCATAGCTACCTATCTGTGGTCGAGTTGAAGACAGTTGATGAGAACAGTTAAAATGGAAAGTTTAAAGGTCAGGTAAAACAAAGATGCAGGGAAAAATGGAGATTTCGGACAGGGAGGTGGCAGGGGAAAAAAAGAAAAAAGATTAACCTGTACCCAAGGGATATGGTCTCACACATACTCACACCCCTCCCCTTTAATGTTGTCAAGGCAACATTATGCTGAGTGACCCACTTGTATGCATGGTAATTAGACAGTCCTTATCTATTCACAGTCTGTACTGTGAAATCAGCATGAGTTCCTTTGTCCTGGGAGTCCATTTTCCAGATTTTCCACCACCCAGATTCTCTTGATCCTTAACCTTATTGGCTAGAAAGGGAATTCTCAACCTCTACCACAGTAGCCCCTTTCTTAATAAAACACACAAGAAATAGCAAAATGTATGCAAACCATAAAATGTTTATTTGGTTAGTTCATTAAACATCTTTCAAATGATTAAATTTGGTCTGCACCCTTCTATAAAACTGTTCAAGTTTTCAACGAACCTCCGATACATAAAAGCAAAGTGACTTTACCATATACACAAATTTCAGATCAAAATACAACACTCTGTTTTTCTTACGTTTTATAAAACCAGCTCAATACAAACTACATTAGAAAAGATAAAACACTTTCACTGATCCTTAGTACAATATTACGCCACATTGCACAGTGGCTACAAAGCCCCCAGAGCACAATCCATGTGCTTTAAATTAAAAACAAAACAAATTAAAAAACCAAACACATTTTACTTGTCCAACATTAGACTGAACATGTAAACAAAAGTGCTACTTAATCCAAGAGCCATTTTGTATCCCTTTTTGCCTCTTTAGCATATGTAAACTTCAAAACCAGTAACAGAAGAGTTTGAATTTTTAAAATGACTGTCATGCAAGATTAGCCATGAAAAGAGATTGGTGGAGAAGGAGCATGTGAAATGGTCCAACAAATTCATGTATACTGGGTATGATCCAACACCCCTGGAACTCCAATTCACAGACAGTTTCCAGACACCATTTTTGCATTGGGATCTTTTTTGTTGTTGTTTTTTTGGGGGAAGAGAATGTTTAAATTTGGCTGATGGCAAAAGCTAGGCATGGAGAGTGTTGATTGGCTAGTACCCGGAATGCAATCAACACACTTCCTCACAACTGTTTTAAAATATGCTTGCAGTTTTATTTTTAAGTAGGATGAACAGGTAATGGACCCACTATTTAGAATTCTACACCTGCTTTTACCCTATCAAGACAAATAGGTGCATAAGGCAAGTTCTCCACTGCAAGCACATTCAACTGGTTACAGAATGAGGAAGTTCTTGTCCTTGCAGAGTTCTGTGTGCATATTGGAGCACCTGGATCACAACCATGGTTTTTCTTAAATGAGTACAGATTCAATAGGATTTCTCAGGGTCACAATTTTTTAAAAGCCAACCATTGTCAAAACACTTAAGAAGGATATACAAACAGCACAGACAACACTACGTATTCATTACTCATTAATATAACATGTTCCATTGCAAAGCCCAGTTTTCACTAACTGATCACAAAGTGCCAATAACATTGCACATTTTTTTCTTCAAAAATGTAAAAGTACAAGTTGCATGCATACAGTCAAGTTAGTCCTCCCTTAGCTGTTCTTACATAGATTTCTCTGCCCTCCCCCCGATTTTGTCTGAAGAGTACTAGTGTGGATTTAGAAAACAAAGACACAACATCCTTAACTATGGATTTGTTCAGATTCCATAATAACAGGTTGATGGAAAACCCCTTTAGAGGGTACACGCTCAAAATCTCAGTCTTGTGAGGGAACTTTGGGGTGGGATCTGACCAATAATTCAGAACACAAAGAAAAGCATATGTAATGGGAAGAGCATCACAACTACCAGCTTTCCAGTAATGGATTCAAAAAGGATCTCCCTCTATGTGGCTCCTGGGGAAGGAGGACCACAACATGGCTCAGTGTCCAGCACATGTTTTGTATGCAGAAAGATTCAAAATCAATCCTTGACAATCAAATTCATAACTAGGTAGCATAAGTACGAGAGATCTTGAGAGAAACACTGGGGAAGTCACAAGAGGTGGCTGTGGGAAAGAACCAGTGGTCTGCCTCTGCATACGGCAGCTTTCCAGCCACAACCTCACATTTTAGATAGGTTTTTATTTTCCATGGCACTGGTTCAGTGTCCTTAAACAGCTGTGGGGCTACAGTGGGATTTCTGGAGTTGCACTTTGAAGGATGATACCTGAACAAGCCTTGCTTATGAAGCTGACAGAAAAAATGTCATCCTGAAGGTCTACTATTTAACCTTGCCCTTGTGTTTTGCAGAGGAATAGGTATTAGCAAGGACAATATCAAGGGGAGCATTTGCATTGCCAAAAAGTAATCTACAGACGTCAGCATTACAAATGCTGTTGCGTGATGCAAGCAGCTGAAGATGTATTTGAATTTTTAAAATCACCCCCACTTTCAAAATCCCACAAACTGTTGCACTAATCGGGCTTGAGATTTCATCTCCTTAAATAGCGTTTAGTGGGATTCACAATCTCAAATAAATTATGCATTTATGCATAATAAATTATGGACCTTCTACCTTAAACTTTTAGGTCACCTCCTCTGGTTCCAGTTCCCCTCCCAGTAGTACTCTTGGACTTTTCAGGTTAATCATTAAGACAGCTATTATAACAGAAGCTACGGCATGAAAATATAGTTTTCTGAAATTAAGCAGTATGACTGTAAACATCAATGGATGGCAAAACCAAGTCTCGTGAATATGAGTCAAGAACAGCGAAAACTTCTTGGAAGTTGCTTGGGTCAGATGGCTCTTAAGCAATTAATCTCTTCCTCTTCTCTTCCCCCTCCCCTCATTTTGTGACAGTTCTATATAGCGAGACTTAAAACTGTTTCATCTCTACAATTCACTATGTTGATATTATGAATACACAAAAAAGAACCTGATGAAGTCTCTTTGCCCAAACAGCTCTGATCCAAGTTTTGCAGAAGCTTGCTTGGTGTGCAAATTCCTATGGGGCAAGAGACCGTGGGTGTTCAATAGAAATAGCACAAGACTATCTCCAGACATAAACAGATCCAAGCAACTTGTACAACGATGGAAAGTGTGTACTTTTTTGCCCATTGCATTGGCATACTTCTAACCCCAAAAGGTACATATTTTGAAAAATGTATACAAGTTTGTCAAAGAAAAATTCCTCTGAAATTATATAACTGTGCAATGGTAAACCATATACAGTTAAAAAAAAAAACCATATACGGTGTGCTTTTCCTTAAAAGGCCACTGAGAAAGTACAGAAAATGTACATTTCCTTAAATAACCTGCATTATCTATTAAGAAACACTGTGGATGTGTCAAAAGAACAAGAAACAGTCAATGACCTTTTGGCTTGACAATACGTGGAAAAAAACTTACAATGCTAACTTAGAATTAGTATATTTTCAGTGAACAAAACATGTTTAAAACCTATGTTTGAGGTTAATCTAGAAAAGGTTGCAAACACAATCTCAAGAAAATTAACTGTATTGAAGTTCTTTTTTAAAAAAAAATCAGAGCGGATGTAAATGCACAATTGAAAACTTTGAACTTCTCACCCGTTCTGGTGTATATGCATTATAATTTTCTCCAGACTGTGCGCATTGGTTAACGTAACAGAAGCAAGACCACAAACAGGGTTAATTTCATTTGTGCAAAGTGAATACCTGTAAATATGTTGGAAAACAAGTTGGGTTTAGTCCACTTTACCAACTACTGAAGAATGGAAACCTGAATGCTTAAAACAAGCATAATTCAAATGTAGTAAAGTAGCATGAAAGGCAATCATTTCCCAGAGAGCCTAGTTCAGTTTTGCAAACAAATTCACAAGTATTACCTACTTACCCACTAAAAATAAATACATACTAGTCTGCCTGCCAGCATCCTATTAGCCATTCTGACCATGTCCAAAAAAGAACCCATGCTGGATTGTAATCCAACGGTGGTTCCAGTCATTATGATCAGAAATGCTGACTTGCCAGCAGAACATCTGGCCTGGTAGACATTGCATGTACAGAAGCAGACTTCCAAGGATTGGATTTTTTTCTGTACATGGCCCTTTCCAGGGCACATGTGAAGTTGCATAGCTCTGAAGGCAAACCAGTGCGCTGCACAAGAGGCAGGAGGAGTGTAAAGCTCCTCTTTGTATTGTTTCCTTGCAATAGCAGTGCTTGCCATGGGCTTGGACGTATGCTAGCCAATTGAGATATTCAGCAGTCACTATCTTTCATTAGATATAAGCGTGTATGAGTTGTACGGAGTGAGAAGTGGAGCCAGAACATAGGAAGCTGCCCAAACAGCTCTGCATTGACAATTACTGGCAGTGGTTCTCCAGGGTTTGAAGCATGGCTATTTCCATCTAGCCCTATCCAGAAATGAGGATGCCATAGATTTAACCTTGGATCTTCTCCCTGAAGGGCATGTGTTTTGCCACTGAGCTATGATCCTTCTTCTTGCAACCCCCAGGATTGCATTAAAATGTCTAAAAAATATATTCCTGCGAAGGGACTATGTGAGGTGCCTAGTAGTCTACGGGTCTATTTAGAGTGAATAAATAACTATCAGGGAACAGGGGTTAAGCACATCACCCCCTCTTCTCTCTCTTGTATCTTGCACACTATCACCCACATTTTTCCTGAGGAAAAAGTAATGGTTCTCTTGGGGCTGGTTTAGCATACCAATATAGGAATGACAAACTGCAAGCTGATTGACTGTGTTTTCACACCAGTCACAATGCTGGAATTTGGTATGCGCACCCTGACCACTGGAAAAATTGAAAGACATGACATACATCCCTAAGTTGAACTTCTGGATGCAACGACACCTCTGCAAACTGGGCAGTCTTCCAGCTCAGAGCAAGTCAAACCCACACCAAGCCAAGTTCACTCCACCCCCATTGGCCAGTTTCCAATGAATGGAGGAGCTTGCAATGGCAACCAGGAACATGCCTATAGTTTGCATAAGGCAAGCTAATATTTCTTAGTGACACACAGTTGCAAATACACTTTTGGAAAAGTATGCAATCCAAGGGCCAATCCCTTTTCACTCTTTAGCACCATAAAATTAAATATTTAATTTTACACACACCTACACACCACACACCCAGTGCCAAAAAGACCTTATAGGAAGTCCAAATGACACCAAAAGAGGAGACACATCTGACTCAGAAGATAGACAGCTAGAACATATTGCTGACTGATCCATAGTCCTTTCTAAGAACGTTACTCAAGCAGAGTTTTTTGCTGCAGCAAAACTGCAATGGACGCTTGTGGACAAAAAATGTTCAACTATGCTGTTACTGTCTTTCATGCTACTTTCATAAGCTGATGGCCTAAAGGAGGATTTTCTCTCCTCTTATCGCACAGAAAACCAAACGCATTTTTCCAGTACCATTATAAAGAGAAAGAGCTTCAGGCAATCACAGCTTATTTTTTTTACCTATTGATGGAAAGACCTCTCTCCTTTCCTAGAACCAGCTACTTGCAACAATACCACATCCACTTAAGTTGCACGGAGGAAGCCAGTCCTTCCTTCATGAAGGATTCTGAACAGAATGGACAAACTTTCAGTTCAGCACTCACTAGGCACATCCAGTCTCCAGGGAACCCATGGTCAAGTGAATTCCATGGTTAATGAAGAAACTGTAGCTCCTCATAATGCATGGAACTTTCAGAACTGGTACCTAAATGCACTCTTCCCTCTCCATCCCTTTCTTTTTTTGCACCATCTATTCAATTGTAAACCACTATGAAGGGGCCCCAACATTCTTTAACCTTCATATTAAAATTTTGGCTGTTGTAGATCACCACTCTCTCTTCCATTCTTCTTCCTCCACCCCATCTTCCTTTCAAATTCAGGGAATATTTCTTCTACTGTACAATAGCAGAAGCAGTGGCAGTATTTGGGCCTCTCTCCCCAATCTACTTTTATTTGCCCTCATGGATGGGACATCCCTAGCAGAGATCACAGAATGTTATTTTTAAATCATGGGTAGTTTTTATATTTAGTGAACGGTGCAAATAAAAAAAGATTAACTGTATAAATTAAATATGAATAGTTTTCTTGTCCTCAGTTAACTGAAGAACAAAGGAACTGGCAACTGGCTACCACTAACAAATAAATACCCGTCAAATAGTGGGACTTTGTAGACATTTAAAGCATAGTGTTGAAGAAATCACAAATCCATCAAAAGAGTCCCTTTTAAAAGGACAAATGAACAAGGCTCTTGGTATCAAGTAGAACAAAAGATGGGTGAGAAGCCCCTCCCATCTCCAAAGATGTCTCATCTGACCTGCCTACTGGAGAGGGAGGAGCTACCCAGATGTGCCATGCTGACCCTGACTGGAGCTGTTGGAGAAAGGTTATCTTCACACATTCATAAATGATTATTTTGCTTTTTCCTGAGAAGCAAAGGCTGGAAATTCCTGTTGTAACCAGAGCTTTAAAAAATTGTTCTATTTAACTGTTAAAATTCAAGTGAGGACAAGATACTCATTTCCTTGCAATGGAAAGAAGAATGCTGAATCACATTTGCACATTAAAAGGGACAACATTCCTTTACTCATGTGGAGTTGATTTATAATCCATCTCTTCCCCCCCTCCAGAAAAAAAAAATGACAAATATAAATGGACACAAATGGAAAAGGTCTTTCTCTTTTGGTTTATTACCAGTAGAGTTGCAGAGGAGAGGAGATAGATGGACCAGGCCAATAGAAAAGGCCCTACTCTCTCTAAATTTTGTTAAACAATTTAAAGTGCTGCTCCTATTAAGAACAGAGGTTCAAACCTGAATAGCCAAGGAGCAACCAGATTAAAAAAAAGGTGGCAAAAGTCCAATTCATTCCCCACCCTCAAAAGGGGAGGAATGGGCACACAAGCCAACTCTCATATGGAATTGAACATTTTCTTCCAAGCAATGGCTGAACAGTCTATTGGCACTGTCTAAAATGCTAATTTTAAGCAAATAAAAAATGAGCCATCAGTGCCATTTTGTGAAGACACCAAGAAGCAACAACTAATGGAATGTTCATTCATGCAATATGTATACATCACTTGAGTCCCTTGATTGCTTTCAGAATTATGCATAACACAAATGAATGTACCACAGCTTGCCTGTATGACAATGACAGTAATAGGTATCTCCTGTTATTTCTCTGGAGTATTTTGAAACGCAGTCTGCAGGTAAGGGTCTGCAGGGATCATGTTTTGAGGGGGTCTGACAGGCCATTACAATGGCAAACCACACTGTTTTAAGATGCAGTCACTTAGGATTAAGGAGTAAGATTTAAAACGTGTGGATTTTAAAGTTTGTCAGCTCTAGGCTATGGGTCAAAAATTGCTGCCTTTTCCATCTACACAGGATATGACTATTGAAGCTATTTTTATTAGGCACTTAAACACTCATAATTCTTAAAAGACAATGTTGATTTTGAATTGTGAATTTAAGATGCTAATCGGCTACTTCAGCAGTCAAATGCCAGTGCAGAAACAGCCATTTTACAGCCATTTCAGAAACAGAGTGAATGGTTTATTCTCTTTCTACTGACTTTTAGTAGGCAAGGCAGCACTTGTGTGTGTGTGTGTGTGGGGGGGAGACAGCATGCAATATTTCACATTTTCAAAACCTAAATTTAACAGAATGACTCACAGAAAAATCCTAGGTATGACTACTCAGGCATAAGTTCCACTGAGCTCAATAGGTCTTACTCTCTGGTAAGTGGGTACTGGACTGCAGCTTTTAAGCCAGACAAGGCTTTTAAGTCAGCTATTTTGCTAGGGGCACAGTGAAAACAAAAACAAACAGGAGTTCTGGGGAAATTGTATTGACAGATCCACCACTTGAGGGCACTCTGGCTTTGTCATAATTACCAAGTCCATTTCACTGTCAAAACTATGGACCAAGGAATTTTGGGAACTGTAGTCCTGTTAAGAGCCTGTGGAATTCTTGGCATCCCTACAACATTCCCAGGATACACTGAGGAAGCCATTGGCAAGTTTCAAAACTGGCTTAAAACAAGTAATAGGGATGCACTTCCAATTACCGGCAGGCAGATGGGCAGTCAAGCAATATTTTATGCATTGCACACATCAACATCAGTATTTGCCTATTACGTTTGGTATGTCACAGAAATCTATCCCCCCACAAAGTGCTTAACTTTTCTAAAGAACAAATACATGAAGTATCAGTACTGATGGATACTGCTGCTTCGAACAAAAATCACAAAATAAAACCTACAACCAGAAAATTTAATTTTTAACTGACCGAGCTTCTGCTCCTGTTGGCATTGCAAGACAGAAGGCCAAGACAAGGATTCAAGGAACAGCAGCAAAACAAATGTTAAAACAATCCAGAATGCTCTGTAAGCATTGATAAGATGTGCACTCGTTTTGACTTAAGAATATGGAAGCAAGTTAGTACTTTACTTTCTCAGGCTTTTTACAATAGCTCACATTTAGGGTACTTAACCCTAGTAGCACAACTTTCCTTCTGTTAAGTGAAATCAGCAAAAGCAAATTGCATGAGTCACAGTACACTTCTCAGCAGGCACACCTGCACACACAGGAGGGGATTCACATAGGGTGCTCTGTCCACCTTGGCTTGCCCTTTGGTACATGCGCTCTGCTACTCTAGGCCACTACTTGTCACAGAAAGCCCAAATGTCACTTCCACATACAATCTAGTCATCTCAAAGTCTATACCCATTGTGCATGAAAAGAATGTTGAAGTGTCCATGCACCTCCAAGGGTTTCAACGAATTCCATGTCCATACCCTCCTGCTGGCGACATCTATGGGGAAAGACTTTGCTCATGGTATTAAATAAGTTAAAACACAAAGCATGGTTAGCTGTCATCATCTATATACATGGCACCAGAGTCCCAATGGGTCAGCAGAGTTTCCACAGGTAGTGATGTTTTCCAAGGCAGCTTTGAAATATAAATTAAGAAAAAACTGAAGAGCCTTTAAGAAGCTCATACATCCTGTTTATTTAAAAAAAGAATTCCTTTATCCTTTTTCTTTAGCTCTAACTTTTAAGCCTTCCTGTATTCTAATAAGCTGAGATTTGCAGTACCTGGGTAGAAATAGAATTCAGCTCTTGGCACTTAGTGGCTTTTGTAAATTATTGCAAATTGCATTAGGCATGACAAACACAGGTACAATGCTTTTGGAGTCCGCGTACTGATGCAAGGATCGACCAGAGAAGAGACCTAAAGAACACAAATTCATAATTGTGTTGCTGCACATTAATGAGGAACAAGAAAAAGGGCAACAAACAGAAGGTATTTCTTGCCACTCTGATATTGCTGAATGTTAGAGAGTTGTCTGGATTGGGGGAAGAGAGAAACTCTCAATTTTAAAAATTAACGTTAAATTATTACTACCTTGCTTAAAAAAGGAAAATGTATCTCAGAAGTGAGTCCAATTAGATTTGCATTGGAACTTAAGACAGGAGCTTGCATAAGAGAAGTGACTTGTTTAGACTTGCACACATGATGCAATATTAAACTTTATCATGCACAAGCAAAAGCCAAAAATGAAGCCATGGCATTCAATATATCATGCAGGCATGATATATTGAACATAAATGCCCAGCACTGGATATTATTGCGGGCAAAACCCTATGAAATAAGGAGAACTAACACTTAAGACATTAAGAGCAAAACCAGATGAAACATTTCTATAAAACTGGTGTGCAAGTCACTGGGGGGGTGGTTAGGAGCCAACTCCTTCCCCTAACAGCCTCTCCTCAGCCATTCTTCACCTGGTGGGGCTCAGTGATTAAAAGTAACCTGCAATAGGAGAAAAACTCCTGGAGAGAAGAGGGGTTTAGTAAAGTTCAGTTTCCACTCATTTCTCAATGTCCTGCTTGACGCAGCTTCCAGTGCCACTTCATAGAGATTCACCAATTACCCTATTCTAATACAAGGGTACACTATTGTCATGGTTAGTTTGTCCCCAAGATCAGAAAAATGACCCAGTATTCCTGATGTCACACTAGGCAGGATTCAGAGACACCTTTTCAATGCAGCAGTGCTAAGCCACTTTCCCATGACTGCTGTATCCCAAGTATTTCCTGTGCAGCAGCAAAAAGGTTGAGACTGCAGATGAAGGAATATGCATCCTACTCCTGGTAGAGTTTGGCGTGTTCTTTATCCTTATCTTTCAACAAGGACCTTATGTTAACATTTAAAAACCTCAAACATGCTGAAATGTCAGTGAAATCAAAGCAAGATTCCGCCTAGGAATATATTTAGACTCACAGTACAGAAGGTTCTTTTCTTGGTTTTTTTTTTTTTGGGGGGGGGGAAGGTTGCTTCAATAAAAGTCATGTCCTTAATACAGTATGTGAACGCCTTCACCACTAAAAAAACGTGGTTATTGTAAAACAGAGCTGGCAGAACAGCCACTCCAGAAAATTGGGTTGTCTTCAATGCAACGGACAGATTGGAGTCATGGAAGGACAAGCCCATCATTTTGGAGAGCTCTGCCCCTTCCTGCAGCCTCCCAGCTGAGAACATCTGAAGAGGCAGGCATTCAAATAAACAGAAAGCCCACATGCGTACACCTAAACATGGCAGAGCCGCAAAGGCAAGCAGCATCTCCTGGTACATCAGAGAAAAGTTTGCGGCAAGTTCTATAAAGTAACTTCTAATCAGTGAACACAGTACTGAGCTAGATGAAATCGACTTGGTATAAGGCAAAATTCTATATTCTTAAATACACATATTGCAGTAAACAAATCAACTGGGAGACTAAAGGAGGGAAAGGGAGGGTGTGTGCTTTTTCTTTCTTTTTTTAATTTTCCATCCTTTGGACCAGGTAGCCCAACTGATGGAGCTAGTCAGTGCAAATCAGAGCTTCCCAAAGCATGGGAAGTCTCAAGGGACTTGCGGGCCATGCACCAGCCAAGCTGCTCAGCAGCACAAGCATGACTGATCACATAGCAGAGGCTCTGTTCCATCAGCTGAGGGCCATGTGCAGTGTTTTTTGGGACCAACTGTCCTCCCTCACTATTTTTATGCTGATTTTCAAGCCTTTTTCCATGCACAACCTGGAAGTGCTTATGACATCACGTCACATGCACGTATTTCCAGTTTCCGTGATAGGCACTGTCAGAGGAAGGGCATCGCATTGTGGGTGAGTTTGGGAATCACTGGTGTAAAGAGTTCAGTACAAACATCCCAAGACTGGTATTTGATCATGGAGAGAATTGCCAGTGAACTCTTACCAGGTGGGAGGATGGGACTTCACAATCTTACCTGCCTCACAGGGTTGTTGTAAAGATAATATAGGTTGGGGGAGAACTACGTATGCCACCCTGAGCTCTTTGGAAGAAGGGCAGGATATAAAAGTAATGCAAGTATGCATTGATCAGGCCAGATATACCATAATTAAGCATTTCCCCTGCACTGTGCCAGAAGGTTACTTATTGAATTAAAATATGCAGCAGCTTGCCTTTTCATCAATGGGATTGTAAACAATATGCTTCAGCTGCTTGCTATCCACTGCATCCCTTCAAGGACAGGTAAGTTGTGCACCAGCGTACCATAGGGATGTTTGTCCTTATTCTTACCAATGGCAGCCCCACTGCTCCCATCCACACAACGCAGCTTGCACTGTCGGAAGCGGGAAGAGGTGTGACAGCAACTGAGTGAGCCTAGCCATACGTTTTTCTAGCTTGCAGCAACGCTCGGTCAGAGCTCTAAGACACCAAATTCTGGATTTTGCAGACATTCCTCTGGCACAAAATTAATGGAATGCACTTTTCTCTTACCCTACTCAATTTTATTGCCTTGTTAAAAAAGGAAGGCCATGATCCTACCAAGGCTTTCAGTCACACTGATTTAAGTGGGGAAGTTAAACAGATACTTAGGTTTCATTACTTGAAATAAATGGGACTCGAAAGGTGCTAAACTTTGGCTGGACGATCCCCAAACCGTAAGTTTTGGACTGTCTCTTTGAATTATATTGAAACAGCAGAGTCTTGTGTTGTTAGTTACAGCCTCCCGTTCAACATACAATCTGCTAAGACCGTAACCAGCGGCGGCATTCATCCGGTACGCTGGGCGGGAGGAACGGGTGAGCAGCAGCCCGCCCGTAGCGTACCGCTCCGTTTTGCTGTCTTCCCCACCCCCGGCAGCGAAACGGAGTGGTACGCTACGGGCGGGCTGCCGCTCACCCGTTCCTCCCGCCCAGCGTACCGGCTGAATGCCGCCGCTGACCGTAACCCAAGTCCCTCTGGAGTCATGTTAACAAGAGCAATGCCTGATGCGGTAAGTGGCATTACTGAGGCCCAACAGCTTTCCAAAGTGGAAAGCAGTGTGATTTGCATCAAGGTGAGTTCCAAAATATGGGACATCCTACCTATGTCACCAGCTTTTTTCCCTTTATTTAAAACAGCATTGTGTTGCACTAACAAAATGAAAACGTAAATAAGTGAGGTAAATAGTGTTCTACCAGCAGAAGTTTACAATCTATAATTTAATTAAATATTAGTCCTTATATGAGCAAAAACCTACAAAAAACTGGAAAAAATTAAAAAAATTCTTCACAATAACTGCATTCTAAAGTTTAACAATAGTACCTTAGCAAGAGGTCATCTGTACACCAGCTTTTGATCCCAATATATAACTCTTCAGAGTGAGAGTCTTAAATATATTACTGTAATAGTTTCTTCCCCTCCCTCCCTCCCTCCCCATAGAAGGCAAAAGGTTATCTGTTTACCTTCCTCATTTTTGGTACTAAAGCAGCCATTAAAATCTTCAGCCCTGTAAACCTGCAGGTATTTTCAAGTTATCAGGAGAGATATACCACATCACATCACTCTCCAATAAATGCAAGAAGCTGTGAGCCCCATAGCCCAGTCACAGCTATGCTCTCAACTTGCGCAAGTGGATACTGCAGTGTCAGAAACCCAAATGGGGGCTGTTCGCTGGTCTACAAATGACACATTGTCTCAGATCGCTCGCATTGCACACGGTTTTGTTTCGTTTTTCAAGGCCGTGTAACGATCTGTATGGTACTGCAGCTCAGCTTAGCCCATTTTTAAAAAATATATTTTAAAAAAGGATTCTTAGGAATGAAAAACACGAAAAGTGACATATGTACAAGTCTACTGTTTCAGGTACAGACCTTAAATTGCAAAGAAGGCCTTGAAACAAATGGTGCGTTTGCCCATCTCTCTCCACAGTGAAGTGTTAAGTCTCTTTTGGCATACTGGTGAGATTGGTTTTCATACAGCGTACTTTGCATTAGCAATCTGCTCAAGTCCAGCACAGGCCAATCATTCATAACTGTTCTCCCTGGTGGGAATGCTTCTGGTTCCCTCCCCACTTCAATAGATTTTGTCCCATTTCTTCTGCTCTGAAGCAAAGGAATGCTCTTGCTATAGAGCTGACATATAAATACATCTGACTGGTTCGTCTTGTTCATTTCTCAAACTATAATGGCATGTACATTGTCATTACACACTGTGCTCCCTCCCAAATTGCTAATGCTGAAGCACTTAAGCAATTCAAAAAAAAAGTTTAGAACAGGAACCATACCAAAGCCAAACACAGAGTTTAAGTTTCTGTTGCAAAATGTGTCTCCTTGACGTAAAGCTATGTTGATGCAGCAGACTGCCTTGGGCTTTCACCCCCAACTCCTCAGCTTCCCAGTGATTTCTCAAGGCGAAGGAACACGGATGCGAAACAACCCCTGCTGGAGCTGGAGACGGAAGAGCTTGCAGTTGGCAATGCGCAAAGCGGCGCATCCGGTACGACGAAGGTCTGATGGAAACAATGGCTTTGTGTGATGCCAAGTTCCAGTGCTTCTTTTGAACTCTCGAACATAATCGTAATTGGTACCTGTTGAGAAATATTTTGCGCTATAATATTTTAAAACTTCAGAAATAGCTTCAGTCAATACGATCTATGCAGCTTCTAAAGAAAATTTTTGGCAAATATATATAAAATATAAATATATTTTCCTCTTAAAAACGCAAAGCAACATTCTGTTCAACAATGTATTCAGCATCTTCCCCCTGTTATTTCAGGAAGTGCTGCTGCAAATAGGTTGTCTAAGGAGTAAACAAATGTACCATTCATTAATTTACCACATTTGTATCCTACCCTTCTGGATGTGTCATGACCTTCACACCAGGAAAAAAGTAGTTATCAGATGCAAAGTGATATCTGAGAACATGAAATATGTTTCAAGGATGCACTGTACAAGAGCAAGCAACATAGACATTCTAATTTCTCAAAGTACTAAGTTCGTAGCTGTCGAAGTTGTAGATCCATGTTTCAAGAACTTTACAACATGCTAAAGGCCAAGAAGTTGCGAATGAGGAACTCATGGACTGCTTTGACTCTTAAAAGATATCATATTGGGGCATTTAGACTGTGTCTTGTGAGAAGTTGTCAGGGACATGGTTAGCAATGGCATTGAGGATGACAAACTTCCCAGTCATTATATTATTTTCAAAGCTGACACTAACTTCCCAAGCCCAATTAATGACATGTCATAATACAATTATCCACACGGACAGCAGTTCCACCAGTGAAAAACTGATACTTGACCAAAACTGAAAATACAGCTCAAATAAGCACGATGCTTTCAAATCCCATAATATGCATCAGTGAATTTACCGTGGGTTGAGTGTTCACAGGCTAGAGCCAATGGCGTTAAATGCCTCTTTTGTGAACTACAGAAGCAGCTCAGAGCAGACAAAGGTACCACATACAACTGTCATTTTTGATGTCATGACTGTTCAACAACTAG
The DNA here is from genome assembly GCA_029204185.1 of Lerista edwardsae. Classification (NCBI taxonomy): domain Eukaryota; kingdom Metazoa; phylum Chordata; class Lepidosauria; order Squamata; family Scincidae; genus Lerista; species Lerista edwardsae. The sequence continues at coordinate 13,294,830 of JAJKFI010000011.1, read as the reverse complement.
GGATCAACTAGAGAACAACTTGCCAAAACTTGGAAATAAATCACCTGTAAGTTTAAAGGTTACATTATTGAACAAGTCAAATATTTGGGTATATATTTTCTTACAACCACTTCTGGGTCTGTCAATGGAATATGATCCTAATGCTACAAAAATAACATCACAGTGACAGGCCATTATCCAATTTTTTAACACTAAAGCGACTCCTATGTGCCTGCGGTGATCTGAGTGCTAAATGCAAAAATTATTTCTCAAATTTTACATGGCATTCCTATATGGATAAGTACTTGGAACTATTCTGTTGAACAGCTACAAGTGACATTCCTAAGAAAAATCCTAGGCCTCCCAAGGCGTGTGCCATATGCTGCCCTATGTCTCAAGATGGGTTAGTTGCAGTTTGAGACATGGGCATGGCTGAGAGCCTTTAAATTCTGGCTCAGAGTCTATTACAATGAGGATCAGTCTTCCTTACTGTCTTCTGGAAGACTGGTACCCCCTAGTGGGCTCTTCTAATTTTGAGAATAAAATCAAAATGATGGACATTGAAATTGCTGCCTCAAACAGAAGCCTATCAGATCATCAAACATAGGCTTATAGATATTCAATGGCACGTACTGTTAAGTGCAGCAAACAAGACCTGCTGGCTGCTGAATATCCAGATCTCATCCACTATTAGTCAACCTACAAGGTATCTCTATTGGCTAGAATCCTCCCAGAGCCAAAGGGCCTATTCCTTGTCAAGATGTAATGGATCGATCCTCAGCTGTGATGGATGGCAGATACAATAGGCATTTTGTGCGTGTGAACTAGGTGAAGTGGAATTGCTAGCACAAGTGATCCTGCATTGCCCACTTTATTCTAATGCTTGTTTGAAGTGTCTAGACTCGCTGCTGCATTCCAACAGAAAGAAGAAGGGCTGCTCGGAGAATGAGATCCTGAGATGTATCTTGACAGACAGTGCCCAGAATTTAGTAGAAAAGGTAGCTACCTTTCTTGAGCTAGTAATAAGGAGCAGCAGATCTACATGGCGCACAGGGGGATAGTTATTTACTACTGTGATTTGAACTTGCAACTGTAATTGTTTATTTTACATATGCCAATAAAGGTTCTGATGATGATGAAGAAACTAGAGATCAGAAACACTTGCTAATATTCTAGCAGATCTCAACTTCTCTACTGGCTGCTTCTGATTTAAACACATACACAATTCAGCTCCTAACCTGTATCAAGGTCTCCAATCACATAAATGCTAGCACCGATGGGAACAGCTCCATACACAAATGAAGAACTAGCTGGGATGCATAAATTCTGGTCATTCAAGTAGATCCACCTGTAAGAAAAATGAATGCTCAGGATGGATACAAACTGATCATTTAAAAATGATTTTTTAATTAAAAAATTAGATTTTAAAAATTAAGTTTCAGCTATTCTTGCTTTTAAGTTTTCCTTTTTAAATAACCTGGCTTGAAATCTGAACTCAATATAAACAAATCTCTTAAAACACAATCTATGACTTTCTTATGAAAGGCTGTTCTTTGTAAAGAGTGTGAAAGCGTTTGTCAGTCAACATACAAAATAATAACTGGCATCTATTGATACTGGGATAAAGGACTGGGCAAGTCGCTGAAGGGGTCACCATGTTTGCCACTTCTGGAACCACTGATCTGGAATCAGGAGCAGTACTCCAAAGTATGACAAGTGAAACATGGCTCCACTGTCAGGGTGACCATGTGGCATTTCCCATTTGGCCTGCCCCCCACCGAAAGTGGAGTTAGCTTGGGTGGTGGCGTACCAGTGGGCAAGATGAGGCTGCATTTTTGCCTTTTACTGGCATTCTGAGGCCCACAGAGGCCAGGTGGTCACGCACACCCTGTGCAGGCCTCGGAAAACCCTCCAGACTAGTCTGGAGCACAGCTCTGGTTGCCTCTGAAGGTTCAGGTAGGCCCTTCCCCTATGGGTTCAGGATCCACAGATAATGAAATCCACTGGTCCTGAATCCATGGATATCGCAGGCCCATCTGTCCATTCAAGATGCTAGTTTGAAATGATCTGGGGCCAGCTGGAGGATGGTCTTGTGGCACTCAGACATTCTCATTTGAACATCTGAACTCCTGCTTCATGTTCCTGTACTTTCAGAAGGCAGGTAGGCATAAGAGATGGGGCTCAGGCATGGCACCCAATGGCGGTGAAATGCCCACCCTAGGAATGCCCTGGCTCTTTCAGCACTCCCTTTCAGCAAGCAATTAAAACCTAGCCCTTCTCTGTTTGCTAAACTGTATTTCATGCTTTATTATTTTTTGCATTGCTTATGCTGTGGTATTGTTCTATACAGTTTCCTTTTCACACACTGTTTTTACTGCTGGTTGGAGATGGTTTTCTGTTTGTTTGTTTGTTTATCCAATCAGTAGCTGAACTGGGAGACTTTGGTACCAGAAGCACAGGATTGCCAACTCTCATAGTTAAAACAGAATACAGTCGGTCCTCTTCATCTGTGTGTTTGCAATCCACGGATTTGACTCAATGATATCAAAGCCCACGCTGGAGGGCATCAAAAGACCCCCAGGATATGACTAGAAGTCACAACTGGGAGGTCTTCAGATGCATGGGGAAGGCTGCGTTTCTGAAAAGCACTTCCAGTTTTGGGGCAAGATCTCTCTACTGTTTAACTGCAGAAATCGGTATCCATGCATGGGTGCCCCTTCAGATAAGAGGGCCCACTGTACTCAATCCAGTAAATTGATTGGGGTTTGCATGTGTATCTAAGAGGGCACATCCCTGGTATGAATGAGCAGGTTAAAGGAGGAAACTGGCTGTCTCACCTACAACAGCAGGAACATTTCTAAATAATCGAAATATTTATTTTGGAGTTCATTTTATTTATCACTGTATATCCAATATGAATAACTAACCAGGCAACCTTGTAAATTAGCACCCTCTTCTGGTTAGCAGAGATATAAAAGGCCTGAGAGAGTTATGAACACAACGATGTTTTTGGCACAGCAAGTTTAAAAATTATCGATTTCCTACAGCACCATTGGCCAAATTATCAATTTTGCTTACATCAAGTATAATTTGCAAAAGTAAGAACTTTCAATTTAGCTCCATGAATGACACAAATCAAGCTGTAGGTTAGGTAAGATTTAGCTGAAAAGTAACTAGTGGCAAGTTTGGCATTAACAGCCTTTTTCAGTAAAGAGAATTCAATCTACAATCTGGAAAAAACTGCCTAGGGTCAAATTTGTGAATGGAATAATATGAATCTTTTCTTTCATGGCAGTGTGTGTTTGTGTGGGGTTTAAAGGTCCCCGCTGTAGAATCTGTGGCATCTCCAACTGAAGCATATCTGCTAAAAGGGTTGCAAAAGATCTCTCACTCATCTTGCAGTGCTGCCACCAGTCACAGAAGATTGTACTGGGCAGGCCAGTGGTCTGCCTCAATATGCAACAGCCATACTAGTGGTTACTAGATCCAATGGCTCAAGCTCGTGAACAGTGTGAGAAACTGCTACCTTTTAAATTCATCATGATAGAATTCCGATTTACATGTCACCATCTCACTAGATTGATTATCATCACGACTCCTCACTCCGCCAAAGACGTAGAGCTCTGAAGCAACGCCACAGGCCACTGCCCCAAACCTGACAAATACAAAAAGGGGAAACATTCATGTCTGCGTTACTTCAGCTCTCTCAATACAAGCAGAACTTGACAAAAACTTACTCGTATCCAGGAGTAGCATTAGATTGGCAAGAGTTGTAGCAGGTTGATAGCATGGTCTTCCCTGCCCCCTGAATTTTTGTCTCTATTTGCCAACAGCTGGATAATCAGCTCCCAGGCTATCTTAGCCAGGGTGGATAAAAATCGATGATTTTTTTAAAAAAAATTAAAAAATTGGATTTTTTTTATTTATCAAATTTCAATAAAATGCTTTTGGAATAAAAATCTATCTAAAGATAATTTTTTAAAGATACATTAATAATTTAGTTCATTCAGCATGAAATGGAGCTTAGTTATGTAGCATGAGGCTGTATTTTCTTAATATTTACGTTTTTGGTAAACCCATTCAATGAATCCAAGCTCTGCAAACTGAGATAACCTGCACTGCACTGATGCATTCACACAATTTCACAGTAACCATGAGATAAATCATAAAACAAAACATGTTTAAGCAAATACAAGAATATGTAATATGTTATTGTTTTAATTAAAAGAATGTAATTAAATAAAAGAGTTCTCCAACTATGTGTCATTAGCCTATTAACCTAAAATCAGTTCTGATATCGCTGTTTTACTAACCTGACAGCTTATTATTCTAAATAGGAAACCTTCATTTTGTTTGCAAATAATATTAAAGATTCTAACTACCAGCAAGAATGAGTCCTTGCATTTAAAGAGCACCTGTCATTTCAGATCCATCGTGGCAGCGCTTGTTAGCGGGCATCCACTCACCTGCTGCCCGCCACGTCCCTCACCTTGTTGTGTCACTTCCACATCACCAGCCGTCCCATTAAAGTGAATGGGACTGTTGGTGAGTCAACAGCGGGTTAGAGGAGGAGCCGCTGCGGGACAGAGATGACAGTTGCTCTTTAAAAATTATGATTTAAATCAAGTTGACATAAATCAAGCCTTTTTACTAGTGATTTAAATCATGATTTAAATCGTGATTTAAATCCACTTGATTTAAATCAAATCCATCCTCATCTTAGCAAGACTTCCAAACAGGTGATGTTTGTTTATACTGAGCTGTTTGCACCCCCAGTGAAAATCAACCCAGCCCCACTCCCAGAGGGACTGACAAGAGTTAAAAGTTCCTGCAATGGCCAGGAACCCTCTTCCTTATATGGGGAATAGAGAGATACTCTGGACTCTGTGTCCTATCTGTTCACCCCACTTTCCACCTCTCTACATGCACTGAATCATGGACATGTTCTCATACTTTGACCGCAATCTGTTTCTTTGCACCCGTCTCTCTCTCTCGCATCCTAGAGCCTGGTTCTTCAAAAAATACTGTTTGAGCTCCTGGGTAAACCAGTATAAAATGGTTTATCTCCATTCAGTGTCATCTCTGGGCTCCTCCTCCTTCCAGAGATGCCAAGTATATCCCTCCTCCCTCTGTAAATAACAAGCATCCTTTAGAACAGTTTCTGGTATCTCTCACTGTATCCACACATGCTTATACACTATGTTAGTGTACACTTGCTCATTTATTTTATTGCTATTTTGCCTCTACTATCATAAAACAATCCTTAAACTGTGCTTTGGGATTTGAACCATTTGAATCCTCTTTTCTCCCCTGAGACATCCTAAGTGCAACATGATGAATGCTCAAAGATCCCATAACATGCTTGTTTGAGTAGATGTGTAGGCCCATCCCGGCATGTAAATATCTGCTTTGGTTCAGCCTTTTGGAAAAAATGTGAAAGCCTTTTTAAATATTTTGTTAGCACGCACATGGGCTGAAGAGTTCCTCAGGTTTTAGCTCCTTATTTTCTAAAAAGTAAACCCTTAACTGGAATGCATTTACATGCATTTTGACTCCAGTACAGCAGGCCCTCCTTATGCACAGGCTCGGCATCCGCGGATTTGAATAACCATGGATGCCAAGCCCATGGCTGAAGGGCCACAGAAGACCTCCCAGACACAGAAGACCTGGAAGAGGCTTCTGTTTGTGTCCAGTAGGTGTTCTGAGGCACGGAAAGGCCAGTGATGTCATCTAATGGGCGAACAACCGGAACGCTCCATGGGCAGCCCCGCCCACCCGTCGCCATTTGCCGCCGCTCCGTGATGAACGCGGTGCTGCGAGGCACTCCTGGCCTCGGAGGGGGCGCCTGCTCGCTGGCAGGGACGGGTGGGGGTCAGGCACCTGGCGCGCCCCCCACCCGTCCCCACTGG
>JAJKFI010000011.1:13189515-13288542 GCA_029204185.1 Lerista edwardsae | reverse complement strand
TACTATGGCAGTGGTGCCAAATACAACCTGCTCTGCTGTGGTACAAACCCCACGTGCGCCCATTGGATGGTATCACTGGGAGAGGCCTCATCGCACCTCAGAAGGCCTTTAGATGCAATTGGCAGGCACTTCTGGTTTGTGCTAGCAAACTGGAAGTGCCTTCTAGTTGCATCCAGGAGACTTCTAAGAAGACCGTGTGCACCTCTCAGGTAAGCAATTGTTGGTGCTGCATGTCGTCCCTGTCCCCTCGCAGATTTCATTATTCGTGGGTCCTGAAACAGATCCCCTGTAGATATTGAGGGCCCACTGTGCACAAGCATACACCTGTATCACACTTCCTTCCTGCATACAGAAGATCACGGGTTCAACCACTGATATGATGCAAGTACAAAACTGTGTCCCTATATTCATCTACAAAGTGTTGGAGGGCAGGTGGTATCAACATGATAGTATCTTTCTCTAGTAATTTGTCCTAGACAATACAAATGCTTTACTAACCGTCTCTCTTTAAGAGGACAGATGGCTGTCCACTGCTGGGTCCGTGGGTCATAACATTCAACAGATTCAAAAAGCTTGCCATATGAGCCGCCACCCATTGCATAGATTTTCTTTTTCATAGCTGCATAGCAACCAATCTGAAGGGCAGAAGAACAAAAGCTATCAAAGCACAGTAACATTTAACTTGGTAACAACTGCTATCTAGCTGTGACAGAGGAGAATGAGCCCATTTTCAATAAAACAAACTGGAGGTATTATTCCAGGAATTTTCATGCTGTGTACCATGGCACATTGGTGTGTGGTGAAAGGTCTGCAGATGTGCCAGGTGAGTTTGTAGCATAGGGATTGAAAAATCACTGAAAAATGCTTCCTGGTTCTGAAGTTTTCTAGGGCAACTGTCTGTAGTAACAAAATTGTTACTTAGGGTCACTTCCACTAGCGTGGGGCTTTTCAACAATTCTTGTGCAAGCACCGCTTTTTGCGAGTGCCTTCACTGTCACCGAAGATGGAAGCTGTGCACAGGGATAGGTGATTCACCAAACACTTTGGCCTTTCCTCTGCGTCCTCCTTCCCCAACTCATGCCTCTTTTGACGAGCCAGGCAGCTACAAAGCCATGTCTTATACCACTGCTCTAGTCACCTGCACATAGCAAGGTTGAGCTGCATGGCTACTATGGCAGTGGTGCCAAATACAACCTGCTCTGCTGTGGTACAAATACCACTGGCTGAAAGATACTGAACTAAGCACCAGGTTCTACATGTATTATTATTACTATTATTATATAGTATTTATATACTGCCTCTCTCACCAACTCTCACTGTTAAAATGTTATCTTCCAATAGTGTGTGCCCATGTGCCAGGGAGCCATGACTGACGAGGGTTTCTTGCCATGCATACCCTTCTTAAAGGTTCTTGCTTTGTCTCCAATATGGTCCTCAACACCTGATCTATGGTAAGTGGTCTTTGAAGCTGTGTTGAAAAGATTTTTATTTATTCATTTCTAAGGTGCATGTCACGACTTAGCAACTTAGGTGTCGGACACGACTTAGCGACTGAACAACAAAGGTGCATGTCGATACACAGGAGAAGTTCACAATTTGACTTTTGTGCCTGCCTCTTCCACACATCTGTTGATACTCAATAGAACTGATACTCTTCCCCACTGCACCGCCAAGTGCTGCTCACGCAAGTATTATTACTGTCTAAGAATGTTGTATATTATGGACAAAAATGTGGAAAAGGACAACAGAAACCTCAGCAATATTAAACTAACCACAGGTATTAGACAACTTGCAAAAAGCTATTAACTGGGGTTATTTGGCTCCTACCTTCCTAATCATGGTCAGGTCCGGTTGCTTTGTCCAAGTCCTATTGTAGATATCGAAAGATTCCATGGAGATGAGCTCCCGTTCGCCATCCTCACCTCCCAGAACGTATAACACACCATCAATCTCTACCAAACCAAAGTTGTGCCGTGCCTATAGGGGATACAGTAAAATGGAATAAGTTTACTTTTACCATGCACAGAAAAATGTAGGAATAGCAGTCCTCCAGGGTTTCATAAGTACAACACATACAAATAGACACATCCAAATAGGATAATGCAAAATACAGCCAGCCAACAGTGATTGAAATGCTAACATGCCTCATTCATTGGTGGTAAAGAGCTCCATGAATTGGTATCTGGATCATACTTCTCTCCAGAGCTTAAAGTGACTTTGTTTTCATCCTGACCCCCAAGAACAAACAGGAACCCTTCTGAAAAAAAGCAGAGAACATACTAAGTAATATTTGTGGGGAATCAAGCTGATACAAGGTTTATAATCTATCCAGAACTTACGTTTTAAAGATGAAAGCCAGTCTCATCCATCATTTCCTATTCTGTTTAGCCAGGACAGAAGGCCAAAACTATCCATGTCAAAAGGGAAATGCATTTCATTTTTTTCCTATGAGTTTAATGCATTTTTTTTTTACAATAAACACCAGCTGCAATAAAAAGTTAAATTAAGAGCAGCTTTGTTCTACTACATTTGGTAGTACACAGAGTAAGATTCTGGTGAAACTCTAAAAGAGGAACATTCCTGCATAAACACGCTTAGCGGTTTCTACCAGGCACCAAGCAGAATTTCTAATATTCAAATCCATGTGCTTTACTACATATTTTAAGACACTGGGATTCTCATGAAGATCTCTTGCAAAGCCACCACATATTTAATACTCCACATATTTAATACCACATGAAAAGGACAAGTCATTTGCCAATTGCTAAGATTACACAAACAATATTTGGCAAGTTATATAACTGACATGCTAAATGAGCCAGGGTCCAAAGAATTTAGTGCATGTGTGCAGACTGCTTCCCCACGCATGTATTTTCCCTGCTGCCAGCACGTCTCTTGTGCCCAGTGCTAGGTCCCCTCACCTTTGTGAGGCGGGACAGACCGAAAAGCAAACTTTTCAAATACAAGGGCTTTTTAGAAGGTGGAAACGTCATATACAGATAAATGTCCTTGAAAATGCAGTTTGTCAAACTTTGTCAAACTTGGCCCTTATAAAAACAGGGACACCAAATGCAGTACATCACAAATCTTGACCTTTGTTCAGCCAAGAGTTCTTTACATTTTTTCCCTTGGCTTTTCATCCAAAATATGAGAAGCACCTTCTTAATTATTTCCAGGTTAGCTTTTTCTGTGACCCAAAGGAGCAAAATCCTCACCTGATTTTGTAAATATTTAACAGTCTTAGCTGGTTTCTCAAGAAACAACTATTTACTTACCTGCTGAAAGTACACCATGATTAATACGGGGAGTACTTAAAGGGGCCAGTTCTATCCACAGTTGTCTGTTAGGATCATAGAGAGGACACATACATCGCATTACTGCTGATGGCTTCCTAGATCTGAACAAAGAAAAGAGACAAAGGTAAGGTCACCATGGTTGCCTGCACTGAGCAAGGGGTGGACTAGATGGCCTCCCAGATCCTTCCAACTTTTAACATTCTAGGAATCAATTACTATTTGCAGTTGCGCTACTAAAAAGTCCTCAATTCCACTTATTATATACACAGTTTCAAATCTGCATATAAAGAATTTTAGAACTCAAAACTGTAGACTGTACATGCTATATACGCTTGTGGTGAGAGAAGAAAGCATACAACCCAACCAACTGCCACTTCCTTTATTTGGAAGAACATGTCACTTGGCCCCTGTCCATGAAACAAGAAGATTAAAACCCAATGATGCAGGAAGACAGATCAAGGAAAGGACTCACAGGCTGCAGTCTGAAGCACACTTTCCTGGAAAAGCTCCCCAGAACATAATGAGACTTATTTCTGAGTAGACAGGCATTGATAGCATTGCACTGGAAACACACAAATTATACCGAAGAAGATAGTCAGCCGAGATGGTCCCTTTCTGGACTGTTCCAATTCAGAATGCAGGGTTAGAGTAATAGTTTATAATGCTTTTCCAAGTAATACCATTACTACTACTACTATTTATAATACTAATAATGAATCATGAGGTTCTCTTATGCCTCGTGCCAGTAAATGGACACTGCAGTAAATGGACATCAAGGGAAATGTTTAGCACAGGCTTCTCCCTGGTTTACTGGATTCAGTAACTTTTCCATAGGGAAACATTCTAATATATGACTCCCTCCACCATGCAGTCTGAAGCGGAACAGTTAAGATGTCTACTACCTCAGCTAACCATCCCTTTCTGCACACAGAAATGGGGTCAAATATGTAAACAGTATTCTGTTTTGGTGCATGATGCTAATTTTATTGGACGTTCCAGGCAAAAATTCCCAATCTATTCACAAACACAAAAGCCATTCACCCAGTTTACCGTGCAATCCTACACGTTTACTCAGAAGTCCCACTATGTTAAATGGTGCACACTCCTAGATAAGTGTGTATAAGACTGCAGCTTTAGTCATGGATTAATTGAGGTGTGTTCTTGGAGTGAACATGTGATAATGCAGCTAAATGATTCAAAATATTCTGTGAAGGACAGCATGTCATGTAGACCGAGATTAATGAGATCTACTGGAGGTGGAGAGCGGCCAAGGTCTTTTCCATCCTGATTATCTATCTTCACAAGAAGAATTCCACAACAAAACATTGCAGATTGCGCATCTTCCCACCAGGATCAGGGGACTTACTTTGAGTAAGCATGCTTTGGATTACACTGCTAAGCTACAGAGGCTGGGTGGGAGTCCTCTCTGCCCTGCTGTTTGCTCTCAATTTAAGACATCTCCAATCTCCCTCCACCCTCTCTACCATTCACAAAATGAGCCACAAAGTTTTGGCATTGCTCCTTTCCTTTGAGCCACATATTAGGATCATGCATACAGAAGACTAGCACCTAGTATGGTTGCAGACTTTAAACAATATTGTTTTATTGTTGCAGCTGTACAGAATGAGTACATGTAAGAATGATGCAGTTTGATGAGTCATGGATTAGTCGTCATACATAAACAAAGAGTGATTCTCTTAGCCATTTATATAAGTAATGGAGCTCTGAGGCAGTCACCACCCACATCTGATTATGGCCTGAGGGGCAGCTACATTTCTGGATGGCTCACAGGTGGTTCCTGCTGAGTTAAGTGGTTGTCATCAGTCGTTCAGCAGACTTACGGGAGGTCTGCATGCCAAAAGCACAAATCCCTTTTCAAGCAAAGGGTCTTTTTTTGTGAGCTAATAAGTGCTGCCAATGGACTGGATTCAAAGAACTACAAGAGGAAAGAAAATAGCCTCTAGTATTGTTCTATTGACATAGATACAAGAGCTTGTGCAAGCATTCACACTTGTAACAACTATTCATGCTTCCCCTTCTTTGTCCCAGTTTTATTTTTCTTGAGCAATAGTAGGTTTCAAGCAGTCGTTCCATGTGTGGGAAAAGGCCTGCCACAGGTGGATAAGCGCCACTGAGCCCAACCCACAGGTTATAATGAAAAAAAAAACAAAACCAAATCAGTAACCATGATGAGTCATAGGAAGCTGCTGTCTACAGAGTCAGCTCATCGATCCATCTAGGTCAGTATCGTCAACACAGGCTAGCAGCACCTCTGCTGAGCTTCAACAGGAATTTTCCTCTGTGCTACTCTGGGCTACCAGGGATAGGGTTTGGGCCTTCTTGCATGTAAAGCATGTATGCTACCATTGACCTATGACCTTCCATTGTGATCTTAAAGTACAGCACAGTTGAACGCGAGTATATCCTTCTGCTAAGAACTAAAGTGACAGCCCTGAGCAACGTACATTCTTTCTTCACCGCCAACCGTCACAATGCATTCCGAGTATCCTCTGGGTTTAAAAGAAGCCAACATCGCTTCCCCCTGTTGTGGTGGAGTGAGTGGAATGTTGCTGCATTCTTTGACTATCTCCCGTACCAATGGCTCACTCATCATTTGTTCACGCAAGTAAGTGGCGTCTAGCCCAGATACCCACACAGCTGACATGACATCCTTCATGTGAACCTGAAAGGCCAAAAAGGTATATTTTACAAAACCAAACATATATTCACCCACTCTACTAAATTATTATATTGGCACGCAACTTTAAGGAATGCTTATTTCAAAGAATCTCGCCTAGCACAAGACCAAGGTTTTGGGGTACAAAGTGCAACTGACAAGTACAGCAGCTAGAGCCATTGTTAAGTGGCCAAAGACATCTTTAAGAGCTGGATCTCTTATATTTAGCAAGGGAAAATGCAATTGTTTCCTATTCATCTCAGCATGCTTTTTCCAGTGACTGCTTGCTGGTGTTTGACTCTTAGCACCCTGTTCCCAGTTGTGAGCCCAGTTTCTCCTTTTGCTATGTTAGCCATCTTTTGAACTTCTTAATGAAAAGTAGTATATAGGTAAAAATATTCTAAATAATAAAGTACGCAAGGCTTCAAAAAAATGCATGGCTTGGTGCATATGTGTGTGTACAAGGACACACCCACAGGGATACCCTTAGTGGTATAAATCAAGGCACCTAGCAAACAAGCCAGCTGTCTAATAATCTCAGTTTTCATTTAAAAAAATCCTCCATAAACTTTATAGTCCTTACAGCTGGTATGCTATGCTTGAAAGCATATTACAAACCAGGGGTCTCCAAACTTATTAGCCGGAAGGCCACATCAAATATGCACACTAACAAAAATCTGCATAGCCATTCTATTTCCTTAATGTGTATGTACCACAGAATTCATTTTTTCTACAGGAGGGAGCATGGACCTATGTTTTTTCAGTGTGGATTGCACACCACCTAGGCCAGTGATGGCGAACCTATGACATGCGTGTTAAAGGTGACACACTACAGCGTTTGGGGTGACACACCAGCGTTCACCAATACCTGACAAAAACTAAGTTTATTTAACTCATTTTTCATTTTTGTAATTATTTGTTGTTTCTTTATACAATACATAACACTACACATGATTGGACTGAATTTTTTTGTTTAAATAAATGAATATCAAGAATTGTTTCACTTTTGTTTGGGAGAGGGGTTGACACACCAGCAGACTCAAGTTAAGCATTTTCTGAAATTTTGACACGCCAAGCCCAAAAGGTTTGCCATCACTGACCTAGGCCAAACTCTATCAGTGCTCAGAAATAGAAGCCCAAACTCTATAATTAAATACAACAGAAACTGTAGCAGCCCCACAAAACACCAAAGAACATTTCTGCAGCAATCTTTCCCAGCTTCATGTTGCATTTACCCTCTGACCTTTCTTAATTCAGGGTCATGGGAGATCCAACGAATGACTGCTTCAAAAACATGTCTCTCATTTCCAACATTCAGTTTCTCCAGAGACAGCACTTCTTTCAATTTCTGAGGACTCAGCTCAAGGAACTCCTCCGTGCCGCTGACATCTCGGAAGTGCGTTTCCAGATACTCTGAGGCAAGGTAATGAACGTGACGTAAGCAATAGTGCAGAGCAAAGTCCCGGATTCCGATACAGTTCTCAGCAGCAACGCAACCTTCCAGGAATTCGCAACATAGAGTTTTTAGGTCTGTAAGCAGCAACAGATCGGCAGCTTGCACCACGTCTTGGATCGTCTCTTCACTTAGCCTGATCTGCAATAAGAATTTGTTTACAAGTTACAATGAGAGCACCAAGTAAAATTTGCCAAAAGATAAGTTCTAACTATGAGACTGACAGATGGGGGCAGGGGTGATTTAGGCGTACTGATCTATTGAATTTTAAAATACTACTTGGCCGCTTTCCAGACCCAATGAAGGAACCAAGCTGAAGAAACATTTTAAAATATATTACAATGTGTTCATACGCAACAGTTAAAACCATCTAGAAAGAAACAAGCCATCAAATCAAAGACTCATTCAAGTCAAAAGAAAGCCAGTTGAAACAGCCTGCTTAAAAATGGGCACGGTAGGGGTCAGTCTGGCTTTATGTGCAGGTTCTACAAGGTGGGGTGGCCCCAACACTCACACAGTCCCACCCATTGTTCCCATCAATCAGACTCTGAGCAATGGTGGATGTAAAACACTGCCTCCAACTCTGACTGCAGCATTCAGACCAATTGATAGGGGTGGAGGCAGTCCTTCAGATCCCAAGTTACATACATACTTTAACTCAGAGTGCACTCTCAATGCACAAGTACAAAAGGAGATCATGCTGGATCAAATTCAGGCTAATCTAGTTCGCATTCTTTTCAGGAATGCAAAATGAATAGCTGACACTAGGCAATTCATAGGAAACTGGCCAATGCTAGACCATTTCTGGTCTACTCCTCCCATAGAAAGAGGTGTAAATAAAGACCAAAGTTCATGAAGAACAGAGATATGGAGAATTAAGCTTGGTAGCACGAACCTGGCCACTGAAGATGTAGTCCAATATTTCTTTCATAATGTCAACAGATATCCCTTCAAGTTCAATTTTATATGTTGAGCCATCTTCCTTTGGAGGATTATAGTTCAGTTTGGTCCTGAAATTAGAAAACATGTTTGAGTTTTTTCTAAACAAAGTGACTAAGACAGGAGCAAACAAGCCACATACAAGAATAATTCACTGTTTTCATGATGGGATTTCAGTTCTGTACCCTCCTATAAACTCTCAAAGAAATGTATCATGGAGAAAAGTGGCTTTAACCTAAGGCCCCGATATCACTTTGCAGCATCACCAGTTTGTGAATATTCAGAGCCGAGTACAATTCTGGCCCTTTTCATTCAAATAGTATTTGTATACCGCTTTTCAACACAAAGTGGTTTACAGGCAAATAGTAATAATAAAATTAAATGGCTCCCTGTCCCAATCACAATCTAAAAATATGCAAAACACCACCAGCAACAGCCACTAGAAAAGACACTGCGCAGGAGTGAAGAGGGACAATTACTCTCCCCCTGCTAAATATAAGAGGAACACCACATGAAAAGTGCCTCTTGCCCAGTTAGCAGGGGTAACTTTTATGCTAGATCTTTGGAAAAACCATTGTTTTCCTCATACAGCTTATCAGGAATTCTGATCTTAGCATCATTTCACATACACACACTCCCCAGATCACCTCAACTCACTGCACTGAAAGTTTCCAAGTAATGCAAAGATCCACACCCAGTTTTTCCAGATCCAACCAGATATAAGCCTAAGCTTGCAAACCAATGACAGAACAATTCCTGTGTACATACAAAGAGCAACTGCTTTGAAGCTCCCTTCCTGAAGAGCCCCATTCATGGCCAACTTCAATGAGCTTCCATGGCCAAGTGAAATTTGTGCCATTTGGACACACACTTAGAAGGGACAGATAAGAGAAACAGCATTTTCCTTTTAAGAGAAGAGGAACCTTTTAGGTATCAAAAAGTAATGTCTTTCAGGCATGAAACGAGCTGCTTGGAAAGAGTTCCAACCTCAAGGCAGCAGACACAGGGAGGGGTGGAAGAGGGAATCTACTGGCTAATGGATCCTGAGTGAGGACAGCAAGCTTGCAGAGTCATGTTCCTCACATTTTAAGGGATTATTGGGAGGGGAAAATACCACATTATAGAAGGTTTTACAACAAAAACGGGATTCTGAGTCTAAACAAGAAATTCTCCCTGGAACATACTGTAGACCATCTTGGTGTTAGCAGGACATGTCCTAGGCAGCCAACATAATATTCCCTGGAAGGAAAAAATTCTTGCCTACCTGCCTGGAAATATGAATGTGCATGAATTGGGGGGGGGGGTAAAAGGTTTTAACTATTTGCTTCTAACAGCCAATTGTTGTCCTGTTGTGTTGGTATACAACTAGCAGTAGGAATTGACACAGCTTGTTCAGGCATCTAAATATAGATGTAAATAAGGTATATAATTATGAAAGTACACCTCATCATCAAGAATAGGTCATACTTACCAGGCAGGATATGCAAAAAAAAATGAAGTGATAATGAAAAGAAAATGTTTGTGGTGTCAGATATGCAAATCTAGACAATTATGTGTCTCTCAAGAGAACCCCTGCCGAGTCAGCATAACTGCAACTGCTTAAGGTTATATATTTTAAAAGGGTAACTTTCACAATGAGCATATTACAAGGATTTTATCCCTGCTAACTGGGCAAGAGGCACTTTTTCAAGTGGTGTTCCTCTCATATTTAGCAGGGAGAGAGTAGTTGTCCCTATTTACCCCTGCGCAATGTCTTTTCTAGTGGCTGTTGCGGGTGGTATTCCGCATTGTTTTAGATTGTGAGCCCTTTGGGACAGGGAACCATTTAACTTTATTATTATTACTATTTGCCTGTGAACCACTTTGTGAACTTTGTGTTGAAAAGTGGTATATAAATATGATTGATTGATTGATTGATTGATACACAAGGCACCTGGAATGAAGAACCGCCTCTACGATCAAAGATCAGAGTCTCAAACTAGTATTTGTGCCAGATAGACATGAACACCCTCCTTTAGCACAAGAAAGAAGTATCAATGATCTGAGGGGTACCTCATTTTGTCTTTGATGGTAATAGATGGGTTTTTTTAATGTAGATCTATGTAAGATCAGGAGGGAGTAGGCAGAAAGGGCACACAAATGAGAGGTGCTAAGCCTTTCCTTTGTCCTTCCACCAAAATGATTTTCTCCATTATTGGGTTCAGATGCTGGAAATAATCTGCACTGGAGAAAAAACCAACCTGGGTAAGGGCTGCAGGGAGAAAAATGGTGGTTGGGGATGGAGGATACAGCACCCTCCACCCATGTATTCTGTGTTACCCTACACACAGTGAGTGGGACAGACACATTCAGAGACCCTAGGCCTCACATCACAAATCCTTTTGACTTTAAGTCATGTCCTGCGTCAACCCAACAATTATAGACTTACTAGCTTGTCCTTGCCCGGCGTTGCCTGGGTATTTATTTATCCCAAGCTTCTATTAGACAGGAAAAAGAATGAATTCTATCTATAGTGTAAAATTGAAGTAATTTTATGTACAGGAAATTAAAAGGATTAGTATAAAAATTATAAAGTAAAATCTTTCACAAATTCACTATAATATTAATTTAACTCAGAACTTGATAATAAGCAACATTTTTAGTTTCACCTCCAGGAGCAAGAATACATAAATTCTTGGGTGAACCCACCTTTGAGCAAGCAACATAAAGTTGTCCATGGGAGAAACATGGTGATCTCCAATCCACTCCTCAGTACTTAATAGACTGCCCCTGTGACTTGTTGATCGTGATCGAGAATGCAAGTCTTACTGGAAATTGCAATCTCTTAAAGTTAAAAAGGAGATCCGTCAGAAGGAGTGTTATCCATGGGATAAAAACTGTTTCACCCTCTTCCTGTCTTGTTAAGATAGTCACTTCAATTACAGTACCCAGCATCTTCCTGACACACAGCCTTGTGCCGTTGCAAAGTTTTGGCGGGCCGAGGTTCCGTAGTAAAATAATTGGAGATCCCACAGTAAGTAAAAGACGATGTGGTGGCAATCCAGCCGGATCAAGTGAGTTTAGGAAGTCTGATGGGAAATTGACGACCTCATAGGCATTTACTACGTATATAGACTTGTATTCAGTGACTACACCTGGTAACGTGGCAAGTATTTGATTGGAGTCCAAGACCAGGGCATAATGATTTCTAAAAATTTCCAGAAGGTTCTACAGAGTTCTATTCGTTCTATTCAACTACACTTGGGCTTAAATGTCATTGGGACTGTCCCCAATCAGCTTAATGACCCCGAAAACTATGGATTTGACACTAATGTCGGTCATTTTGAACATTTTATTTTTCACCCCTTCTCACACGGCATCAGGAGCGTCGCCGTTCATCTCAGCGACCCCGAAAACTATGGATTCGAAACCAATATTGGCTGTTTTCGAGTATTTTTACACGGCACCCCATTTGCATCCCCACCCCTAGGGGTGCTAGGGGGGTCTTACTCCCGCAGTATTTCTTTCCAAATTGTAAGGCATATGTGTACCAAATTTGGTGCAAATCGCTCCAGGCGTTCCAGAGCTATGCTGGAACACACACACACCCAATTTTATATACTGTATATAGATTCACTGCTTAAATCTTCACAGCAGATTTGCTCTAAACTCACACTTTGCCAAGTCACAGCCACAGCTTATTTCTTCCTACTGCTTGAACATTTGTGAGCTGCCAGAAAATACCTCTCCCCTGTATTAACCCTAATTAAATCTTACTTAATTGTATTATGAAGAAGGCTAGCCATCTTATAATGCAGCCTTGTTTTTATAGCTGTACTGCTTTCCCCTTCATCAATCCTGGCTTGGACTCATGAATGTTTAAAGGGAACCTTGTATTTCAGATCAATAAGAAAAATTACATGATGCAGCACTTTTAAACACCCCCCCCAAGTATTAGTTCAAACAAACAAACATTTCCCCATTTCCTTCTCATTTCTCATCACACCCTCGCCCTTTGGCAAACCACGGCAAAGATAGGAGACTTCCCCACACCCTGCTTCAAGACCCAATTTTCTAAAAATGTGCTTATGCACTTGCTCCCAGGTGCAGGCCCAACTGAAAGGAAATAAAAACAAATCCTTGCCCCTATATAAAATCCAGGGCACTGGTTTCTGTTTCTCCACTCCTTCCATACAAAGAAGCAGCTACAATAATTCATTCGTCTAGAATTTCCATTTCACCCTATCCCTTCTGAAACACATAGGGTAGAAATCCCCCCATGCTACACAGATAGATTCAGCTTCTTACATCCTCCTTGCTCTGCCACGCCCAACTACACACTTGATGACTACAGTTCAGAGTGGATGTTATCCATGATGAAGAAATCAGAAGCATGCACTCATGCCCCACCCATGCTTCCCTTGTTAAGTGTTACATCTGCATAGATGCTAATCATGCTTAAGGTTAACTGTGGGACCTTTGAACTAGAATGTAGACCTGGTTTGCAAACTTTGGCTCGCATGGTGTGTGTGTGTGGGGGGGGGAGGAGACACTATACCATGGTCAGAGCCATAAAATCCTACCCCAGCACCCTAGGGCTGTGACATCAGGTTCTGCCAGTTTGTCCCCCCCCCCCCATGTAATGGCTCCCTGAAGGAAGTAGCATTGCCAGTTGCAAGTGCCCCTCCTCCATTGGGCCACAACAGTTTCAATCAATCAATCTATACTGCTTTTCAACAAGAAGTTCACAAAGCAGTTTACAGGTTAAAATAAAGTTAAATGGCTCCCTGTCCCAAAAGGGCTCACAATCTGAAAAAATGCAGAACCCCACCAGCAACAGTCACTAGAAGAGACACTGTGCTGGGGTGAAGAGGGACAAGTACTCTCCCCCTGCTAAATATAAGAGGGCACCACTTGAAAAAGTGTCCCTTTCCCAGTTAGCAGGGGTCAATGCACATCTCCATTGTTATTTTGCTGCATGTAGATGCAAAAAGGCAATTATACTTCCTTCAGTACATTATGCAGCCATGTACCTAATATACAATCTTAATTCCACTCACACACAGACTGATTCAGGGCTGCCATTATTCTTAATTCAATCTTTTGCATTCAGGCAAGGCTCCCTGTGGCCAGGTTGTTCTGGCAAAACATCTCATGAACAAAACTCCAGAAATTCCCAAAATGATGTACCCAGGACATTTTTTAAAATCTAAATTAGAGTCACTAGTACTTAGTCAAATTTTAGGGGCAGTTTTTCTTTGGAGACTTAATATTCTGGGTCCTATGACTAGGGGTATGTTTTTAAAGTATTTTTTCTAAAATGTCTTGATTAAAATGGTAAACTGCAGTGTTGTGTGTTTTTATTCAGATACTTTAAGCCCCAGAAGGCAGTGTTGTGTTTTTATGCATTTTTAACTAAAAAACCACCCCTACCTATGACAAATAAGCTGCATTTTTTTCAGCACAAAGATTATTTATTTGGGTGTTTTTCCTTTTTCTGATAAATATAATACACAAGACATTGCTCTTAATACAAATATGCTTTTAAACAACACACTCTTTGTTTGGCAAAACTATGGCAGAACAAACCAACACATTCTTTATTTTTAAAAAAATTATACCCTGCCTTTTTCTGACAGTAACTCAAGTTGGCTCACAATAATATTTAAATACAGAAACCACAAAAAATAGTTAAATAGAGCTCTTTAGTTTCTCTTTCCTGGGGTTGTTACACTGGACCACCAAAAGATTAACAAAAAAGGCTGCTGTCAAAATGATTCTTTGCCTGCAGCAGGGTGAGTTCTGCTGCTCTAAGTGACCACAGTGTAGAATCCAAAATGAATGCACTTGCAAAGTGATATGACAACATCCTGCCCATGGCAAGCCTTAAAACATATTCTCCAAGCAACACTTTGAGCTACCAGAAGAATTGGGTCATCCTGGGTTCTACTGCACCTGCTAAGGAGTTGTGCCATTTTAACACAGTAAGTAAAGGAGTCACAATTGAACATAATGTGTAGCAGAGAATCAGACCACCCATGAAGCTGAGCTCTGCAAAGAAAAACTGCAGACTGCATCAGAAGTTTGCATTGAAAGAAGGGGGCACTTCTTTCCTTATGGGATGTTTTTATTATCAAAACTGTCCGTCCGTCCCCAAGCTGATTTTCACATAGCCAGTATAGGGAGAATGTGGATACTTGTATCCTTTGTGGGTCAAAAAGGAACAATTATGGCAATAAAAATGGCCCAAGGTAAAAACCCACATTTGTTTCTGAGCTTGGGTTGATTGTTACATTTATATCTCCCAAACTCAATAGGCAAGTAGGATTAACGCACAAATTTTTGTTAAACATTGTAAACAAACCCAGTCTCAATTCTTGCATCTTGAACCCTACAAAAGATTTACTTGCAAAAGATTCACTCAAATCTCTGAAAATGTGACTATCAGAATATTATCTAGTGATCTAGCTGAAACGTGACCAAGCTATGAAGGTACTATTAAACAGAACTTACTGGCAATTCAAAGATAGCCACAATGCCTCTTAACAGTAACCATTCTGTGTCTACAAGCAGTTTTTTTTATTAACACATTTATATTTTAAGTTTTACTTTAATTTCAGTATTTAACTGATAAACTAGCTCCAAAAGATCTTCCTGGCAAGATTCAAGACTTCTAGGCAAGACTACTAATGCTGTCTGGTCAATTTAATCCAATTGCTTTGACAAAAATTGCAGATCACTTCACGTATACTTGTGCTTGTTCTGTTCCAATGGCCATGCTGGACCAACCAGGCCAGTAACCAACAGAAACCATGTTTAAGATCCCTCACCTTCGGCACAATCCTATACATGTATACTCAGAAGTTCGTCCTGTCAAGTGCAGTGGGACTTACTCCCAGGTAGGGATGTAGCTAAGGAAGTGCAAGGGGGTGCATTTGCACCAGGCAACAAGCTGAGTTTGACATTAATGGCCAAAATTGTGAAAACCTTGGTATGTATCAATAATGCCATCATGTTATCTATCATTGGAAAGGTAACTTAATGCAGAATGCAATGACACTAACAATGATACGTGTAATATCCTTATCAAAAGTTGTGGCCAAAAAACCGCAGAGAAAAGAAAATACAACTGGGCAACATTTTGCCCTTTGCACTGGGCTACATTTGCATTAGCTACGCTCCTCCTCCCTGGTACGTTCGTATAAGACTGCAGCCCTCATCAACCACCTCTTTCTACAACTGCAAGAGATCCAATAAAACTCTCCAACAACTACCAGACATGCAATGAAGCTTTAGGAGCACAGTTCTGTTAAGTCAGCATCTGAAATCTTCCAGTGTCTGTAAAGCCAAGCAAGCTATTATCAAGTTCTTAGTTTCTAGAATTTAATAGGAAGAAGCCAAGCTACTGTTGGCAGAACTCATCATTATGTCTCAATATTAATTCTATCTCAATTATAATGCTGTAAAACATCTTTCTAGACTTGGTACTGTCTGAACAGGTTGCACAATATGCCACCATTGCTAAACCATCTCTTCATAAAACTGAAGTGAAGCGTCTAGCCTTTTACAGATGTCTCTCTTTTCACTTGAATTATGTACAGGTTTGGAATGCTCATTTGCCAACAGTATGCAACATCTTTGGAACAAAGGTGAAAGTTCATCTCCAGAACTCTGCTCAACAAGAGTTGACTCTGAAGCAGAAACAGCCCTACTAAAAAGATGTAGAATCACCAGACTGATATAGGTGGAAAAACAAGCTTACTGGTTGCAAAGAAAAAAAATCATGTGAATACACTACTAGTATCTACATGGCATGCAATGCAGTGAAAGCCAAGTAGGAGCATATATGAAACGTTTACACGTTGAAACTGCCTGTAGTGTAGAGCACTAGTCTGCAAATTGCATTGGGTTTCCTTTCAAGTTTCCAAGGAGACTGCATGGCCCGTACTGGGGCCGCTTGGCCTTCTGAACGGGTTTAGGATTCTGTTTTATGGCTGAATCCCAAGCCCACCCCCCTCCCGGGTTGGCACATCTGTTGGCCGACCCACAGCCCACCCAGTTACACCAAACTCCCTCACCCCTCCCACTCCCTCATGTCAAAATGGAGTCTCCTTTGCGCCAGCTGGCGCTGCGCAGGCGCAACAGGACCACAGCACCCCTGCATCGGCGCTAATGCCATTGCTATGACGTAACATCGCCATGACAGGTAGCATGGGACTGCGCTGTTAATCATGCCCAAAAGGAAAAAAAAATCACGTTTGTATCTACCATTCTTCCCAAAAGCAGAGGGTGGCATACATAGATATAAACAACCCTGGCTTCAATTTCACAACAAATAAAAAAATAGAAGACAACCTGGTAAAGTTCGTTCAGCTGAAAAAGTGACAGGTTCAAGGCTAACCACTAAGCACATGAAAATGTGAATTCTGATCTTTGCATTCAAAGTGCAATTCCTTAGCCCCTACACTATACTCACTCTCAAGGAACGGTGGGAGATTAAACCTGGCAATTTCAGGTGGTAAAATTTAACTAAGTCAAATGAAAAGTGGGCCATGTTCATCTCACAAGATATCACACAGAGTGGTCCAACCAGTTAGCCATACATAGTTCCTTTTTCCTTGTAGCTTCAACACAAAACATATGTGAAGCTTTAAAATTAAACATGGTACAGTCAAGGAAAGTATATATTTGTGGATATATTTCAAGACGACGACACGGCTGCTCCTAGTTATTACCCCTCCTAGTGATGTTCTTGCATAAGCTCCAGAACTGATTTTAGATCTCATTAAAGCTAGGATAGATACACCTCATCAAATATATGCAATGACTAAGGCTATGGGCTTAGTCATCCCATCTCCTCATAGGCTTCAACCAACACAAAAGCAAAATCAGACAATACGCAACGGGAAGAGTAAGAAGCTGGGGAATGAACAGGTGGCGCACACCTTCTCACACCACAAGAGATGATACTTTAGATTAATTTATGGTTCTTAATGCAAAATCAAGTTGGTGTTTTCAACCTTCAGGCTTGTAGGATAAATTGTATATTATAATGAACAAGGATACAGTACAAGAACTTAAACTCAAGAACAGTTTAAGCTACTTTAGGGTCAAGAAGGGGCAGGGGGGAAGAAGGAAGAGAGACATTAAAACTCATAATTGCACATCTTCCAAGAATCAAGCAAGAAGAAAGGCTTCTTGGGAGTAGGAAGCCTAGTACAGAAAATACCTTCCTTGACTTCACAAACAGCCAAATGGTCAGAGTGTGCTTAGTTTTTCTTTCCTTTTAAGTTAGTGGATAAACACATCTGCTTACCACAGTAGGAGGCCGCTTGGTAAAATATAATCCGTTTGGACATTTCTGACCAGCCCTTGCTTCTACATGGTAAGGAAAAGAAGGTACAGTAAGCACACATGTCCCATCCTTCTTCTGGAATCCCACTGCTGAATCATGTGAGAGACGGGTCAGACAACCTCTCTTTGTGTGGTACAAATATTAAATTAAAATTTGAACTGCGTGTAGATGAATGGTTCAGATCAGCGTTTCTCAACCAGTGGTACTCGTTCCCCTGGTAGTACTTGCGGTGGTGTCTGGTAGTACCTACAGGACCCCCAGATCCATCGCCTGGCAGCAAGACCAGCAATGCAACAAGACAACAAGCAGCAGTAGGAAGCGCAACCTGGCGTGCAGAGCTCCATCATGTGCTTTTTACACACTTGAAAAAGCTTTCCTGTTTGCCCCGAGCCTCTTGCCAGTGTTTGTGGTGTCTGGCCTTACATAGTGCTACGAGAGGGACAAATGTTGAGGAATGTTGGTTTACTGTAGGTCAATCACCTGGACCCCCAACAGGATGGCAGCAGGCCATTTTGCAATGGAACACGGGGCCTTGGCTGTCCTTCCCCAAAGCAGTCCTCCAACAGAACTATTTATCATTTGGCCCTGTACACAGAAAAAGGGCAAAGGGACCCTGTGAGACCCACATAAGCACCACCGGTAGCAATTACTCACTGGAAAATTCTACACACAACCTAAACTTTTTCTGTTTAATTTACGCATTTTATGAAATATTTAAATATGTTGGTTACATGAATAGCTATAGAGCACAGCATCAGATGCTTCAACAATAAATATCTGGGGATTGCGTTTAAGCTACGTTAAATCTCTTTTTAATAAAGGTGTCCGTGTGCAGTTCTTCAAAATTCTCCTGCACAGGAGGAGGGCTAAAAAACTTCAAACCTATTAGGCATGGAAAAACTAACAGGAACATTGATCTAGGCCAGGATCAAAAATGGATGCACACAGAAGGATGATTATACACCTGAGCTTTTAAAGGCTCCCTTTGTGCCTACAGCTTCTTGTGTGCTGCCTCAGAAGAAAGTGAAATGGCCCTGGTTTTTGGATGGCTTTCTGTTGCTGCCTCAGAACAATTACCGGGAAGTCATTTTCAAAGAATTTCATACCCCCACTCCCCAATTCATCCATGCGTTATAGCAAATTCTATTACTTTTTGGCTTAAACCTTGCCCCGATTTATCCATGAGATTGACTTATACACAACTTATATATGGTAATTTTATTAACTGCTATAACAATTAATATACAATGGTTTGCAATTAGAGCTATTACTCAACTGAGAAGTATTAAACTCAAAAAACTTTGGTCATGCAGGCCACATGCCTTTCCCTTGGCAGAATTAGACATCGATTTCTATTTAGTGCATCTGTGTGCAAATCAAGGATATTAAACAAAATTTCTGACTTAAAAGCTAAGGCTGCAATCCTATGTGCTTATCTTGAGAGATCATTGACCAGAGTGGAATTTCCTTCTAAGCAAACATGCATATGACCAGATCAGACCAAGACTCAATAACTTTCCAGAAGCAAGAACTAGCTGCTACTGGTGCATAAGACAGAAGAGTCATGCTGTTCAGTCGATAAGAGTCACAAATATTTTGACAATACAACACATTGCAGAGCTCAGTGCAAGTATACAAGATGACAAGAGCAGTCATATTGGCTCAATGGATGAAATGCAGGATGGCATCACATGATTTCAGTGCCCAAGATTGTCCACAAAAACACACAAAATTTGATTTGCAAAGTTATGCATAAGAACTGATAATTCCCCCCTTTCAAATAGAAAAACAGATTTTAACTATATGTATTTGATAGGTGATCATGGTTCAATTTTTAGAGATTGTGCAGGTTTAAATATTTTCCTTTGTATAAAAAGCATATTTCCCTTTACTCTCTTAGCTGGCTGGCTGTGCCCCTGGCAGCACATCCTTCAGGTATGCCCCCGCCCTGCTCTGAACACTGGCAGATGCAGAGTTTAGGAGACAGGTGGAGCATCTGCTCCCAGGTGTGCTAGGCTATGGAGAAGGCAAGTAACAGAAGCAACCTTACCTATTTCTTGGAAGAATCTCCTGGTTTGTTTTCTCTTTTCCAAACTACAGTGCAAAGGAAAACTTTAAGGAGAGGTAATTTGTAAGCTTCTGGAAGCCAAAGGAACTCACCCCTGGAGATCTGGCAAGTCAATTTCTGGAAGCCTGGCAACAGCCAGTACAGTTTGACACTATACAACATCCTTAGCAAACCCTCATGATTTCCAGCAACCCTGCAGCTCAGATTTGTTCTCAAGCAGTTCTCATTCTTTTGTCCCATGGCTTAGGGCAACAGGCTTTTTTTGCCTGGTTCTAGCCTCTCCCTTCCTCAATTAAGACATGCAGGCTGTCATTCACATTTTTCATCCATCAGCATTTCAACTTCTTCATACTATCCAAGGGCACTTTACATACGCCAGCAAAGGGCCCCATTACCCCAGAGGAGTAATGTCCTTCCTTCAGGATGAAATATCTTCCTGCATAGAATCCTAGAGCTTCACCAGGAAATAGTAATATTTTGGTTTCAAATATGTGATCTGCATTTCACTGTAAAAAGAGCCAACTTAAAATAGTGCTTGTTACCCTGGTTAAACTGGCCTTTACAGAAGACAATCGGTATCTAAATCAACCCTTTCTTACTGCTTAGGAGCATCCAGAAGTCAACGCAGATGATGATGATGATTAGAATTTATACCCTACCTTTCCCATGCCAAAGCTGCCCAAGGCAGCTTTACATAATAAAATTACAATATAAAACAATGATAACTCAAAACATCAAGTACAAAAGCATTAGAACATTGTATTTTAAAATACAAACACACATATAAAACATTTAAAGCAGAGCAAGACATATCTTGTCAGGCCATGGGAAGGGGAAGCAAAATTGTCCGGGATCAATCAAGCTAGATGAGTTTAAGGGCTCAATCCAGAGCTGGGATGGAACTGCCATAAATGAGCGGTAAGGCACGTGCAGTTTGGGCAGTAAGCTCTTGCCACTCATGCTGCGGCATCACTGACTCCCCGCTGCCCAGAGATGGTGACACTGGCAAGAGGTAAGGTTACTCAGCACTGCGGGCATTCTGGGTAGGGCGGGAGGGATGGAGCAGGAGTAGAACTGATGGCTCTTCATGTGGCTCTAACCCCTGCTAACTGGGCAAGAGGCACTTTTTCCAGTGGTGTTCCTCTTATATTTAGCAGGGGGAGAGTAATTGTCCCTTATCACCCCTGTGCAGTCTTTTTGGTGGCTGTTGCTGGCGGGCTGCCTTTTTTTTTTTTTTTTAGATTGTGAGTCCTTTTGGGACAGGGAACCATTTAACTTTATTATTACTATTTGCCTGTAAACCACTTTGTGAACTTCGTGTTGAAAAGCGGTATATAAGTACCTGTTTGACTGACTGACTGACATAGAGGCCCTTGCCTCTGCACTTGCTAAACAGCTGGCACAGAGGCGAGCAGACATCACTTACACTGCGCCCAGACCCCAGACCCTGCTGCCCCCTTACCCCTTTCTGTGGGGAGCCTCTGGCGTCAGCCCAGTACCAGACAGATGCAGCCCCAGCCACTTGGTATGGCTGAGGTCGCAGGCGGTAGGGCAGCTCAGGACTGGGCTGCCTGTCCTGTGAATTGGAAACCATGCTTTGAATAATACTGGGTTCTTCAGTCATGAGCATAGACAGAGCCTCCTTTCTATCTAGGTTGTCAATTCGTACTCCCACCCCCAGCATGGGTCCTGTTCAGATGAAGTGAGGCTTTTGAAGCATGTGGCAGGCCATAAATAGAAAGAAAAACAATAAAGTAATTTACCCACCAAATTGATCCTTGTCATAAAAGAAAAAATGATCTGCTGAGCCAAAAGACTAATTTACTGGCCAAAGTGCTACAACGTTTGCAATGAAAGTTAGCCTTTCTATTTCTGCTAATAATCTGTTCTGTACTTTTCAGTCTAGCTGCCATTCTATCCAACAGCCCCACCCCACCTCCATGTGACTCAAAACCTGCACACCCTCCCACAACAAAAGCTGGTTCAATAATTTCTCATCTTACCCCTCTTTGATTCTGTGGTACAGACAAATGAGGACAATCATCAGCAAACATTTTTGTCCCTTCTAGTGTTGCCTAAATGTAGAGTGTGGAATGTGCACTGTATCAATGAAAAACCAAGTGAACAGGCTGAAGGCTAAAGCAGAGCAAGCTAGGCCTGAACAGGCGAACAAGAAAACGTGTTCTGAATTTAGACCAAATATAGCAATTTTTTCAAAGGCCATAAGCAATAGTGATTCAGTCTGACTGTTGGTAAGTATGTCTCTCTTAACAGGTAGCCTGTGCTAAGAATATAAAACCACAGTTTGTTCAGTAGATCCAAGTTACAGTACATGCTTGCCTGATACAGGATCACTGACTATTATCAAATAAGCGCAGCACAGTACAAAAATATTTCACTTGTGGTTACCAGGCAGGCAGAAGTTGAATGCATATTGGAAACTTGCAAAACACCCAGGGAAGAGACTCTCAAACAATCCTAAGAGCAGGCAGGTCTGACTGAGGTGAATAGGATTCATGAGTGAAGTTGCATCTTTGTGCCGCAACACTCAAACCTGAGACACAAAGATGTATCTTTCCAATGAATCTTTGCTGCGTAAGCCTAGCAGGTGCTTTCACTGATGGTTTTATCTTCATAGGTATAGAGGTTTCCCTTTCAGATGCAAGCACGGCCTCTGAGTTGAATTGGTTCTCACCAAAGGACAAAAGCAAGAAGCTGTTCTTTGAGATGTGTTCTGCTGAAACTGATGTCTTCCACAAGGAGAGAAATAGTAAAATGAACCTTGCCAGTGGTTTCTATCAGCCTGTGCAGTTGCACACAAAGATGAAAAACTTCCTATCAAGTTGGTATGTGACAGTTCTGGTGGTTTTAGGAGCAAAATTCTTACATGGATTTCCTTTGTCTGTATTGGGTTTTCAGCTGCTTGCACTTTTCACTTTTGAAAAGTGCAAGCAGCTGAAAACCTAATACAGACAAAGGACAGCTCTTTCCAAACTTAATATGAGTCACTTCTCAGCGTCTATGTGCACATACAACCCAAAGTTTCTGCCTTCACATGTCTATACTTTGTCCATGATCAAATTCAAAAGCTTGGCTTTGAGAACGTCAACATCGGTGAAACCAGACTAGGAGAACAACTCTACATATTCATCCAAGTCTCTGTGAGAAGTCGATCAAGAAGTTGCACTTGTATCTGAGGGCAGGTGGGCGGGGGGGGGGGGAAATCCCTGAGATGCCTTCAAAAAACAATGCCGTCAGCTGTATCACCTGGCTAGTGCATGCAACAAACTTTTTGGGAAACTGTTTGATGAATATTCAAAGCTTGATGGGTCTTTCACCAGCAGAAAGCACTAATGCAAACATGTTTAATTATCTTAGTGGACAACTGTAGATACAGGTTAAATGGCCCAGGTGACTCCTAGGTGATTCTCATGCTTCCACATTCATATGACTTCCACAGCAAGATGTAACTGGTAGCCAGAAGGCAAGTATCTTTGCCCTATCTATTGCTAAGATCCTGAACCAGAAGAAAGGCTGAGGCTTTGAAGGATATCCAAATTCTGTTTCAGTTTGACATTGGTGCATTTGAGAGCTTTAAGTACCAGCTGGCTATCCGTTTCCAACTAGCATCATTATAGCCGGCATCAAAGGTCTTGGCAACAAACCTATATAATTCTAAAACAAGCATTTCTTACATTTAAAACTAATAAAGAAGGATAATGACTAGCTTATGAACTCTGCCAGAACTTTAAACTACTTGGTGAAATGACAGGTAACAAACAACTAATACTTAATCAGGTTGCCTTCTCATAACGCCTCTAAAAGTGGCAAAAAAGCCTTTAATGCAGGTTGCACAAAGAACAATTGAATAATCAGTGTATATTGACATGAAGCCACTTATCAAACCGGACAAAGCCAAGAATGAATGCATTCATGTAATTAGTCAGAGAGATAGAGATAATGTATTAGTTTACATTCCATTTATGCCTTAATTCCTCATGAACAGGAAACATCACAACTCTGTGTATGTGTGTGCACACCACAATATTATATAAATACAAAATGGCATGCTATAATAATGGATTTCATTTTAAAGATGGCCCATCAGCTTTTTATATAGGTGTGCGTAACTGCAGTATTTAACACAGACATTTAAGTGAAGTACATAAATAAGAGGGAACCTGCACAGTCAAAATTGTATATAACATGAACACCTGAAAGTTCATACACAAGAAGTACTTTGAAACACTTTTGTAAAAACCAAAGAGCCTTGTGGGACTCTCAAGGCAAACAGTATTTTAATGAAAGCTTTAGTGGGCTAGTGTCTGCTTCATCAGATAAAAGATTGTAACCCATGCCAAAATTGCACACTAGGCTTCAAGGTGCCACAGGACTCTTTGTTGTTTTTGCGGCTTCAGACTAGCACAATGATGGCAAATCTATGACACACATGTCAAAGGTGACACGCCACAACATTTGGGGTGACACACCAGCATTCACAAACACCTGACAAAAACTGAGTTTGTGTTACTCATTTTTTCATTTTTGTAATTATTTGATGTTTCTTTATACAATTTATAGCATCCAACTTTATTGGACTGTATTTTTGGTTTGTATAAATGAATATAAAGAATTGTTTCTCATTTGTTTGGGAGGGGGGTTGACACACCAGCAGAGTCAAGCTAAGCATTTTCTGCAGTCTTGACACACCATCACTGGACTAGCAAGTCTGTCCCTTTGGAAATAACAGATTGTGAAATGTCCACCTTGGTTTATAACTAGTCTTACCAATGCCTGACATCTCCTTTTGTTTTTAAAGCAGGTTTAAACAGACAAAGCCTGAATTCTCAGCAAAGCTGCCTTCCAACTAGTCCCCAGTCCATAATTTTAAAGCACCCCCACTGTAAAAACAGACATCTTTGATCTTGACAAAACAGCCTGCCTTTGTCTCAGTGAACCTGGAAAGCTGACAGTGACCTTAATACGTAATGTTGGTAAACATTTACATGTTTAACATTCATGTAAACATGAATCACTTCATACTCAATGAGGAAGAGAACAGATGAGGAAGTGGCAAATGAGCAGGGCGGGAACTTGGCAAGCACTTCCCCAACTCAGGAAAGCACTCTTCAGCTGCCATACAGGAAGGCACTCTTTGCCTGCCATACAGGGTCAGAGCCTAAACTTCTGCCAGACACTCTGAATCATATGCCACATGCTCTCTCCTGTTTACAGTGTAATGAGATTAATTCACTGAGCTCCTTAAAAGCACATTAGAGGACTTGATAAGCAAGATGGGGTATCAGAATGACAAACAATGCACTCAGCTTAGCACATTTGTGAGTCTACTCAGTACCTTTTTAAGATGCACCGGTTGGTATAGCACAGGGGTCTCCAAACCCCAGCCCGGGGCCCTTGGAGAGCCTCTGTTCTGCCCGCAGCAAGCCTCTGGACCCCTATGAGCCACTGGCCCTTCTGACCTTGCTGGCACAGGCTGCACCCTCCAAGCTGGGCTTTGGTTGTGTGCAGAGGGTATTCTGAGGGCCAGGAAAGTCACGTGCAGCCTCCCCAGCCCTCAGAATGCTTTCGGAAGGCCAAAATTCCTCATTTCCTGGTTTCCCCAAAGACCGGCTTTCTGAGAGTCAGGGAGTCCTCCCCAGTCCTCAGAACTTGTTCTAGGTGTTGCTTTTCCTGTAACCAGCTAGTTCTGAGATATTTACCCCAGCACATTTAAGAAAGTTGCTTATGGGGTGGGGGAATGGGAGTCCATGAAAGTGTGCGTTATATTTCTGTGGTGTGTGTTAGTGCTTAGAGGAATCTTGGAACTTTTGAGTCCATTCATCATTCATCTAAATTCTATCTCTAATGTATTTATTCAAATTTTATATTTAAAATTTATTTATTTATTCCAGCCCTTGACACCATGCCAGATATTTGATACAGCCCTCTGGTTAAAACATTTGACAACACCTGGTATAGTAGATGCCCCCATGACTGGAAGCTTCCAATTTGTTGTCCCTGTTGTCAGGGAAATGTGCAGACAAGAAGGAAATTACAGGGAAGGGGAAAGGAAAAGAGAGAAGGGAATGAGCAGCAAGGTTGCCAACTGGCTGGGTTGAAGCCACAAACGAGATGGATGGAACAAGACACAACCCTGCCTGAATCCAGGATGCAGTTGCTAGTTAACCTTGTACTTGGGATGGGCAGCTTTTTTAACTATTCCTATGCCATCCTTCCCCACAACACTTTCCCTCCAGTACTTCCACGAGCTGCCTTTGTAGCTAGGTGTCAACTAGCAAAAGTCACTGATGCACAGTACTCGTGCAACACATGTATAATTTGCTCTTCCCAATGAGACACTCTACACATGCTCAACACAAGTCTACTTGGCCAGAATTCTTAAGTCAGAGTTTGCTGATGACATGAGGTAGGAGATAGTTGTTGATAACCCTATCAGCCATTATAGCTAAATAAGACCCATGTTCAAAGCATCTGTATTGCAAAAAAAAAAAGACAGAAAGAAAGAAACCGACCCAGCAATCACTATTACATCCAGCTTGTGAGTTTTCCTGACACACTTCTTGTGAACAGAAACCTAGAATCGCTAAGCCTCATTATTACTTCAAAACAGTCTTGAGCTTGAAGATAAACATGGCATCTCTTACTTCCTTCTTAAAAACCACCTCTTCTGCTGCATTACTATACACACTATACACAGTAACAAAGTAAGCCCATTACTGTAAATAATGCAGTAACCCAGGACTATAGCTAAGCCTGTAACTTGAATATATACATGATTTTTGTTTTCTTCTGTTACATATACTTCTCTCATTTTTCCTACTGCCACTCCCTCAGCCATTTCTCATGTGTCTATCTAGACTGCAAACCCCTCAGGGCAGAGGCCTGCCCTCTTATCCTGTACAATATGTTGATGTTCAACATCATCATACATCCAGTAAGATGTCTTAAGCATGTGTGGACCTGGAGCTAGAAATCCTTCCCTTACCCACCAGTGGTGAGCAACATGTCTTCAAGAAACATCATTATTGCGTTAAAGAAATGATTATTTTGTTGTCCAACAGCCTTGATGCTCTTATATAGAGTGTCCCTGCTCATCACAAACCAGGTATTAGGGGAAGACATTCCAACCCAGGAGGATCTACACACAGATCCCTTCAAGCTGGAAACCCTCTGTCACTACCTCTTAATCCCCATATTGTTGTTCAGTCGCTAAGTCGTGTCCCACTCTTCGCGACCCCATGGACCACAGCACGCCAGGCCTCCCTGTCCTCCACTAGCTTCCTGAGTTCACCCAATTTCTTCGGTGACACTGTCTAACCATCTCATCCTCTGCCGCCCCCTTCTCCTTTTGCCTTCCATCTTTCCCAGCATGAGGGTCTTTTCTAAAATGTCCTCTCTTCTCAATGAGGTGGCCGAAGTACTTGAGCTTCAGGAAAACATATGAACTGGGGGATGGGGCGGCCTATATGTGCTTAAGGCACACCATTAAACACACAAGGGTGGTGGTTGTCTGCACATGCTCAAGGCATCCCTGGATCCTCTTCACGGGATGCCTCGAGCACGTGTGGTCCTCCCCACCTGAAAATCCCCATAGCGAGCGCTACTCCCTGATGCACGAGACGGGGACACCCAAGCACTGGCAGCGGCGGTCTGCTCAAGGTCGGGACTCCCCACGCGCGGGACTCCCTTGAGGCGGGGGACGAGCAGCGGACGCCCTCCCTGGGCACAGGCTGGAGGCGCTGGAAAACCCGCTGAGGGCTCGACACGCTCCGCGGCGCCCGGCGGGGGCCTCCTCCTCACCTGATGTAGGGGCTGGCGGCGGCCAGGATGTTGGTCTGGACGGGGATCTCCTGGCCCTCCAGCACCAGGTGGGCGTCGCAGAAGCGGCCCTCCTCGCGGAAGGAGCTGAGCGCCCGCAGGAGCCGGGCCGGGTGCTGCGGGTCCGAGACGGCAGACATCCCTCTCGCTCGCTCGCTCGGCGCGTGTGTGGACGGGGCTGGAGCCGCCCTTCTCGCCCTCGCTCAGGCCTCCTGCTCTCGCGCTCTGCCTCTGCCTCAGCGCCGCGCTCCGCCGTCTCCAAGCCGCGCTCCCACCATAGTAAGTCTCGCCCGCCGCGGCTTCGGCCTTGACATCATCTCCCTGCGCCGCCCATTCGCCGGGGAGAGGCGGGGTTGGGGCGGGGCCAGAGGCGGTGGGCGGAGCCCGTGGGGCTCGCGCCGCCAGGCCACGCCCACTCACCGGTGCGGGCTCCCAGGAAATCCCACCTGGCGCGCTGGTCCCCTCCAGGGTTGCTCGGCTGGAGAAGCAGCGCCTTTGCCGTCTTCATTTTTCACACCCCTATATCGTCCTTCCTCCAAGGAGCTCCGGGCGGTGTACATGGCTAATACCGCCCGCCTTGTGTTCTCACAACAACCCTGCGAGGTAGGCTAGGGTCAGAGAGAGATTGAGCGCAGGAAGCTTTGTGTCCTCTAGGTATAACACAAAAACCAGGACAGCACCCTGGCTCTTGGGATGACTTGGAAGACCTTCTCCCTAGCCACAATTTTGATGAAGTCAGAGTCACTGAAGTTGACTTTAATTTGGGAAGGGATTAGAGAAGAGGCTTTGCATGTGCGAAGTCCAGGGTTCAAATTCTGGCGTCTCCAACGGAAAGGGTCCTAGCATGGGTGGTAAGTCTGGGAATGACCCTCTCCAGAACCCTGGGAGAGGCAGCTGGAGTAGGCGGCACTGTTAGACTTGCCAGGTTTTCAAAATATGATAGTATAGTAAGGGACGCACAGGTTGCTATCAGGATCCTGCTTTCTATCAAACCACTCCATGGTTACCAGAAATAATATAAAAATTATGCAGTTAGCCGTGGCGAGGCAGCAGCAACAGCAGCAGAATTTTAGAATGGGATTTTTTAGGTCCCGTTCAACATTGATACGGGACACAATTTTTAAATCTTAAATACGGGAAGTCCCTTATAATAAGGGACACCTGGCAAGTCTAGGCACTGTGCTAGAGAGACTAACAATTTGAATCCATAGGTGTTTCAGGTGTGACAACATTATTATTAATAATAGCAATATTATTACTATAGAAGTAATAAAATTGAAACTCAGTGGTGTTTACTTTGGAGTAGATAGGCATAGGATTCCACAGCCTTGTTATTCAATAATAATAGTTTCCATTTTGCTACTTATTTTTTAAAAATTCTTTCCTGACCTTCTGACTCCTTTTTTGCTGACAACAGTTAAAGCAGTGGTTCCCAACCTTTGTCGAGACACTACCCCTTAAGGTAGTGTAAAAAATAAACATTTTTCCCCTACCTGTGTTCAGCAGCAGGACAAAACCCAGAAGTGTGTGCTAACGGTATCTACGGGTCCCTGGTCAGGTCCCTAACCCTTAACCACGGAGGAAGGGGCTGTCGCTGTGTGGAGGAGCATCTGCTTTGCATACAGAAGATCCCAGGGACAATTCCTGCCTGGATCCCTGGAGAGCAACTTCCAGTTGGAGTCAGCCATCCAACAATGAGCAAGGAAGACCAATAGACTCAGCATTAGGCAACCTCCTAATCACACTGTCAATCACACTGACTTTGGCAAGCTTGACCAAAGCAAGGGACCCCTCAACTCCTACTCCTCCCTATTTCCCAGGTGCAGGTTTCACACTTGCCTACTTGCTGAACTTTTGAAGGTGGGACCGATGTTGCCAGTTGGGGGTTGAGGTGGGCCTCAGCTCTTGGCACATTCAAAAGCAGTGTTCTAAACTAGTCTTTGATTATACTTCCCAGGTCATCAGCAAGATGCTTCCTGTCTTACTTCCCATCTTTTCCAGGAATCCTGAGGCACTAATCCCTGTCTCTGTGCCTAACTGCAACTAAGCTTAAGGGCACAATCCTAAACTGCGCTGGAACCTACACTGTATCCAACGCAGCTTGGGAGCAGGCTGGAGCCTCCATGGGACAAGGGCACGTTTGTGCCAGCCGCCCCAATGGGCTCCTTGGTTCTACGCAGAGCTGAGGACGCCACGCAGCCTGGGGACGGGAGCTTGATGGCCGCATCCCAACACCCCCCTCCCTGGGCTGGCATGCCTCCTGGCCTGCCCACCCCCTGCCCAGAAATGCTCTTGCGCTAGCTGACCTCAGACACAGCGCTGGCGTAGGTGTCCAGGACAGCACTCTTGCGCCATTGCTGCATGCGCAGGGCCGATGCAAGTGGCTAGCGCTGGCCCAAGGTTGCCTGTTGGTTTGCGCCCTAAGTGCATCTACTTGAAATAATTGCATGTTCTTCCCCATTTGCGAGGGCACCACTCCCTTTCCCTTCCTCTCTCTACAGTCCACTTTTAGATTGCGGCTGTAGGCAAGCATCTGCTTCCCTGCGGCAATGTAGCCATAACACTATTCTTACAGCACAACCCTATACAGCAGTGATTCTCGAACTTATAGCACCAAGACCCACTTTTTAGAATAACCACCTGTCTGGGACTCACTGGAAGTATGTCATGTCCAGAAGTGAGGTCATTGTGACGCCAGAGCCTGCTGCTTTCCTGAAAATGCAGCAATCAGTTGGGTTATTTCTCAGCCATTTTCCAAAAGCAAAGTGAATCAGAAAGGAAGAAAAGCCTATTACCTTGACACAAGCAAAAACCACACAGTCCTCCCCCTTTCCAACATCCCATCTTTCCATATTTTCAATATGGCTGCCCCAAGTGCTTTGCAACCCACCTGAAATTGGCTCGTGACCCACAGTTTGGGAACCATTGTTGTACTGTATATGTTCACAAGTCCCATTGCATTCAGTGTGGCTTACTCTCAGGTAAGCTTGCATAGGGTTACAGCCTACCTTAAGTTACAAACTGTGGCAAAACAGTTCATATCAAACACTTTGATCTAGACAATGTTTGATTATTTATTTTTCACATTTTTCTTCCACCCTTCTGCCAAGGAGCTCAGGGTGGTTCCTTCCCTCCTTTTGTCCTCACAACAAGCCTCTGAAGTAGGTTAGGCTGAGAGAGAGGGACTGGCCCAAGGTCACCCAGGAAACATTGTGGCTGAGCAGAGTTTTGAATCTCGATCTTCCAGGTCTGAGTTCTGCACCAGAACCACTACACCTTCCTGGCTCCTCCTCCTCCTCCTCACCATCACCTTCACCCTTCTCATTGGCTCATTCACGCACATAACTCTTCACAAGGAAGGGAAAGAACAGCCTCTGCCCCATGGAGTTTACAGTCGAAACAAAGAGGAGGCATGATGCAATGACTCTTTTTTTCTTCCCACCTGGGGCCTCTCCAAAAATCCAGTTAAATTAGAGATCATGTTAATGACATATATCTTCTTAAAAAATCATAATTTAATTTCATATGTGTTGGAGGAAGTGAAGAGGATGTGTACTTCACTTTATTTTATAGGTGAAATGGTAATTCCACTCTTATTTCCTCTTCAGAGCTCAACATGAAAGTCGCCTACCCAACAAAATGGAAAACAACCAGCCTTTTTAAAAAATGATCTTTAATCAAGGTAATTGACACTGTGACATACTTTGTGCATTTCACCAAAGGCGTCGGAAGTCGGTGTTTAGTCTATGGTAATTAAATCTCAACTAAGGTCCTAAATTTGTGTCTGGACCTTCTTGCTTTGACGAAGATGTGGACAAACCGGAAAAGTTGGCTTTGGCCAAGGACAATAGAGCTGGGATGTTTGGAATGCCAGTCTGAGGAAACTGGGTGCATGCAGTTGAGAAGAGGAGGAACACATGATTCTTGCTTTTCATTCATGGTGTCCTGACTTCTACCCTGCCTAGAACAGGTCTGTGCAAGTCATGGCTCACCAAGGTGACAGCAGGAAGTCCGTTAGAGGCTTGATACGCTTCCTCTTTTCGCTGCCTGCCTGACACAGCAAAAACAGGAAGTCCTCTGAGTACCTTGCATTGCGTCATTCTGGTGCGCTGTCAACATCAGTCTCTGGTTGTCTTCAGCATCATAGCTCTTGCCTCTAAATAGGATATGAAAGGCTGTGCATGAGTGGAAGGAGCCCTCATCTCTCATGATTTGTTGCCACTTGTGCCAGCTGGGCTAATGGTACCAGGGAGCTGAGACTGCCCCACAATTGCTGCTGCTGCAACCTGGCAGATGTTTCCCCCCCTTCCTCACTGGGCACAATGCTCTGGCCCTCATTGGGTCTTCCCATTTGCCACCTGGTGGTTTGCCATAGGTGGCAGCATTGTGGATCCCAGTAAGCCCTGCAACACTGCAGGCAACCACCAGCTTGTTGTTCTCTCGATCCTACCATAGACAATTTGGCCTTCCGAGGCCCCAATTCTACTGGGGCCTTGTGCTGCCAGAACTAGTGCAGTGCAAGGTCCTTTATGGTGGCATGAAAGCCAGACTGATGTTGCGTGCTGCTGGGCTGCTGCTGCAAACAGTGAGAGTCACGGTGCAGGCAGCAGTGGCCCTAGAAGGCTCTTCAGGTGACAGTAAGTCAGGGGGACAGTCTGTGAGCGAGGTGCAGGAGTACTGAGGATTGTTGGAGGAGGAACTGGGGGACCCAGTGGCAACTGCACATGCTGGAACTTATCCTCCTTCTGTCCCCCACAACCCCTATATAGCTGGCATAGGTCCCAGTAGACCCAGAGGAGATTGAGAACCTACCGGGGGTAGATTAAAAAATACTGGGTCATCTTGCAGGGCAACAAAAGTAACTAACTTACTTCCTGCAGGCTGTCCAATCACACACATGCCACACCGTAGCATGCAGCACAGCCTCTGTTGGTGCAACTGCATATTGTAACATGTTGGGGATAGGATTGGGCAGTAAATCTTGGGCGGGGGGGAGTATTTACTTATAGTAAAAATGATCATATCCACTTTTGTTTCTGTAATGTACTTGGATCCCTGAGGAATCAAAGAGAGAAGGAATTAACCAAACTGCAAAGGTCTACCATCTCCCATCTTGAGGACTTGCTATAAGAAGAA
The DNA here is from genome assembly GCA_029204185.1 of Lerista edwardsae. Lineage (NCBI taxonomy): Eukaryota > Metazoa > Chordata > Lepidosauria > Squamata > Scincidae > Lerista > Lerista edwardsae. The sequence goes on along the minus strand of JAJKFI010000011.1, from coordinate 13,255,800 downwards.
GGAAGAATCTGGAAGAAGGCCCTTGCATGCCTCTCTCATTACTGCCTTTTTGGGAATTTCATCACCAAGGGAGTTTTGCTTTGAACGCATGTAACTTGAAAGCCATAATTGAGTGACCTTGTCTCAATTATTTTGAGACAAGTGATTTGTTTGCTTCTCCCGTCACCTGTCACTAGTATGGTGCAGGGCAAGAACATGAGTGCTCCTGGTTTTTCTCTTCAGCCTGTCAACAATGACTTGACTGTCCAGACCAGCAAAGTCAGCAGATGACACAATGGACAGATCATTTAGGTAGGGCAAATCCAGGTCCCAAAAGTATGAAAGCCAAGTAGTGAAACAAACAGGAAATGGCTCCATCCTTTCTCCCTCTGCCCTCCAGGGAAAATGGGTGGGAGGAAAATGGGTAGTTGCAGTATACATAGTGCTCTCCAACTTTTGCAGACCTTGCTCCATCCTGAACCTCAAGTCCATCTTGAACTCTTAATAAGAACATAAGAACATAAGAAGAGCCCTGCTGGATCAGGCCAAAGGCCCATCTAGTCCAGCTTCCTGTATCTCACAGCGGCCCACCAGGTGCCCCAGAGAGGCATGAGACAACAAGATGCTTGCATCCTGTTGCCACTCCCTTGCACCCGGTACCAGTAGCCCACCACCTTTGTAAGGAGGTTGCACAATCCATCATTGCCTATAGCCCACGATGTACCTTTCCTCCAGAAATCCGTCCAATCCCCTCTTAAAGGCATCAAGACCAGATGCCAGACAGCTCAGAACCCAACTCTTCCTTCCTTCCTTCCTTCCTTCCTTCCCCCCGCTCCCTCACCCTCCCTCTCTCTCTCTCTCTCCCTTTCCTTTATAAAATGAACAAGTATTCAATATTTGATTCAATCTACTATAGGGCTGGTGGAGCTCGTGTTGAAGATCATTCCTCTGCTCTGGCTCTGGAGAAGATGCAAGAAGAAAGAGAAGAAAGTAGGGTGCCCAGAATCCTCATCAGGCTTTGACAAATATAGTTTTAAAACTATTTAAACTTCTTTCTTGCTCAGTAACACTTTATATTTTATGCAGACTTGCACATGATATTGGTTTTGGCTTCCGTTTTCTGGATTTTAGTCAACACTTGTCCATAGTAGCCAGTTTCTCATGGAGCCGAAGGTTCCCTGAAGCCGTGCTCGCTCGCTCGCTCGCTCGCTCGCTCTGGTGGGCAGAACTTGGTTTGCCCAAACCATAACATGATATGTGAGAACCATGACAGAATCGATGTGATCTTCTTGCACATGTAAACTGTTTCAACCCTTTAGCTTCTGTGATAAGTAGTTTGAATACTGTAGCTTTATTTCTTTTTTTGCATGTATTTGGTTCAGGATATCCAACAGATTTTAGATTGTGAGCTCTTTGCCAATAGGGAACAATTTATTGATTTAACTATTATATGTAAACTGCCTTGTGAACTCCTATCGAAAAGTGGTATATTAACATTAATAATAATGACGACGACAACAACAACAACAACAACAATACCAGCATCAATGACCTGGCTTGATTCAGGCATTATAAAATGTTCCGAATTACACCATAGATGTGGCCACTAAGAGGAAGGAGCATCTGATGTGGTGCAACAGTGTTGACAGGCTCTGGGGGTGATTCACATGAACTTTGTTGCACCTTTAAAAACAATGTTATTAAATGTTAATAGAACAAAATTTGTAGAACCAAATAACAACCATGATGCCAAACTTTGATATTTGTCCACTTTTAACCTGCTGTGCTGATATGAATCACTGCAGGGAAGTGCAGTGTGGTTACAACAGAATATATGAGATGTTTTCCATGTGCTCATATCCACAGGGCCACTTTCTATGAATAATTTTACAGCATCTGAATTAGTCCTCTGTTAGTTCTAGCTAAGTGGAAACTAGGGTTGAATTATTTGAGCAGGATCTGCATCGCATCACTAAATAAGGGCCACCCTGCATGTTTTCTACGCAGATTTAAGGTCTCTGTAGGGAAAAGAACACACACTGTCACCAGTGGTGTGCAGAACAAATGTTTTATCTTGTTGCCAGTACACACCTTGGGAAGCCACAGCATTCATAATGCTGATTACCACATTTCCACATGAGAACCTGTGCATGCTTTCCTGGGCCTTTGCCTATTGAGTAGAATGTGATTTATTTTTGAGTAAGAGCACAATCCTAAACTGCACTGGAACAGCACAGGCTGGCGGGCCTACACCGGGGCAGGGAAGACGGCGAAACGGAGCGGTACGCAACAGGCGGGCTGCCGCTCACCCGTTCCTCCCTCCCAGCGTTCCGGCTGCATGACGCCGCTGGCCTACACCATATTCAGTGCAGCTTGAGAATGCACTGGAGCTGCCATGGGGCAAGGGCACAGGGTAGGCACCAGCCATGTCTATGGGCTAATCAGATCTGTGCCCGCTATATAGCAGGCACAGATCCCGGCTCCCTGCACAGCCCAAATTGGGGCTGTGCGGGCTCCCCCGCCAGGCTGGTCCGCCTCCCAGACTGCTCTCTGCCTGCCCAGTTCTTCCCACCTTCCCTCCCCCTGCCCAGAACCACCCCGAGCCAGCCAAACTCAGCTGGCACAGGAGCAGAGCACCACTGGCTTCTGCCAGTGTCAAGGGGCTGCTGCTGCTGCCTGCATCAGCCCCGCAACAGCAGCGCTGGTGCATAAGTGCCTTATGGCACTTTTGCAACAATGCGGGGCTGACACAAGCAGCTTGCATCAGCCCCAGGACATGCTTGGATTGCATGCCCTAAGCCTGCATAGGATTATGCTGTGTGTTTCATTTTGTTTCTTCTGACAATCTCTGTGTAGGACAAGTGTTGTTTATGAAGCTATCCTCAATTGAAAGCACTCTGTTTTGGTCAGAGGGGGGAATCAAGGTTTTCTCTTTAATTCATGCAAATAAAAATTAATGGCACGCAGCAAGGTCACACAACTGGCTATTTACGGTGTTGATTATTTCAGCATCAACATTGCCATGGTGTAGTTTCCGGGGTTAAGCCAACCATATTAGCAGGAAAATTAATCAGCCATATCCTGCTCCACAAAAACATGCACCACCCTTTTATATTGTCTACTTACAAGTGGTGGTTTGTTGTCAGCCTTACCCACATTGAAATCCTCCATGTGACATTTCTTGCATAGTATTGGTGATGCAACTCCATAAGTGGATATATTGATTTCAACAACCTTCCCTGCATGCTTGGCTGAAGAGTCCAAGGTCTGATCCTTCGCCACTGAAGTCAAGAGCGAGTTGCTCACTTGGCCTGGCAGCCAGGAAATATCCAAGGACATTTTCAGGTACGGAAAGGGACTCCAGTAACATCCTCTTTCTATTTTATCTGACCAGTATAATTTTGATCCGTTTGCAGTTTTTATTCCACCACTGGAATAAAGACTCTGAAACATATGCAAATGAATCAGGTCAGAAGCTTCAGAAGGAAAAAGGACTTTACAGGAATCAGATGGTTTGCATCAATTGAGGGCCCAATCCTCAGCTGCGTTGAAACAGGCAGGCCAGTGGCCCTGTTCTGTATCCAGGGCATGTTGGGAGCAGGCTGGAGTCTCCAAGGCACAAAGGCATGTTTGTCCCCTTGCCCCAGGGTAGGCTCCAGCCACCCCTCTGGGCTACTCGAATCTGTACCCACTATATAGCAGGTGCAGATATGAGCACACTGCGTGGTCCAGATTGGACCATGAGCAGTGATGTCATGCAGGGGGTACGCGGGGGTACGCGAGTACCGTTTTCTAGGATTATGGCTGGCCTCGCCCATTCGCCCGCCCACTCGTTGACTCTGCCCCCTGCAACGTTTGAATTTCCTGCACGTTTGAGTTGACTGCATGTTCTCAGAGCCAGGCAGGCAGGCAGGCAGGCAGCAAGCGGAGGCTTGCCTTGCCTTGCCACTGAAAAATGAGCTGCTCTGGGGTTTTGGAACTGTTGGGTCACTTTAACATGATGCCAGGGCTCCTTAACATGTTCTGGGGGTGCTGTGGAATACTGTTGCAACTGTTGGGTCAGTTTAAAATCATCTGAGGCCTCAAAAAGGGCTTTTTTCATGTCACTTCCTGCCACGACATCACTTCTGGCTTATGACGTCACTTCTGGTGGGCGGGTCCCGACACGTGCCAATCAAAAGTGAGTTGTTGTTGTTGTTCAGTCGCTAAGTCGTGTCCGACTCTTCGCGACCCCATGGACCACAGCACGCCAGGCCTCCCTGTCCTCCACTAGCTTCCTGAGTTCGCCCAATTTCATATTCATTGCTTCGGTGACACTATCTAACCATCTCATCCTCTGTCGCCCCCTTCTCCTTTTGCCTTCAATCTTTCCCAGCATGAGGGTCTTTTCTAAAGAGTCCTCTCTTCTCATCAGGTGGCCAAAGTATTGGAGCTTCAGCTTCAGCATTTGTCCTTCCAGGGAGCAATCAGGCTTGACTTCCTGGAGAATTGACCGATTGGATCTCTTTGCAGTCCAGGGGACTCTCAAGAGTCTTCTCCAACACCATAATTCAAAAGCATCGATTCTTCGACGCTCTGCCTTTCTTATGGTCCAGCTCTCACAGCCATACATGGCTACTGGGAAAACCATCGCTTTGACTATGCGAACCTTTGTTGGCAGGGTGATGTCTCGGCTTTTGATTAAGCTATCTAGGTTCACCATAGCTTTCTTCCCAAGAAGTAAACGTCTTTTAATTTCATGGCTGCAGTCACCATCTGCGGTGATCTTGGAGCCCAGGAAAATAAAGTCTGTCACTGCTTCCATTTCTTCCCCTTCTGTTTGCCAGGAAGTGATGGGAGTGGTTGCCATGATCTTAGTCTTTTTAATGTTGAGCTTCAAACCAATTTTGGCACTTTCCTCTTTCACCCTCATCAAAAGGTTCTTTAGGTCTTCCTCACTTTCTGCCAGTAGAGTGGTATCGTCTGCATATCTGAGGTTGTTGATGTTTCTCCCAGCAATCTTGATTCCAGCTTGTGAGTCATCCAGCCCTGCCTTCCTCATGATGTACTCTGCGTATAAGTTAAATAAGCAGGGTGACAATATACAGCCTTGTCGTACTCCTTTCCCAATTTTAAACCAGTCGGTTGTTCCATGTCCAGTTCTAACTGTTGCTTCCTGACCCGCATAAAGGTTTCTCAGAAGGCAGATCAGGTGGTCTGGAACTCCCATCTCTTCAAGAACTTGCCACAGTTTGTTGTGATCCACACAATCAAAGGCTTTAGCCTAATCAATGAAGCAGAGGTAGATGTTTTTCTGGAACTCTCTTGCTTTCTCCATGATCCAGCGAAGGTTGGCAATTTGATCTCTAGTTCCTCTGCCTCTTCGGAAACCAGCTTGTACATCTGGTAGTTCTCGATTCACATACTGCTGAAGCCGAGCTTGTAGGATTTTGAGCATGACCTTGCTAGCATGTGAAATGAGTGCAATGGTGCGGTAATTCGAGCAATCTTTGGCATTGCCCTTCTTTGGGATTGGAATGTAGACTGATCTTTTCCAATCTTGTGGCCACTGTTGGGTTTTCCAAATTTGCTGGCATATGGAGAGCAGCACTTGGACAGCATCATCTTTTAAGATTTTGAGTAATTCCGCTGGAATGCTGTCACCTCCACTAGCTTTGTTGTTAGTGAGGCTTTCTAAAGCCCACTTGACTTCACTCTCCAGGATGTCAGGTTCGAGCTCAGTGACTGTACCACTGTGGTTATCAGGAACATTTAGATCGGCCTTATAGAGTTCCTCTGTGTATTCTTGCCACCTCTTCTGAATCTCATCTGCTTCTGTTAGGTCCTTGCCATTTTTGTCCTTTATTGTGCCTACCTTAGCATGAAATTGTCCTTTGACATCTCCAATTTTCTTGAAAAGATCTCTAGTCCTCCCCATTCTGTTGTTTTCCTCTATTTCTTTGCATTGCTCATTTAGAAAGGCCTTCCTATCTCTCCTTGCTGTTCTCTGGAAATCTGCATTCAGTTGGGTATATCTTTTCCTTTCTCCCTTGCTTTTGGCTTCTCTCCTTTCCTCAGCTATTTGTAAAGCCTCGTCAGACAGCCACTTTGCTGTCAAAAGTGTCAAAAGTGAGTACCTGTTCTTAAATCATTTAGATGACACCACTGACCATGAGGCCTGTGGTTGGGCATTTGGGTGCAGCCTAATGGCTGCATCCCAACTCCATCCCTCTCCCCCGGCCAGCCCACCACCGGACTGCCCTCCCCCACCCCGTTTCGCCTTCCCTCTCACTGTCCCCCTGCCCAGAATAGCCCCTGTGCCAGCCAAACTTGGTGCAGGAGTGGCTGACCTCGGGCATCCTCCAGTGCTGCTCGGCTGACACAACTGCTTGCATCGGTTCTGTGCGCCTCCCACTGGCATGAAAGTACTTTCGCAACACCACAGGGCCGTGCAAGCATCTTGTGTTGGCTCTAGGGCACCCTTGGATCATGCCCAAAATTTCTTGGTTTGCACCCAAGAAATATGCACAACAGCGATAATTCCAATTAATATGATATGCTGTATTGCATTGGACCAGCTTGTATTGATCAGGGCTTTTGAGTTTGCCAAGAAGGTAATCCAAAAGATCTGTTCTCCATGGACACTGAACTCAGAACTGGAAGACTTTGAGTTCAAATCTCTACTTTGCTCAGTGGTGGACTAGAATTCAGAGATGCTCTAACCCATCATTCTTTTCTCCTCCACACTTCCTTTTCTGCTCTATTTCCCTTTTCCTTATAAAATCCAAGGAGGAGGAGTGATGTGATCTTTGATGTGCTGCCCCAGGGCCAAGTGTTGGGCCGGCCAAGCCAATTCATAGAACACCCCTCTGTTCCACCTTGTTACAAATCATACACTTTTATCATGTCCTGCAATATCTTTTTCTCTCCATCATGCCCTTGTTCCAGCATTTGGATTTTTTTACTTAACTTCCATCCTGGATTAAAAACTCATCTTTACTTTGTGATTTTTAAAAGTTTATCCTAGTAGTTGCTATTATGTGCTAACATTTCTATTTGGATTTGTTTTCCTAATGGCCCAGCACAGGCCCCTGAATTTTTTTGGTGACTTCATACACCTGTAGTGCCAAATCCAATCCAATTTTCCAGCTCTGATGTACCTGTCCCAATGGGATGTTTTATGGTGGAGGGAGAGTCAAGGAGGCCTCCTCAAGGTAAGCGAACATTTGTTTGCTTACCTTGGGGCTACACTGCAGCTGCATCAGCTCCAGAAGAACCTTGGATAGGATTGGGCCCTTAATCTCTCTATTATATGTAGATTGCATGCTATCTCTTAATTGCCCTAGTCGCTACAACGAAGTGTTCAATACTCTTTGAAAATGGCTTTACAGGAGCCAACTGAAACAAGCTCAACCTGTGACTCAGGCTGTCCCCGCAAGCAGTCTTCGTTTGTTGAAATTTCAGCTCATGTCAGAGGAATGTTTGCCTACTTTGCCATGAGCACACTTTTACAAGGTGACCCTTGGTTCACTTAAGGGTTATGTGACTTGCTCCCCAGCTGTTTGTGTTCCAAAACAAACATGCCGGGCTATGTTAAACATATCTGAGGTTTCGATGTTCCTTCTTGAGTTCTTACAAGCAAAGCGAGCCCATGCTTTCAGCCGTTAGTGAAAACAAACGGAACACAGTGAACCAAGTAGATGTACGTTATGGTGACTTTCATGTTTTATTTGCAACAATAGCACTGAAATAAAAAGGCATTTCTTAAACTCTAGGTGGAGCTGAACCAGGCCTTGCTGAGGTTCAATTGCTGCCCGAGGCAGCCCAATTCTACGTCCCTCCGCATCTTTTTTTGGGAGGGCACACTAATGTGTATGCCCCTCCCTTGTAGTTGCCACTACCTCCTTACATCTGCACTTCAAAACCAGACACCATGATGGGGTGGACGCAGTGGTGTCATCTAAATGATTTAAGAACAGGTACTCACTTTTGATTGGCACGTGTTGGGACCCGCCCACCGGAAGTGACGTCGTAAGCCAGAAGCAATGTCGTGGCAGGAAGTGACATGAAAAAAGCCCTTTTTGAGGCCTCAGATGATTTTAAACTGACCCAACAGTTGCAACAGTATCCCACAGCACCCCCAGAACATGTTAAGGAGGCCTGGCATCATGTTAAAACCCCAGAGCAACTCATTTTTCAGTGGCAAGGAAAGGCTCCGCTCGCTGCCTGCCTGCCTGCCTGGCTCTGAGAACATGCAGGCAACTCAAACATGCAGGAAATTCAAACATTGCAGAGGGCGGAGTCGACGAGTGGGCGGGTGAATGGGCGGGGCCAGCTGTAATCCTAGAAACCGGTACTCGCGTACCCCCGCGTACCCCCTGCATGACATCACTGGGTGGGGGAGATCATGAAAAAGATCCGCCCTTTTTTGAAGACTTACCAGTGGGAGAGGAGGTAAGAAGGGGGCAGCTTTCTTACTGATGACTATCTTTTCAGGGCTGCCATCTGGATCAGGTTCTTAGCAGCAGCTGTTTTGTTCTCCAGTGCCACAACAATCCTTGGCACCAGTGCCAGACAAGAAGGTCAGCTGCTTCCAACCCCTGTCTTCTTGCTTGCTTCCCAGGGAGAATGAATGACATGAGAATGGGAAGCGGTTAGGTGGTGCAGCTGGACAGGTGGCGGACTGGGGGAGGCGGTGGGAGGGGGACCAGGATCTCCCCTGCTGGTTTGTCATCTCTCTCAACCCACCACTTGAAGCAGGCATTCACTGAGTTTCATGCCTGGTCTCTCCCTGAGCTAAACTCAGCATACATCAGTTATGTAGCTGAGGTTGTGTGGGAACAGTAAGTACTGCAGGCTCTGCAAGACACCATGTAATAGACCCCTCCCAATTGCCATCGGAGCCATTCTTGGCAGTGACTGCAAGGCACAAGGCACTGCAAGGCCTGCACATTGCCATCACTGTCTGGAATGGCTCTGATGGCAATTGGGAAGGGGCAATTTCATCGCGCATTGTGGTGCCTGCAGTACTTACCATTTTGCCCCCCTTAGGTACAGATTCCTGGCATAGATTCCTCCAAATGCAGGATGGTGGCTGCAATGCCATTTGAACTGCAATCTCTTGCAATGATACTGAGGGCACAATCCAAGGCCCTCCGTTGGGTCGACGTTAGCTGCTAGCGCACCATTAGCATACCAGCTGCTGGTGCTGTTGGCCGGCGCTGGCCCAACAGCACTGGCTGAAGCCCATACTGTGCTGCTCCTGCACCAGCCAAGTTCAGCTGGTGCAAGAGCGGTTCTGGGCAGCAGGAGGGAGGGCGTTTCTGGGCAGGTGGTGGGCAGGCCAGGAGGTGTGCCAGCCTGGGGAGGGGGTGTAGTCCCCAGGCCCTAATTTGGGCTGCATGGCTTGTTCAGAGCTGCACTGCTAAACATCAGGCGCAGATCTGAGCAAGCCCATTGGGGCGGCTGGTGCCTATCCCGTGGTAAGAGCACAAATGTGCCCTTGCCCCAGGGAGGCTCCAGCCAGCTCCTAACTTGTGCTGGATACGGTGCAGGCCTGCTAGCCTTGCCGTTCCAGCACATGTTAGGATTGCGCCCTGAGTCCAGTTTAAAGGCAGAATCAGGTTGGTGTCTATATGCACAATAGCCGCCCAGTTTAGAATCAAACATCAGAATTATCCTCATGTCCAAATTGAGGAGTCCTTCCTTCCTTCAGAAAGACTGTCTGCTGATCCATTATTGGGCAGGCCAAGCTTACAGTCTGGTTTAAACTGCAGCAGGGCAAACGTTGTTGAAGGGAAATGTCCATGAAGGGAAATGTCCATGTTGAAGGGAAACGTTGAATGGAAACATCCATGCCTTGGAAGCCAGGCCATCTGGATTCATGTCCCCCCTTAACCATGGAGCTTGCTGGATGACATTGTGTGTGTCGCTCTCTCAACATTACCTACTTTGCAGGGTTGTTGAAGGATATCAGGGAGGGGAAGCGACGTACATTGCCCTAAGCTCCTTGGCAGAAGGTTAGGATAAAAATGGGAGAGACACAGTGAGAATCTGTCATCCTCACAGAGTCCTCTCCAATGCAACTTGAGTGACTCCTCTTTGTACCACCCGAACGTGGCAATGTGGGTGCCAATGCTGGCCGAGACCATTCCTGGAGATTTCCCACCCACCCACCCCCCATGTGACGTAATGTTGGACATTCCTGAAGCCCTGTTAAAAATAGCCAGGATTGCTTTCAGTGGTCACCGAGGGCTGAGTGCCAATTCCTGGAGATTCCAGATCAGCCTCTGCAGGTTGCCAACACTTCTGGTAATGAACGCCAAGCAAATAGGGTTTGTGCTGGAGTCACGTGAGGGTAAAGCAAAAGTGATAAGCAGCTCTATGGCCCCTTACAGATGAACACACGTATTATGTGGTAGGTTTTCTTGGATCAAATTCCTATCTGCATCACAAACTTGCCACCCAAGTTGTGATTTTTGGATGGAAACTTGAAGTGAAGGCTGAGTGTCCTTCTAACCTTTTCTTAACTCTATGACCAGCGGCGGCATTCAGCCGGTACGCTAGGCGGGACTTACCTTTGACCGGCAGTCCTCCCGTTGCGTAACAGTGCGTTCCGCAACGTGCTGTTACGCAACGGGAGGACTGCCGGTCAAAGGTAAGTCCTGCCCAGCGTACTGGCTGAATGCCGCAGCTGTCTATGGCTATGATTTATCTTAATAAAGGACATTGCTGGGTGCGGTTGTGGTTTTTTCTGCATGGATATACTGCCATTTCTACAAGGAGCTCAGGTGTCCTCTGCTTCCCAACAGTTCTGTGAGATAGGTTAGGCTGAGAGGCAATGCCCGTGGTCACCCCATAAGGATCGTGGTTAAGCAGGGACATCTTCAACCAAAGTCTTCCGGGGTCAATTCCAATACTGTAACCCAATGGTTCCCAAACTTTTTAGAGGCCATAGAGGCTACTGCTTGATTTATGAATGCCAAGGGGTGTGGCTAAAATGATAATTGGGCAACAATGTCCCCCACCATAGCAGCTTGATTAACCCTTGATACACCTAGTCTAACCTGCCCTATCAGCTTTGCGAACTACCAAAATTGTGATCCAGTTTGGGAACTGCTGCACACCACCAGTGGCGGACATGGGGGGTGCAAGGGGTGCAAATGCCCCAGGCACTGGCCTGTGGGGTGACAATGCCTGCCACTCCCTGCCCCCGCTGAGCGCGAAACCGCTCTGGGAAGCGACCTTGCTAGTGCAGCTAAAACTAGCTGCACAGGGCTGCTTCCTGGATCAACTGCAAAAAAAGTCTGTTCAATCAGTTTTGATTCCACAACAGCGATTAGATGGTTTGTTTTCAACTTCTTTCCTAATAGAACAGCCTTATATTGTTTAAGTCTGAAGCCAAATCATATTTTGGGTTTTGTTTTGCCCCAGGTGTAAGAAGAACGTTTGTTCAGCGAAGGTTGTCTTCATTTTATTCAGACGTTTTGCTGGAGAGACCTTGGGAGGGACAACTACGGTCTTTCTGTCTGAGGCATATTAAACTACTTTGTTGCTGCTAATTGGAGTGTTCTCGGAACGTAGAGATTCTGTTCTCTGAACCGGGACTGCTGAACTGAGACACTACGCATGTTGTCAACGAGTTGATTTATTAAACAGAATTCCATACAGCTCCCTGGCAGAGCTCTTAACGCAAGCTTGCAACAGGGTTTCTCTTTACACCACGGCATGTGGAGAGAGTCTGGAGGCTGGATTGTGCTTGGAGATATTGTGCAGTAAAGCCATTGTGCCAGAAGACAACACAGGTAACCAAACAACTTGATTATTTTCCATACAGAACAAGTCCTTTTCCTGTTTACTCCAACTGTGTTCATTAGGATTTATTCCCAAGTAAATGTGCTTCACGGCCTCAAAGAGGCAATCTGTGAATCAAAATTTTGTGCAACAATTCTAGAGGAAAGTACTGAAGCCTATGGGGGGACCGCAACTTCAAGAATTTCTGGAGGACATCTGTTATCCAGATCCCTTCCAGTTTGGTTTCAGACCTGGTTTGGGAACCGCAGTAGTGTACTGTAGCTAGAAGGGACAGCATGGTAAGTACTGCAGGCCTCGCAATGCACTGTGTAAGCCAGTGGTATTCAAACCTTTTACACCAGGACCCACTTTTTAGAATGGCACTCGTGTCGAGACCCACCGGAAGTGATGTCATTAACCTGAAAAAGATGTTGTGGCCAGAAGTGACATCACCAAGCAGGAAGTGCTGTCATTGTAACATCATAAAATGACACTCCTGAAATGCAAATTGGCATTCTTGGACTGCAGCAATTGTACAACCATGAAACATCCCTGACAGAAAGCAAGATTAGGGCAAAATATGACAGTAAAAGCATTGAATTAAAAACAAAATTAAAAAAACCCCTCATTTGAAAATCCAAAGTGTTAACACTCACAAAAGGAATATAACAAGAGGTAGGTCTGCAGTTTCCAAGATGGCTGCTCCCAGCTTTCCACGACCCACCTGACATCAGGTCCCGACCCACAGTCTGAATAACACTGGAAGCAGTCACTCACCGTCAGAGCCATTCTGGGCAGGAATGGCAATGCACAGGACACACATTGCCATTGCCGCTCGGAATGGCTCCAACAGTGAATGGGAGGGGCTGCTTACACAGCACATTGGGACTCCTGCAGTACTTCCCATTAAGGCCCCCTCTAGCTATGCTGCTGAGGAACAGATCAGCTTGATGGATTATTCACACATAGGGAGTGTGTTATGCTGGGTCTCTCAGCAGTAAGGGCACTATTGCTCAATCCTCTGGCCATTGGGCTTTGCGATGGGGTCCTACAAATTCCATTTTGTTTTCTATGCCAGTGGTTCCCAAACGTCATCAGGAAAGTTGGGAGCCACACAGGTATTTGCAGGGGCAGTGACGGCACTGCAGTGATAGTGGTGCCACCGTGAACATGGGGCTGTTAAACGTACCTGGAGGATTGTGCCGGCTACCCGGAGTGTGAGGAGGCTCGCGGCTCCCTCTGTAGGCCTCCCTGTTGCTCAGAAAGGCTTCTGAAAATTTTAGTGTTTTCCCCCTCCCCAGAATGCCACTGAAATAGGCCCAGTGGCTTAAGGCCGGCCCTCTTGGAACCTGCCCACATGCAATGACCAGCAGGAGTGCACTTAGAATCATAGAGTTAGAACGGATCCACAAGATCATCACTTGTGTGGGAGGTGCAGATGGGAATGTGTGCAACTCGGCCTTTCCAACATAGACTTTGGCATTCTCTGCCCAGGGAGAGCTGGCTAGCTTAGGGTGACCAGTAACAATAGAGGACTGATTGCCTATACCATTACATCATGTATAAAAAGAGGGAATTTGGGCAGGTGCATCTCTACATGGAATGTTTTAAAACTGGTTCCTGAAGTGGTGGGTCGCGAGCCACCACCATGGGAAGCAACTGCTTCTGCCCCTTTATGGGGTGGGGATAGGGGGAAGACAGCAATGCCAACCCCAGAATTGTGCTGCCCTGGGCAAAGGGACTTTTTCATACTTACTCCATGCAGTGCTGGGGTCCGGGATGTGTGGGGAGCCCTGGGGAGCTCTCTGCAGGGCTCCCCAAGCCTCAGAACGCATTTAAAACATGATCGCAACCCATTTTGGGTTTCGCAATTGCAAACCAGAAGTGGATTGTGATCACATTTTAAATGCATTCTGAGGCTCGAGAAACCCTGCAGGGAGTTCTCCAGGGCTCTGCACATATCCCATATGCCAACACTTTGAGGGGTAGGTCTGAAAAAGCATCTTTGCCTGGGGATCGCATTGCTGTGTTTGCCTTGCCCCCTGCCAAGACTCTCTTGGCTTCCAAGTCTCTCGTATGAGTTTGGGAACCACTGGTTTAAAAAGTTGCTCGTGCCATAATTTACGCTTCTATAAAATGCATAGGCACTCTGTCCTTCATTTTATCTGGTCACCCTGGTTAGCGATATCCTTGCATGCATCCAAATGGCAAGTGAGATCTACTGTCTGTGCACATTTCTGTTTGCAAAAAAAAAAAAAAAAAAAATTCCTTTTGGCTGTCATGGAAGTCTTAACGTCGTGCTGTTTATTGTTGCTGCTGTTCATAGTGACTGTTCCAAGTTGTTCTGAGCTCCCTTTTGGCCGTGGAACAGAAAGCATCTTTTCTTTTAAATTAAACAAACAAGCAGTGTCCAAGCTGAAGCAGGAAAACCAGGCCACCTGCTGAAATGACAAAGCACTATTTACATTCCAGACAGAAAGGCCAATCAAACAAAGACAGCAGCAAGAGGGTTTGATGGCAGGGAGCTCTTTTTAAATGTAATCAAAATATAAAACCATGCTGGATTTGAGATGACATTTGACAGTTCTTCCATACAGGAGGGAGGACAAACCTTTGCCTTCCTTTTTTTAAAAGCCAGAGAATGAGTCACATAGATAGAGGCTCCACCTAAACGAAAGGATTTGAGCACTTGGATTTAGCATTTTGGTGTGGATAGAGAAACGAAAGACAAGAATAATCAGCTGACATAGATCACAAGCTAACAACAGAGACAGAATTTCTGGCAAGCCCAAGTTACATAGCATTTTTGTGATTTCATGAAGCCTTCAGAACCCAATTGAAGTTTACATAAAACATTTGCAAGTGTGAGTCACATTAACATCGCATTGTAAACACACTTGCTCGCCAGGACAGTATTTCAGGAGGATGCTAAGACGCTTTCCCCTGTTATCCCACTTTTCTTTGAGCAGGGAGCAGATTTGTTCTGGGTTACTCAAGGGGGCAGGACCAGGACAAACGTGTTTGGATTACAGCAGGGAGTTTTCTATATTAAGAAATATAGAAATATAGTTTTTCATATTAAGAAAAACTTCCGGATGGTACAAGCTTCCAAGCTGTATTAGAAGGTGGAACATTGTCCATCTGAGATCTTTAACCAGTGGCTAGACAGACACCTATGGGAGATGTTGTAGTTGTGGACAGACTACATTGGCAGTGCTTAGCTTTGATGATCTTGCAGGTACCTTCCAGCTTAGTGCTGAGGCCTGGAATAGAACCCTTAGTCCTTTCATTAGTTTTGGTCCCCAGATTCATTAGCTAAGCAAGGCTATCAAGGGCTCATGGCAGCGGATCTTGTGTCCCGCTGAGGGATGAACGGAGCCCCCCGAGTGTGCCCATGGCAGGGCAATGAAACCGTGCCCCCAGCACGTCGCCCTGCCCCTGTGCATCACCCAGCCACACCTCCCTGCGCCCGGAATAGCTCCATTTTGGAGCGGAACGGATGCAAGGGAAGGCGGGCAGGAGGGCCAGACAGTGCACAGGTTACTCCACAGCCTCTGCGCAATGGTGCTCCGCCACCCCCAGCTCGCGCCACCCCGGGCTACACCCTTCCTTCGCCTCTGGTCCTGCTTGTGTAGGCACCGTTACGGCAGCATGAAAGCAATGTCACTATCTTGTGCAACAGACCTGCTGGCAGAAATGGCTAGCAAGCACACCAGAAAGGCCTGGGTCTGTTCCATTGGACCAGGTAAGTTGACAGTAGGGGTGAACTATGGAAGGTTTGGGGTGAGGAGAGGTGAAGGAAGGAGGTGGGGAGCATGCTGGAGGGGGGTAGATTTTAGCAGCAAAGGCACATGCCAGCTCCTATCTCTGATGTTTCAACCAGACCTGCCACCTTGCTCTCCGCTGACTTACGCCAGACAAAAAAAGCCGGTGTAGGTCCCATAGGTGATCAGGTGGCCTACCAGGAGGTAAGTAAAAAAGATTGTTATGAACCTCTTATCAGTGCAAGATGAGAGATGGTGGGGAATCAGATTGGGCTGTTAATGTCCTTTCTTTTCTGAGACGGAACAGTCCTTCATTCTTGTCCAAGGTCTGAATCTGTCTTGTGCTCCATTTTCAGTTCCTTCTCAGGTATGAATATGCCATGTAGGTCCAGGTGAACATCGGCACTGACTGTGGCCCGAGCTATTTCCTTGAACGTTTTTGCATCCAATATGAGCAGGAAAGGTAGCTTCTGGGGGTCTGACGTCACAATGTTGGATAAGATGATACCTAAAGTTGCAATGGAAGAGCTGTTAGAATGTATCCCACAATAAAGATCTCCCTTGAAGTTTAGAAAAATAGATTTGACCTTATGCATCACTTATGCAGTTGAGGTGATATAACTCAACTGCATAGTGTATTTGAGAGGAGGAACGCTGCGATGGGGGGGGGGTGGAACTATGCTTTTGGCTGCTTTGAAAAGTAAAAGATGCTTGCTTTTAATTTTTTCCACCAAACAAGAGCTCCCTCCCTTGTCATCCTTATGAGCAGCTTTGGGGTGAGAGCTGGTATAGTGGCTAATATTGTAAGTGGCAAAAGTAGCAACATTCTAGACAAGCATCTTGTATCTAAAGGGGTATAAGAGCTAGTGAGCTAGTCAGGTGAGATGTAAGTTTCCCCAAAATGAAGCTCTCTTTGCTATGTAGGTTGCTAAATCTCAGGGTCTCTTTCCTTCCCCCTTCTCAGCTAGATATCAAGCATGTAGGAAATGCCCTCCCACATCTCCCCTTTGAAATATGGCATTCCTGTAAAGTCCGTCTTTATGGCCGCATGCCTTGACGTGATCTCCTTAAGAGAAGTCTCCCTAATGCCGCTATGTGAACAACCAAGAGGGTGGGCACTGAACACAGTGAGACTGACTTCCGTGTAAACATGGATAGGACTGTAACTGTAACCAAGCTAAGCCGGTGTAACTGAGAGCGCAATCCTAACCTGGAGTTAGGCCGGCACAGTTAAGCCAGCAAAGTTTGGCTGGCACAAGGGACACTATAAAGTATGTTTGGACCACTCTCTGAGTCAGACAGGTCAGCGCACAGATGTGCGCTGACCTGTCTGACTCCGAGAGTGGTCTAATTGCGCTTTATGGTGGTCCTTGTGCCAGTTAAACTTTGCTGGCCTAGCTGTGCCTACCTAACTCCAGGTTAGGATTGTGTCCTGAAACACATGCATACTGTATGTTTCCCTTGTTTAAAGGTAAAGGTTTCCTCACAACCGGATGGTCTAGTCGTGACCGACTGTAGGGGGTGGTGCTCATCTCTGTTTCAAAGCCTGTAGAGCCAGCGTTTTGTCCGAGGACAAGCTTCCATGGTCATGTGGCCGGCATGACTCTATGCCGTAGCGCACGGAACGCCGTTACCTTCCCACCGAAGTGGTCCCTATTTATCTACTTGCATTTTTAGGTGCTTACAAACTGCTAGGTTGGCAGGAGCTGGGACAAGCAACAGGAGCTCACTCCGTCACGCAGTCTTGAACTCCCAACCTTCCGGTTGGAAAGCCCAGCAACAGCGAATTAACCCGCTGTGCCACCACATCCCTTTTTTACCCTGTTTTTCCCTTGTTTACCCTGCTTCAATTCCCTTCCCCTCCTTTGTGACTTTCCTTATGACAATATCTCAATTGTAAGTGCCTTGGAGCAGGGACCTATCTTTTCACTCTATGCAAAGTGACTGTGCAATCATCTTGGAGGATCAGGACAGGAAGCAACTGCCACTACCCTCCCCTGCCTTCCCCCCTGCCCACTGTCACTCAGTACACAGAGATGCTCTGTCTCCTCCTCTTCCTCGGCACACTGTTTTTGAGGAGAAAGAGGGAGCCTGCTGCTCTTCTGTGCTTCACGCTTCATCTGCTGCTCTGTTTCTTCTTTTTCAAATCCAAGGAATTGGAGGAGGAGGAGGAGAAATAGTAGAGGTGCCCCCCATCTGCTCCCTGAAGCGTCTGCCTTAGTTGGCCTCTAGTTCACAGTAATTCCTGCCTTTCATGGTCTTTCAGCTCTGCTGTTGATACTCCACCCCTTTATAGCCTCCTATATCTGCCAAAGCAAGGATCACACATCCAGACCACAAAAACATTCACCACCACCCATGTGTTACCCCACACATCCTTCTTAGTATTCTCTTGCAGCCTGGCCTCTCTCACTTTGTTGTTGTGGGGAGAAAATGGGAGGGAGCTGCCTACAGATGCCGCCCTAAGATGCCTAGGAGGAAGGGCAGGTCACCTATGCAATATAAATACATATGGGTGGAATGGGGGTGATGGACAAAGGAAAGTGACATGTGATGAGATAAAAAAAATCTGGGTGTCAGTCAACAACTCCAAGCCAGCATTTCCAGGAGGAACAAACACCTGTGCACAGAAGCAAAGGCCGGCATTCCCTTCAGCAGAAATGAAGACAAGATCATGATGAGAGATATCTGGGATGTTGCTTTTCATAGGACTGCAAAAGATACTCCTCACTTTGCACTGCTTGGAGTTCTAACAACCACAGTTCACTGAACACAGGTGTGCACACAATGGATCTTTCATGCAGTCTCTTGGGGTGGTTTAACATCAAAGGCCCCATCTTGAATTGCTTAACAGAATCCTGGAGATTAAGGTAGTTTTTATCTAAGCTAAAAATCCTGAGCCAGCAAACACAACAGCATTTCAAGTTTTGCCACCCTCTGTTGTCTAGTCTGTTTTGGAAGGATTGTGTATATGTTTGTTATAGATGAGTAGGGCGGTGAACTGACTGAACCATTCACAATGGATTGCAATCTGTTTTTTAACCGGTTGATTAACTCCCTAGGAAGTACACAGAGCCCAATCCTATGCATGTCAACTCTGAAGCAAGTTCCATTATAGTCAATGGGGCTTACTCCCACCTAGGTGTGGATAGGATTGTGGCCTTAGTATTGCAGCCTCAGAGCGAAGAAATCTGCACACAAACACAGCCTTCTTTATAGGTGTTTTTTGAGGCACAGACAGAAGTGTGAGATAACTTTACATTACTCATTTTAATCGTTCTCTATCCTTTTTTTTTTTTTGCCTTTAAGAAAGTATCCAAGCCAGTATACAACATAAAGACATAGACCAAGGCAGTAGTGGAATAATTATCTTAATAATCAGAAAACAGCCCAGCAAAATGGATAACTAACAACCACAGTGAACTGCTGCTGTTGACCCCAGGGCTCTACCACTTGCAATAGCTGTTGGTAGAGGGGGTGTTGTGGGTGGGGAGTGAGGCACAGAAACATGTGTGGAGAAGAATAGAGGGGTGGCTAGAACATTCCACTCTCCTACCACTCTCCTTTTCTTTGCACTTCTTCGTTCCCCTCTTCCTTTTCAATTCCAAGGCACAGGAAGAGGAAAAGGGATCATGGAGCTGGGAGGGTGGATGAGAGAGGGAACCACCACCAAGCCACAACTTGATCACCATAATTGGCCTCACATTCACTGACCCTGATTCTTAGGGGCAACTCCGAGTTGAAATTAATGAATGGCCCAATTCTATCGGCTCCTAGTGCTGCTGGACCCAGCATTCCAGTGGCAGGTGTTTTCTGACTGCTGCAAAAGGGGACATGCTGAAGCACACGGTCTGGCCACTGCCGCAAGCAGCCGCCCCCATGTGCCAGCAGCCACAGGATGCCCACCAGCACAGGTAAGTGTGGGAGGGAGGGCTGGGTGGGCAGAATGGGACAGCAACAGGGGCAGGGAGGAGGATGGATAGGGTCTGGGAAGGGGAGAAGTTCTGTGGCAGCAGTGACGGATAAATCCTAATCCCCTTCCCAGCCTCCATCGACTGACCTGGGTCCACATGGACATGCGCCAGCTATATAGCAGGTGGAGTTCTATGTAGACCGGTGGCCTGGCATGAGTTTGCCCTGGAACAAAGGAACAAATGTTCCCTCACCCCAAGGGGGCTTCCAGGGTCAGAAACTCCCCCATGAGATACAGTGGATGCCATGTTGCCACAGCTGCACCTCCACATGGGACATTGGGCTGGAAGTCCCATTCATGTTAATGGCACATAACCACGACTCACTGGAGGCAGAAGTCCTTCCACCCACCCACCACTAACAGGACTGTTGTGCTGCTTACCATCATCTTCTTCTTTGGCATCAGGACTAGGAACAAATACTGGTTCTGCTGGCCAACAATGTTCTTCTTTCCAGTGAAGGCATTTCCTCGTCAAAATGTCAAATTTTACTATCTAAGTGAGCGCAGGAGGAGAAAGCATCATTCAACTTCACGCTGAATTTTTCACCAATTCTTCTTATTTGCATTTGCTTGTGAAAAGCCTTATTCCACCTGATTTCCATTATAGAAAGAGAGCAAAACCTCTTCCGTCAGCCTGGCAGGGCCAGCCCAAGATTCATCTCCGTTTTAATAACAAAAATACATTATCTGAAGTCTTGTGGACCAACAAGCAACAACATTAACTTCTGTAGCAACAACATTAAGCATTCATGGGCCAATTCCACAAGTCTACACTTTTCCAAAAAAGAAATGTGGGGTGGTAGACCCAAATTAAACTTTATGTTAAAATTTTAATTAAAATTTTTTAAAATTTATGTTACTACATGTATATACCGCCAATGTTCTCAATGTGGTCCATGATGTAGAACAGCAGAAAGTTACAATTTAATAGACATGATATAAAAGGGGAAAGTGCCTAAGCAGGTAGAGGAAAACA
This sequence comes from Lerista edwardsae, assembly GCA_029204185.1. Lineage (NCBI taxonomy): Eukaryota > Metazoa > Chordata > Lepidosauria > Squamata > Scincidae > Lerista > Lerista edwardsae. The sequence continues at coordinate 13,235,336 of JAJKFI010000011.1, read as the reverse complement.
AGCCAATTAAAAGGTATGATTGTTTTGGAGGAAAAATGCAAATTGGCAGAAGGTCCAAGCCAGGATCTGAGCTGGCCTATTCATGAGGCCAACTGAAGCCTTATGCGGCAGGCGGCAGGCGGCAGGGCACTCATTTCTGCCCGCCAACATGTCTCCATTGCTCCTCCTCCTCCTGGATTGGAAAAGGAAGAGGGGGTAGAGAGGAAGGGAGACTGCAGAGGGAAGGAGAGTGCTAAGTGAGAACACAGGAGAGTAACTGGCACATCCTCAGGTAAGGGGGGGGAAGTATTTGGGCTGGTCCTGCTCACTGTGCTTTTGTTGTGTCCAACCTTAAGGCAGGAAGCAGCCAAACATCATCAACATCATCATGAAGGTCAAACGAATTTAATTTGGGAGCAATAGGCTGTTGCTAAATTAAGCACACACACACACACACACATTATTATTATTATGTGGCATCATTGCTTACAAGCAAGAGAAAGTAGGTCAGGCACTCTCAAGGTGGAAATGATGCAGTGGGTCATCTGCTCAATCTTCTTTTGTAAACAAGGAAGAAGATGCTGCCTCTACCCAGGGCAGCTTATTTCAGTTTATGACTGGGTTTGTGGTTCACTCCCTGTAGTTTTACACAATTGTTCCCTGCTCCACCTGGGCAAAAAAGTGTTGGTCTTGTTGATACTAATACCTCTGTTCCCAAAGCCTAGACTTGCTCCCTAGAACAACTCAGAGCTGAACAAAATGTGAGACATGGAGCCATACTCCTCTACTGGTGTGTCTATCCCAGTGTTTCCCAACCTGGGGGTTGCAATTCAGGCAGGCATGTTTTCTTTTGGGACGCTGCCCCCTTAAGAAGAGTAGCGACCTGTCTGGGGACACTTTTTTACCCAGTGGGTAGTTCATCTGTGGAACTCTTTGCCACAGGAGGTGGTGATGGCATCTGGTCTTGATGCCTTTAAGAGGGGATTGGACAGATTTCTGGAGGAAAAGTCCATCGTGGGCTATAGGCAATGATGGATTGTGCAAACTCCTTACAAAGGTGGTGGGCTACTGGTACCGGGTGCAAGGGAGTGGCAACAGGATGCAAGCATCTTGTTGTCTCATGCCTCCCTGGGGCACGTAGTGGGCTGCTGTGAGATACAGGAAGCTGGACTAGATGGGCCTTTGGCCTGATCCAGCAGGGCTCTTCTTATGTTCTTATGTTCTTATGATGCATAGGTGCTGGTAGTGCGGCACTTCCAGGTTTCGTCACTGCCGAATGACCTTAAGTAAAAAAGGTTTTTTTTTAATGTACATGTGTTCGGGGGTGGCAGCGAAACCTGGAAACACTGTACTAGCAGCACTTATGGGTCCCTGGTTGGGTTGCTACCTGACTAAAGGTTGGGATCCACTTGTCTATGCCATCCATATACATAAAGTGAGGAGTTTGATTTTTTAAAAATTATATTTACATCCTAATTGGGCATTTGTGTGTTTGTTTTACTGTCTAGGATCATCAACCACTGAGAGTGGGTATAGACTTCCATGGGGGAAAGAGTTGTGGTGATGGATGGCACAAGGTGATGGACAGACTCTTGGGAGCCAAAGAGGGAGCAGAGGGTGGTCTGGCCCTGGTCGGAAACAGGTCACCGCAGCTGCTACCTCCATCTTCAGCTCTGCCACTGCAATCTTGGACAGTGGGGGGGGGGCACATGTCCCCCAGCTTGCCCACCCCATCACTTCCTTCTCTGTCTTTTTCCTCTTCCTCACTCTGCCATTCTGTGTTTTGACCCTTAGCAGTACCCCATTTTTAGAAAAAAGGGGGAAATCTTCCTTCTTGGGAAAAAGGGTCATGCTTCTCAGAGCGTTCTTGCTCTGGCCTGTCAGAAGGAAGCACCTGTCTCCTAATCAGAGAGGTGTGTGTGTGTGTGTGTGTGTGTGTGTGTGTGTGTGTGTGTGTGCTTTACAAAATTGTGGATCAATAAATGGGATGTTGGGTTTAAACCATCTTGTTACAGTTAATAACATAACTATTTAAGGCATATGTAGGCCTTACGCTGCTGGAATTTGTTTTTCAGCAGCATAATGTGCTTTACGGCAGTTGGCAGGATGCAGAATGCAGTCTGGTGGCACAGCTGCATTGCTGTGGGGGGAAAGACAAAATGGGGGCCTTCATAAGCTTATGCAATGGGTGTACTTGCACAGAGTCATTTCATAAGAGGAAGTGTGCCTTGAAATAGCATACCTCTGTGGGAATTGGGCTCCATTTGACCTCTGGTGCAAAGATATATCTGTACTTTTTCCCATTGTAATTATAGTTGATGCGAGGGAGTTCAATTCCTGTAGGTGAAGGAGAAAAAATGCACACTCAAATAACAAAGGGCAAACAAACGAAGGATCAGCATGACTATATATTCAAAGGTAAGAGAGTGCTTGATAATGCATACAGTGCATGACCCCTCTCCTCGAAAGGGAATGTGAACGGTGCACCTTGGCAGCTGGCTACACATCTGGGAGTTGTGCTCCTACAGGATTCCCAGTCATTTGAGTGGGGATTCAGTGGTGGCCGGTGCTCATTGGACAAGTCCTCTGTAAACCTGACCTGGCAGCGAAAATCACGGTCTCCGGTTATACGTGTGTGCACTTGCATACATATCCTCCAACTCTGTTTGCCACCATTGTTTCCCCTCCTGCTGCTGCTCCTCCTCCTCTTCCTCCCATGGCTTCCCCTCTTAGAGGAAAAGGATAGTGAGAAAAAGAAGAGCTGAGGATAACAGAGCAGAAGCCTAAAGTGGTAGCCTAGTTACCACTTCTAGGCAGCCACTCTATGATTCTCTTTGCCTCACCAGGAAGATGAGCTGCTGTGGACACAGACAGGCAAGAGGCCAGCGGAGGCACTGACCGGCTGGGCAGAGAAGCGGGCTGCTGCGCAACTGGATGGGCAGTAGCAGTTGGTGACCAGGTACCTGAAGCAAGAAGGCACTGCCCAGAACCAGCCTGAGACTGCCTGAGGCCCTGAGTGTGCCAAATGATGCCCTTGCTATATACAGGTGATGTGCCGGCCTCTGGTCATCCCTGTGGAGGCAAGTGAGGGGTGGGTGGGTGCCCCCTGCCAATTTGCTGCCTGAGGCAGCTGCTTCAGTTGGCTTCATGAATGGGCCGGCACTGTCAACAAACTTCCAGCCAATCAGCTGCCACCCACTGCCTGAAGTAGCTGCTTTAGCATCAGCTGGCCTTTCGTACACTCCTTCAGGTTGCAGGTGAGAGCCTGCATGCTGGAGTAATGGAATACCCGACACCTCACAGCTGTGTGGAAGAGGCTCTGCTCTAGGAATCTGCATGCACAGAGGCAGGCTGTGAGACCCATCCACTCTCTCTTGTAAAGGAGGAACACATTTGAGGCACACTTTCCTCCTCCTGCCACTATGGGAACTTCTGGACTTATGATGGTAGGAAGCACTGTGGTGGCTGAACTGATGGCTGGCTGAAGAATGCTAAGCAGGAGCAGTCCTGGTTGAATTCAGGATGGGAGACTGAAAGCTGATGAAGCTGTCATGACAGGACAGAGCCAGAAAGAGTTGCTGTGGTGACCACACTGTGGGAGGGCGACGGATTCGCAAGTGATGCGCAGGAATGCGGAGGAGTACGGAGTCAGCTGCTAAGAAAGAATTATTCACAGCTCAGCCGACCTGAAGCTGCTCCTCCTGGAAGCTCAGAAGGGATACCCAGATTTCAGATATGATGACCGCACCATGAAGGATTCCATCCAGAAATGAAGGGTTCTACGAGTGTTTGTAGAACAATTACTGTAAAAACTCATTTGAAATAAAGATGAATTTAGTATAGCCGGCTGATGTAAACCGCCTTGAGTTTGTAAGGCTCTCACAAGGTGCTGTGAGAGTCAGTGAGAAAGGCAATCTACAAATGCTGCCACTATTATTGAAATCATATCACAGCTGCCAGTTCTTTAGCTGAACTTGGCGTTAATTACTAGTCGGGAGACATGGCAATATATTTGCAAATAATATGTGCCGAACCAAGCAGGGCAGTTTTTTCGATTTGACAGATGGTGCTTTTGTCAATGTTCAATTGTCATGTTTTAAATGCAGTTCAAGAATTCTTTGGATTGCACCCAGTGCGCCAATCACCACTGGGATTATCACTGCTGGTTTGTGCCATCGTCTCTGAATTTCAGATCTCTGAATTGTTAGATCCTGATATTTACTGATTTTTTCCCTGTTCTTTTTCATCAATTCTGCTATCACCAGGAATTGCTATATCAATGGTGGTCACTTAATTTTTTTTTCTATTACTGTGATGTCTAGTGTGTTGTGCACCAAAACTTCATCAATTCAAAAATCCCACAAAATCTTGCCTTTCTCATTTTCTATCACTTTTTCTGGTTTATGCTCCCACCAGTTAGTTATTAGATGTTTTGATGTTATAGTTTCTGCATAAATTCCAATGAATCATTTGAGCCACTGTATTATGTCTAAACTTATAATCTGTTTGTGCGATCTTCTTGCAGGAACTGAGTATATGATCAATTGTTTCTTCAGCTTCACTGCATAATTTACATTTTGCATCATTTGATGATTTTTCAATTCTGACCCTTATTGCATTTGTTCGAATAGCCTACCGTTGGGCTGCTAATATAAATTATTCTGTTTCTTTAAAGTTCCAGATGTAAACCATAGCCAGGTTTTTGCATTATCTACTTTGTCTTTGATCTTTTCAACATATTGACCATGCAGTGTTTTCTTGTGCCAGCTTTTAGTTCTTATTTTTAACACTTTTCCTGTATAGGTGTGTCCTGATACACACTGATTCGGTATCCACAGTTTCAGTTATCTACGGATATCATGGATATGTCTATTACATATCCATGGGATGTCTATTAAAAACATAGGGGAATATTTAACAAATCTCTTTTTTGTACCCTGTGGCAGCAAATGTTCTCCTATCTTTAAAAAGGCATCCCCACTATCCACAGTTTCAGGTATCCACAGTGGAGTCCGGAATGGAACACCTGCGGATACCAGGACATGGCTGTTTCATTTGCTGAACTTTTAGTAAATTTCCATGCTATACTTCCATGAATACTTGCTCCTTCCTCTCTTTTACATAGTTGGCCAATGCATGTTTCTCTTCTTCCTCTTTGTTTTACTTGCAGAAGCCCACTACTACTGGATTTACGAGGCAAGTACAATCTGTCTGTACGTGGATATAAAGCATAGTGTATTGTCATACGTTTTTGAGTTCTCTGATCCAAAATGTCCAAATCAGCTGAGGTCCAGTTAATTATTCCAGCAGTATATCTTATGACTGACATGGGCCAGCTATTAATGATTATATTCCCACCATTTAGCTGGTTTCAACATCTTTGGGTATATTCTTTTTTGACAATAGCACTTCTTAACAAAAGCACTTCTTTGTGCTTGATGTTATTCAGTTGTAAAATGCCACGGTACTTATAGGCTTCTTTTTGGTTAGACTTTATTATATGGCCATTTGGCATATATGCCAATGGATCACTTTCTATAATTTTACCCTTCTTTATAGTTATTTTTCTAGACCAAATTCTATTGAAAGATCTGTGCTAAATACTCCAACGGTGCTTGTCAATGGCTGAACTTCTGCCTCTGTCTTTCCATAGAGCTTTAAGTCATCCATTTACAGCAAATGTTTGATTTTTGGTGAATTTTTGGCCATTTGATAACCCAGCTTTGTTTTATTTAATATAACTGATAGTGGAATCATGGCAATAACAAACAATAATGGTGAGAGTGAATCACCCTAAAAAATTCCTCTCTTGATACTGACTGTACCATATTTTCCATAGTATTCTCCATTGTTTCATGGCTTTCTGTATAAATACATTTATATTTTTATAACTCTTGTTCTTTTCAAGCATTCTATGATCCAGCTATGAGGTGGTGAGTCAAAGTCTTTTTTTATAATCAAACCAGATGATGTGCAAATTTGTCTTTGGCTTTTTCTGTTTTCCAATATGATTTTACCAATTAGGAGCTGGCCTTTTGCACCCTTTTCTTCTTTCATCTCTGTTCTGTTCCACTGGTAGGATATTATTTTCTTCTAGGTGGTCTGTGATGTCATCTGCTATTATGCCAGTGAGAAGTTTGAACATTATTGGCAAGCATGTTATAGGCCTATAATTTCCTGGTGCTATCCCTTTGGTCTGGTCTTTTTGAATCAAGTATGTCTGTCCAGTTGTTAGTCATTCATTGATTTGACTTTGGGCCATCGTTGGGCCATTATTGGATGCACACTGGTCAGGTGTTTAAGCCAGAAGACATGTAGCTGGTCAACAACCACAACCACAACCACAACCACAACCACATTTCAGAAAATACAATGTGCACTTCCACCTACCCTGCCAACAACCATCTCTCACCTTCACACAATACTTCAGGCTGACAATAAATGTTGCCGTCTTTATCCTTCATTGCAGTTGCAGTGGTTGATGGCAGCTGGACCAAATTGGTACCAACTTCTGCATCCTGAAAGAAACACCAGATCACATGTCGAAAGAGCACATTTCCAGTTTCAAGTGGACATCTGAAAAGCAGAACTAGCGCCAACTGCATAGAACAGTACAACATTGTTAATCATTGTAAAGGTAGAAAAGTGATGCTGATTGGCCCTGACCTACCTAGAAAGCACTGCTCTCACTGGCTACAACAGTTGTCAATCACAGCAAGGACAAAGAGCACTGTAACACAATAGCGCTATAGGAAGCTGCGTTATGGGAGGCATTATTGTACAACCAAAGTTTATAAAACCATAAAAAATGGATCAACATCCATACAGTGAGCTGAGAGGAAGCAACCAATATACAGAGAGCTGGTGCAGCATGATCCTGTGCACATTTACATCAGTGTAGGTCTCACAGAACTCTATGGGGCTTACTTCTGAGTAGACATGCCTAGAATTGTAATGTAAGAGATTCCTCTTCAGCATCTGCAACGTGGGGGGGGGTAGCAACCCTGCAAGGTAGGCAAGTTTTATAAAGATTACAGCCATTTAATACATGTAAAGAATCATAAAATACTAGTATCCTTAATATGGACTAAATCCTTAGTACTAGTATCCTTTATTATTATTACTATTTGCCTGTAAACTGCTTTGTGAACTCCGTGTTGAAAAACGGTATATAAGTACCTGTTGATTGATTGATTGATTGATTGATTGATATGAAACGGTTGGGCAACGTAGTGTATAGCAATAAATCATAGGATGCTGCTTCCTACTGAGTCAGAGCACTGATCTGTCTGGCTCAGCAGTGCCAAACACTGTCTGGCAGCAGCTCTGCAGCGTTTCAGAGAAGAGTATTTCCCTGCCATCCCTGCAGATGACACCTGGGATTGAACCTGGGACCTTCTGAATACCAGTACATACAATATATCTGTATACCAGCAATGGCAGTTCCAGAGGGAGGGCAAAGTGCCAAGATTTTCAGATGCCCGAAGCACCGTGTAAAGCAGTCCCTCCCCCTCACCTTCGGAGTTATTTGTGGCTCTACAAAGCTGGCACACTAACATCGAGCTACAAGTGGGCAATGCTGGCAGCTCCTCTTTGGTCTCATCCTCCAAAGGTGGGAAAGAGGAGTTTGCTGTCACCCTTGCCCAGGTCTGGGGCAGAAACCCGTTGCTAGCCACAAAGGTTTCCTGTACCTGCTGGCCAGTGAGCCTCCTCCCAGTTCCCTGCAATGACAAAAAGGGCTGAGAGAAGGCTGTGGGGAAAAAGGAGGATCTTCTGTGTGAGTCTTGCCTGGCACAACAACTCCACTGCAGCCAAGGAGAGTGTCCCATAAAGGCCTCACAATGAGGCAGTGGTTTCTGGGGACACTCCTGTTTGCAAATGGGACTGCCCCAGCGGCGTCATGCAGCCGGAATGCTGGGCGGGAGGAACGGGTGAGCGGCAGCCCACCCATTGCGTTCCGCTCCGTTTCGCCGTCTTCCCCGCCCCCAGGGAAGACGGCGAAACGGAGCGGAATGCAACAGGCGGGCTGCCGCTCACCCGTTCCTCCCGCCCAGCGTTCCAGCTGCATGACGCCGCTGGACTGCCCACCTATGAGAGTCTGTTGGCCATCTCGTGTCGCCACTTCCATTTCAAAGGGATCAGTTGGGTCCTAGGTGGTTGGATGGGTGCAGGCCTTGCGAGCAAAGGCAGATATGAGCCACTGGGCCTATGGTGTATGTAGCAATAAAACCCATCCACCATAACTTGGCCCAACATAATGCTGGCCCAGTATCTAGTCAGGCATTTCAAGTAAGGTCAGGAAAGGGTTATAACGCTTGTGCAAGGCACAGGTAAATCCAGTGTGTCTGGTTTTCCCCACCTGTCCTCCAAATTTGGTTTGTATAAAGTGCAAAAAAAGGACAACTTGAACGATCACAGGACATGATGATTCAGCCAAGCACTTAAATGCCTTGTTTATTTGTGTATTTAAATTATTTGAATGCTTAAAGAAATTGTGATTCGTGACTCAGCGATTTCTGAAACAGGTGTAGAGCTGAGTAGCTGTTTTCCCAGCATCCTATATGTGGCAATTCAAGGTTGGGGGCATGACTTGGGAGACCACATTGCTTCAAGGGTTCATGCTCATCCCTGCAACTCCCGAGGCATCAGGATCTGTTGCCCCACAGCCTCATAAACAGGAGTTCATGGGGGTCCTTACAAGGCAGCAGGCAACAGCCGTGGACAAGAGTATTCCTTTCAGTTTCCACCTGTAACTACAACAGCAACGGTGAAGGGAAACTGACATAGCTCCAGGGCCGGCCCATTCATGAGGCAGACTGAGGTGTGTGCTTCAGGCAACAGGTTGGGAGTCGGCACCTGCTCCCTCACCTCCATTGCTGGATTGGAAATGTGAGAGGGTGGAGGAAGAGAAGGGGGAGGATTTCTCCCTTTTCCAGCCCCTCTCTTTTCCAATCCAGGGAGTGGGAAGAGCAGAAGCTGGCACACCAGAGAAAACAGGGACTGTATTTGGGACCCTGCCTCAGGTCGTGGGCCAGCCCTGCCCGGTTGGGCCTTCATGGGGCTTTTGTCCCAGCCCCCCCCCCCCAAAGCTGGAGTTTTGACTGTGTGCCATTCAGGTGGTGCACATTCTATCACAGATGCCCCATTGCTGGACTTCCAGGTGATAGTCTGCATACATCTCACCAGTGATTCTGCTTTTGTAGGTGACTGTTTCCGAATGCAGAGGTGTTTATAATATGCATGACCATTGCACATAATGCAAACTGAACAGGTTTCATGCCCTGTGCCGATGAGACTTGGTAGACTCTAAAGGGAAAACAACCCAGACATTAAAAGAGCGAGAACATAAATAATGGCATTAGCCAAGGGCTCACTTCCAGAATGTCTTCCTGCATTATGTGATGGAATTATTAGATGGCAGCACTGAAAGGAAGAAAATAGGACAAGGCAGGCAAAGAGCTGATGCAAGTTCTGCCATTAGGAGGACAGTTTTCATTGCATTAGCACGACCTTTTGCAAAGGCGTAGCAAGGAACAGTGTCTCAGACACTCTAGCATGTGGCAGGCTGCGACTTGTCCGACAGGTTAATGGGGAGAATGAGTCCTTCCTACAAAACAACAGTGCAGAACATGCTGTTTCAGGACAGCTTCACCTGGGACAGATTTGGCTCCTCTGTCCACTGTTGAGCACTGGGCCTTGAGCCCAATCCAGCAGTGGTCTGGAAGTGTGTGGCTACATGCGCTTCCAGATTGCCTTTTACAATGGCTAGAAAGTGCACTCCGCCATCAGAACGCTAATTCCTGAAGCAGAGCCCTTCGCAACGATTGGGCTGTTGGTCCCATTGCCATGATGGCCAAGTGGCACTGCCATTTTGCCTGACTCCACTGGAAGGTGATGGACCAGTGGGGAAGATGGGGCAGTGCAGCTATCTGGTCCTTCAAAAGAGGCAGTTTGGGAAAGCAAGGCACAGAGCAAAGTCCCCACGGTGGGGCAACTCCTGTGCACCACCGTCATCTCTGGTGATGGGGTGGTACTCTTTGCAAAAGGTGGGACTTGGAAAAATCTTACTGGTGGTCTCTGCCAATAGAAGACAGCCCTGCCCGTTGCAGAAAAAGAGTGGGAAACCACTCCAAAGTTACTTTAGATCAGGGGCCTCTAAACTATGGTCACATTAGCCCGCCATAGGATTTTATCCAGCCCGCAGCAACTTTTTTCTTTATCAGAGCATTTGCTAATGTTTGACATTTTTATCCATTATAAATCTTCTCTCAGTTTAAGCATGACATTGTTTCTTTGTGATTGTTACATTTCATTTTTGTTCTGAATCATACCATGCCGATTACAAAAAATATCCAAGTAAAACGTATTCATTCATTTAAATTTCATTCATTCAGAAATTAAACTGATATTTTCAGCCTGCAAACATGTGTAAAATATATGCTGTGGCTCTCATACTGAAAAGTTTGGAGACCTCTGCTTTAGAGAGTGTTGAGGACTGGTATAATCCTTCACACCAGCCATTGCCTCTGCCACTTCTCCACCTCCTAGATTAAAGAAAGAAGAGGGAAGCAGACCCGAAATGGAACTATAGGGCAGAGTGTCCAAGATACTGGCTTGATCTCCTCTCCTCCAAATTTCCTCTTCTGCAAAGAACACAGCATATGTCAGGGACAAAAGAGAGCGGCTGATGGTGGTGGTGGGAAAATGAGATCAGGATTGAAAAAACAAGTGGCAGAGACAGTGAGGAGGGGGAAGGACACTTTCCTGCTGTCTGTTGATGGGTGTGTAGCTGTGATTTATAAGACAAATAATTGGCCACAGGCCTTAAGCAATTCCATTATTAATTTACCTGGGTTGTGCCCAAGTCAGCCAGGAGGCAATGTGTGCTGTGGATCACACCTTCTGGCTGCCTCGAAAACAACCCAGGTCAGACATAAATGGCTGGAGTTCATGGAATGGGACGCTTACGAAATGCTATGTTGACGGCTTGCCCACAGGGCACAATTGGCAGTCAAGGATTTCCGGGACATAAGAAAGCTTCACCTAGAACTGGTTCAGGGAAAGATGCTGTTCCAGGAGGACATGGAAACCTGACCCCAATAATTCATCAGCTAGGTTTGGAAATGCTGCGTTCACAATGACTGTGGAGGCCCAAACTGAGCATTTTCAAATTACCTTGTCATGCCGCAGAGGAACCACAAACCGTTTGCAGGATGGGACAGAGGTAAATTTGGCATTACTCTCAAAGGAGTCGTTGAAGTTCTTCAAGTAGAACAGCTGGTACAGACTATGGTCTGTGTAGCAAATGACGTCAAAGACCATGTGGTTGTCCTCTTCGTAAGCATTCACGTGATGAAACAGGACCAGGGCATCAGTATAAATCTTGACAGGCACATCTTTTTTGGTTTGTTTGTCAATGAGATGAATCCAGGTCTGGAAAATGGCGAACAGACTGGTGGATCACAGCACAATCCTATGTACACCTCCCCAGAAGTCAGTTGCATTGTATTAAATGGGTCTTACTCCCATGAATGGGTGTGTAAGATTTCAGCCTAAGAGCATCAATTCAAAGCTATTGATTAACCACATGCCTCAAGAACCATCCCCTCCCATATGAATCACCCTTTCCCACCATCAGAGACGTGGCGCACCTTCCCTTTGCATTGTGCTGTCAAAACTGTGGGATGCCTTCCCAAATGGGACTTGTCCAAAAGGTTGATGGGAGAAGGAGTTTTCCGTACAAAACAATGCAAAACATGCCATTTAGGGCTTCACCTGTGACAAATTTCCAATAAGAACATAGGAAGACTCCCACTGGATCAGGCCGAAAGCCCATCTAGTCTAGCTTCCTGCCCATCACAGTGGCCCACTAGATGCCTCAAGGAGCACACAACAGCAGGACACCTGCATCCTGTTGCCACTCCCTTGCACCTGGCATTTTGAGGCAGCCTACTTCTGAAACTAGGACGTTGCACATGACCATCACAATGTGTAACCCGCGATGGACAGAAATCTGTCCAATTCCAATAATTAGACAGATCCCAATAACTATTGGAATCTGTTTAACTATTCCAATAGTTAGTCCTTTGGCGTAGGGAAAGGTCTGCAACTAGGGCATGGCATGATTGTGGGGGAAGCTTATTAAGAAAGCTGTGAACCCATCAGGATGCCATTGCGACCAGTACACAGTGATGTGAAGACTGTCATTAAGAGATTACCTTAAACCAAGAATCATATCTTTATCAGATGACATCACAGGATCGGGCCCAGAAAGGGGGTTAGGGTATCAGTGGTGTCAACGCTGCCAATCATACCCGCCTCTGGAGACCCAATCCACCCATTCCCTGCCCCCTTTCACCCCTTCTCCACCCCTCTTCCACCCTCCTGCCACTCCCCCATCTTACCTCCTCCGGCAAGCAGGAGAACAACTGACCACAGAGGCAGGACAACGCAGGCACTCCTGTTGGTGTTCCCAACAGTGTGCCAGAATGGTGCATTGGTGGAGTGCCTTTTGTGACACATGCTGATGGACTGCTTTATAGGAGTCAAGACCAGAAGCAGATCTAAGGGAGGGCAAAGCTCTAAGTTTTGCAAGAAGCCTGACCTTGCAGTGGAAATCACTCCTCTCCTGCACTGTTGTAGCCAATCCTCACAGGGAAAAGCAACATCTTGGCGTTGCTTACTGGCTACAGCAGCAAGGGAGAGGAGGGATTTACATGACAGGGTAAGGCTTCTGGCAACACTTAGAGCTTTGCCCTCCCTGTAGATCCACCTCTGGTCAAGACCATTGCAAAGGAGGAACCAAAAACAGGCTGCTCTTTGCGGTAAGCATAAAATTGGGCTGAAAGTTTTGGGGAAAATGTGACCCTTGGCACCTGCAAGGGTGTGACATTCAAAGGGAAATGGTTGTATACCTAACAAGTGAGATGCGTGGATGGCGAAAGAGACCCATATAATGTGAATGGGCAATTTCTGAAAATATCACTATTGTGTGACTTGTCAGGAAGAAAAAAGAAATAAAATAATACCTTTTCATCCTTATTGAAGACGAGGCAAGAAGCCCAGTCCACCTTTCGGATGTAAGCTGTTGCCATCTTGAGTATATCCAGTTTAAAGGGCTGCTCTACAAAGATGACGTAATTTTCTGAAACTCCAAAACTGTGATAATAGCTTGGATGCAGTAAGGAGCGGGAGGGGATGGAGCACAGGACCTCCAAGTGTTCCAAGCACTTAGTTTTCTTCTTTTCACCTGCTGAGTAATGCAAATACACAGCTTGGATGACCATTTCCTAAATAGTTTGAGCTAGTCATTAAAGTTGAATTACACAGAGATGGCAAAATTCACTGACGAGTGACATTTAAGTTGTCATGCGGAAGGACATGGAATTACATTCAGGGCTGGCCCCTCCATAGAGCCACTTGAGGAAGCCACCTGAGGCAGTAGATCTGTGGCACTGAGCACCTGCCTCTCAGTACTTACCTGCTTCCACCAATCCTCCTCTGCCTCCTCTCACTTCCTGGTTTTTAAAAAAGAAGTTCACAGTGGATTGGTGATGCTGCCAAACCCCAGCCCCTGCCCCTTAAGGAGAAACAGGCAGGCTCCTTCAGGCTGGGGTGTCATGATGCCCAGCGGCGGCATTCAGCTGGTACGCTGGGCGGGACTTAGCTTTGATCGGCAGTCCGCCCATTGTGTAACGGTGCGTTCCGCCGCTTTTCCGCCCGCCGGGGCGGGTGGGAAAGCGGCGGAATGCGCCATTATGCAATGGGTGGACTGCCGCTCAAAGCTAAGTCCCGCCCAGCGTACTGGCTGAATGCCGCCGCTGACGATGCCCCAGTTTAAATATCACCATCCCATTTTAATTTGAATTGAGAGAGTTAACAGATGTTGGCAGAATTTGCCACTTACCTGGTGCTGAAGGCGGGATTTTAAAGATAACGTATTTTGTCTTCCCTTTATCGACTATGGAGGTGCCCATATTGAGAATATTTCCAAAGCTGTCATAATGAGGATGGGATGTTGCCAAATTGATGGCTACGTACTTAGTGTAGTCGACCTATCGCACAAGATCACAAAAGATCACGAAATGAGGTCGACGGGAAATGCATTCACGATCTCAATCCGTATTAATCCACACAATTTAGTTCCCCTGATCAGCTAGTTGATGACTCCACCAGTGACTAAAACATTGATTCAGATGTAAACTCCATTCAGATACTTCCAGTTTAAAAGGACTTGAGCTACATCACTTTTCAAAATTAAAAACACACCAGGACAGGTTCTGTAAAAAAAATTGGAGCAGTATGCATACCTTTCTGTGAGTATTTCATTTTCTGCTGGACAAAATGGGGCTTACTTCAGAATAAGCATTCCATATTAGAATACTGGTGATGAGTTGGAGTTTTCAGTATCGAATGGGAAGCCTTTCACAATTGCTCTCTCTTCATTTATTTATTTCTATTTCTTTACTTTGTTTTTTTTTGGGGGGGGGCTTGCACTTTTCTCAATTTTTTCCCTCTCCTCATCTTCCATGCCTATTCCCCCCCCCCCAAAAAAAACATTCTGTCTTAACATACTGATCAAAGTTTTGCTTGAATCTGGAACTGAAAGTTTTTTTCCTCCTAGGCTCCTTTTGGGCTCAGTGTGTCAAAAATTAGGAAAATGCCTAACGTGACTGTCCTGGCATGTCATACGCCAAAGAGAAACAATTGTTTACATATTCATTTTTTAAAAACAACAATCCAATCACGTGTGGTGCTATTTATTATATAAAGAAACATCAAATAATTACAAAACTGAAATACAAGTAAAAAAGCTCAGCTGTTATCGAGTGTTGGTGAGGGCTGGTGTGTCACCCAAAATGTTGTGGTGTGACACATGTATCATAGGTTTGCCATCACTGGTCTAGGCCCACTTCTAGCTGGCAAAGAGTGATGCCTCTCTAGGAATCTTGACTTTAACCCTCTCTTTAACCCGTTTTCATGAAGCAAAGAATATGGGGGGAGTTGTCCACTTTGAAGTTTTTTGGTTTTAAGATTTTGTAACTTCTGCAAGTCTCTCTAACTCTCGAGTTTGGTAAGTACCCAGAAGCCTCCATCGTCTTGTGGGTGGCCCCATTTTGGCTACAGATTTATGAGTATGGAAGTGGGGACTTTAGAAATAGAGAGAGTGAGAGTGCAATCCTAATCTGGAGCTAGGCCAGCACAAGTTAGGCCAGCAAAGTTTGGCCAGCACAAGGGCCACCGTAAAGTGTGTTTGGACCACTCAGAGTCAGGGAGGATGGTGCACGTCTGTGTACTGGCCTCTCTGACTCTGAAAGTGGTCCAAACATACTTTACGGTGTCCCTTGAGCCAGCCAAACTTTGCTGGTCTAACTTGTGCCAGCCTAACTACAGGTTAGGATTGCACTCTGAGACTATGCTCAGACAATGACCTGAGGAGCATTAGGATATATGGCATAAGTCTCCTGAAGAGACGTCATCTAACCAGCAGTGTCAAACTTGTTTCATGCAGAGGGCCGATTAACATTCATGGTGCCTGCTGAAAGCCAAAAGTGACATCATTAAGCAGGAACTTATGTCATAAAACAGATGATGGCCAAAAATGAGCACTTTTTCTACTCAAGCAGGAACTCATTATGTGCGAAGGATAGAAGAGAAAATGTGGAAAGCTTGATAATATTTTCAGGGTATGGGAGAATCCAATCCTCAAGCAGGCCGCCTTTCAGCAGAACTGCTTCTGCCAAGGCGTCACTTTGCAACTCAGCAACTGAGCTGAGAGATGGTCTACGAAGTGACACCTCAGCATAAGTGGCGTAGCTGAAAGTGTGACAATGGGGCTCTCCCAACTTCTCAGTAGCACCCTTTGGTCTGACCCTTGCCCATAGCATTCTGAGGCCTCCTCCAGTCTCTCTCTCCAAGAGCAGCACTGCTGAAGGGGGGCACTGGGAAAGCCCAAATGCCATATGGGTCAGATAAAAGCCTAATGTTTGATACCCCTGATTTAGTATTTGCCACCAGCAGAAATCCTTGGCCTGCAGTGCATCACAGCACTGGTTTGTGGATGCTCCATGTCACAAAACACATTTCTCATGCAAAACACCTAATCAGGAATGGCTCACCCTTTTCCCTTCTCCCCCTCCCCCACTTTTTCAGTGCACATGCACTGGAATGTAGAAGGAGTCAGGCTTGAATTCCATGTTCTTCTCTCTTTGCTCTGGGAAATGCCTTTAAAGCATTTGAGTCTTTTAAAAAAAATCTAATTAAGGGCGAGTATTTTAGGAAGTGATGGCTCAGCAAAATAATTTCATTTCCTGTGAACCGGCTGGTACTTTTTAGGCCAACGAAAACTTGAGTAAGAGGGAATACCACAAAAAAGTGCCAGATGCATAGTCACAATAAAAAAGAGTTTAAATGTATATCAAACTGGAAAAGCCAAATCTTAATGCCTAAATCACCTGGAAAGAGATGAAAGAACAACATTTCCCAAGTCAAAACCATTAAATCAGTTAAGACTATGCAAGCTGGAAGGGAAGGCAGAGAACTTCTCTCTCACTGGGAACCTTTGCACAAATCCCATCGAAATGAGGCCTACAATTACTCTGCTCTTTGTGGCTCTTGTGGAAAAGGCATTTTTGCCAATTCCCTCCCCACACAGTGGCTTGCATTTTGCCCCGTGATGTCAACATAGCCAGGCCCCAGGCTTACCTTCTCCAGCGACTCCAGAGTCCAAGGATCAATTTTCCAAGCAAAGTTGACCTCAGCTGTAGCATAGAAGTCCTCACCATTTTTCATGATATTGATCAGACAGTTATCCGTGAATTCAGGAATTGTGTGGGATAAATAGCTGAAAGCCCTACGTTTGTGGGGATGGGGCGGAGGAGGAGAGAAGTACATTACAAAGATACCCTATCACTCCAGAAATAGTTGCTTACTGGAAGGAAGACACGGGCATAGTTCTAGGAGGTGTTCCAACTTCACTTGGAACCAAAGGCACTTTGAATCATGGGATTAAGGAGATTAATCATGGGATTAGGGGTAAAGGAGAAATCCTGAATGTGATACTGCTGATTTCTTAGCGCAGCTTCCCTCTGCTGGCGATTCTGTAGCAACATCTTGCATAATCCAGCGGGCCATATTTGCCCCTCTCTTGGAAATCTACAGGGTGTTTCAAAAAAATCTAAACACATTCTAAGGAGCTCTTATTCGTGCCGATTTCCTTGGCGAAAACCTGAAGCCCTTGAACAGCTCAGGGAAGCCACTGAAGAGATGTGTGGAACCATCCCAGCACGCACTTTGGTGGAAGAGAGGAAGAGGGCGTTTGTCCTTGGGCTTTTTAAAATTCAATTATATAATCCCCTGATCAAAATATTAAAATGCTGCCCCTCCCTGCTGTGCAGCACCAAATCCCTTCCATATTCCGAGGTGCACCAGCTGCCTTTGCTGCTTGTTTCTCTTCCTCCTTCCATTAAAAGAAGAAGAGAGAAATAGAAAAGGAAGTGTAAAGGAGAGGAGGAGAGTTGTGGGCTAGAGACACTCTCCTCTCCTCCACACTTCCTGTTCTATACTGCTCCCATCTTCCTTTTTAAGCCCAGGGAGCAGGAAGGGACACAAGATTGGATAGAGGAAATGGGCTGGATGGGCTTAGGAGACAGTGACCTGACAGGAAGTGCCCTGCACCTTGTGCCTGCCTGCTGCTTCCCCAGCTGCTTAACTTGTGTTAAGCACAACTTGTGTCTGCCCCATCCTTTCCCCCCTTCCCTCTAAGGAGAGCAAGTGAGCAGAGGAGGGGGCTTTCCTCCTCCTCCAGTACCACCACCAAAGACCACAGTTGCAAATGAGGTATTAGGGGCTGCTGCAGTCGGGAATAGGACCGGCAGAATGGCCACTTCACCTCTTCCATCACTATCTCTCCTGTGCTCCCCACCATGTCTTCCAAATGGATTGAGTGCTCCCAGGATCCTCCCTGCACGGGCTGTTTGAAGAAATGGTGGGTGGCGGAGGCTGCAGTGACTGAGAAGCAGGACGCATGCGGGGTGGAATTTAGCTGCTATTTGGGCTCAAGCCAGGCCTGGAAATGGGAGTGGCAGTAGTGGGTGGAGGTTGGTAGATAGGCCAGCCCTGATGCCTCTGCACAGATTATTTATGTGGTGTAACAGCAATACTTTGTCTCTTATTAGGACTGTGGCAACAATACAGATCCAAAACCAGAAGCTTGATAGCTGTCTCAGCATAATGGTAGGGAGGGGCAGTGGCCTTCCAAGAGGGGGAGCAAAACGCTAATGGTTGCAGGAGCCTGGGCTCCTGTGTAAAGTGGCTATTCCCCCTCGCCTCCACAGCAATTCACTGCTCAGCGAACCAGCTCAGACGCTTTGCTCTCCAAGCTGCAAATGGCTCTGGAAGCGAGTGGGGGCCACATTACACAGGAGCTCAGGCTCCCGCAAAACCTAGTGTTCTCTCTGTATCATTCCAATTTTAGTATATGTGCTGCCGAAGCTTTGATACTTTGAACCTACAGTCTTCCTGCAGTTTTCTTGATGCTGGGTAACAGCAACTTCACCTAATCTCACACAAAGGAATGGGATGCTGACATTGACAACATGGTTTGCAAGAAAATGCACGATCAGGTTAATTTCACTCTTAAAGGAAGTTTGTCCATTGTTTTAAAAACACAAGCCTGCAGATAAATATCTGCATTCGTCCTTCTGTGTTCATTTTTAAAAGATTTTTTAAAACTGTTTTGAGCATTTTCTTTCCATCTCCATTGAGCTCCGGTGGAGTGGAGTGAAGCGGGCTGGAGTGAGCTCCACTGAATATCACAGATATTATCCAATGCTTGTCCACAGCAGTCAAATCAAACAGAACATGAACATTTAGTGCTGCTTGTCACACTTCTATGCATTTGTTCTACCTGTTGCAGAATACAGTATTATGTGCTAGGAAAACCTGCCACCCTCATTTCGCCATTTCTTGCACCCCCACCCCAGGCTGGTTCACATACATGTATGAATATACAAGCATATACATATTCACCTGGGAGCAAGTCTTATTGATTGGGACTTGCTTCTGGTTCACCTTGTATAGAATTGCACTGTTGGGTACTTGGCACTTAATAATTCACAGTTAAATGCATGTATGAACTCTGTTCAATGGCCAGAGATACAGAAGGTGATAAAGAAGTTTTGCTGATGAACAAGAATGTGTGGACGAAGCCTAATTAGGGGATGAAATACAAATGTTGCATCTGCTGTGTTGGCAGCTTGCACTGAATTCTGACATTCTGTTCCCCTACCATGATGTGCTCTTGATTCAGTCCTCCTCCAGCTATTATCAGCAAAAGAAATTATATAAGGATATCCGATTGCAGATCTCCCATGGGTGGGGGCAAAAATAACTGTTTACTTAGAAAAACAACAAAAGCGTCCTGTAGCACCTGGAAGTTGAGCTCATTTGCTTCGAGTTTGGGCATAAATGTTGTGAGATGTAGCTGATGTGAAATAAACAGGAGAGCTTTAACTGTACTACGAGGCCTTTGGTTATTTTTGCTGCAATGGACTGGTTCAGCCAAAAGTTGCTTACTTGGCAAATATGTTTTTGCATGGATCAGGGTAAGCCATCGTCCCAAATTCTGACACCACAATCCGGTTTGCTTCAATATTGCGATTGTACGTGTCACTGCGGAGGTACTTGCTTCGATAGAAAACTTGACCTGATGATGAAAGAAAACCAAAAGTTTCATGCCTTTCATGCACTGTAATCGCAGGCTGAATGAACTGTGCACACTTTCAGGTTCCCTTTCCAAAATAATGTCGTGACATCCTTAGGCTGCAGTCCTATGCACACTTTCCTGGGAGTGCGTCCCACTGAACTCAATGGGACTTACTTTTGAGTAGACATATAGGCTTGGGCTAAGAGAGACACTCCCTTCAGCCTCAGCAGACGTGGTATTAAGGACTGTGCTGGTAGTGAGTCATGAAGTGCCTGGATCAGGTCCAGGTCCTAGTCTCAGGGCTGATCCAATAGTGAGGCTGACTGAGGCTGTTGCATCAGGGAGAGGGTTGCTGGGAGGAGGAGGAGCACCTGCCCATCTGCCTTCACCATTTCTCCTCTTCAGAGGCAGATCTAAGGGAGGGCAAAGCTCTAAGTTTTGCAAGAAGCCTTACCTTGCAGTGCAAATCACTCCTCTCCTGCACCGTTTTAGCCAATCCTCACAGGGAAAAGCAACATCTTGGCGTTGCTTACTGGCTACAGCAGCAAGGGAGAGGAGGGATTTACATGACAGGGTAAGGCTCCTTGCAACACTTAGAGCTTTGCCCTCCCTGTAGATCCGCCTCTGCTCCTCTTGCCCCTGCTTCCTGGATCCAAAAAAGAACAGGGGGACAGAGGAGAAGAGAAGGGGAGAGGCTAAATGTCCCTTGCCCTCCACACTTCCTCTCCTGTTCCAGTCCTTTTCAAATCCAAGGATCAAGAGGGACAGCACCGAGGCATCCACTGACACTCCATGTTCACTGCTCCCTGGCTATCCTTTGCAGAGATGTTTCAAGCAACTATTTCAGTATCACGTCAACTGTGGGTTTTCAAGGACTGTGGTCAAGGTGGCCCACGATCGGGGTGTGCCCTGAGGGTGGACTGCACCAGTGGCTCACGTGGATGTTCATGGGGGCACCAGCCCCACTCCTGTTACAACACTAAGGCTGCCATCCTGGACACACAGCTCTGGGAGGAAGCCTCATTCGATTCGGTGAGACGTCCTCCGGGGTAAACATGCAGAAATTTGCACACAGTTCTACTCAGGAGTAAGTCCCGTTGTGTTCAAGGTTAGGTGGGTGGGACTGCAGCCTAAGCTACGCTAAACAGCAGGCACAGGTGACCGCTTTTTGGCTGCGGCAATCTGTGCAGAAAGGAGACAGGAAGAGATGGAGGGACGGGGACCTTTTCTTCCACCAGCCAAACTATTTGTCCTGAGCTAAGCTCAGGTCACCTCCTGTTGGGATTCTCATTACTGTGCTGCCGCGGAACCAGTTTCACGAGTCTCTGTGTCATCCTGGCCTACTTTTGAACTTGGCTTCGAGCTGAAGCCCTGCAAAACGGCAGCCTGTCTCCATGGAAAGTGAGCCGCCTGCCCCCTGGTCGAGGAACGTCTCCTCCTCCGAGACTTGTGCAGACCCATCTCTGGGCTCGTCTAGGCAGAAATGCTCTCACGGGACAACCTAGCAACAGCGGGGCCAACTTGACATTCTCGAACGAAGAAAACAAACCAAAACGCACGAGCCAAGCTTGGGTGGCAGAAGAGATCCGTTCGGCTCCAAAAGAAACAGACGGTTTACATAAAGATGGCAGCCTTTACAAACAGTTGACAAAATCTGGGATTCATTTTTTTTGAAGGTTGGCACTTGGCTGCCAACAGTCATGCTCAGCCACTGAGGTTCTTCCCAGCTCCTTGTGGCTCCTCCTTTATAAGGTTCCCCCTTTCCTTTGGGCTGGGTATGTGTGCAGTGCCGGCCCATTTGGCCTGGAGCACCAAATCATTGCCTCAGTTCCTCCCTTCTTTCAAAACTAGCCCTCTTCCTTTTTGGAAGAAAAACCATGTGATGCCATTTCCCCTCCTGTAGGCTATCCATAGGGTGCCATCCAGCGGTGTTATGCTGCCGGAACACTGGGCGGGACATCTGGGTGATCGACAGCCCGCCTGTCGCGTTCCGCAGTGTTACGCCGTTTGCTTAACGTACGCAAGCGGCGTAATTGGTTACGCAAACGGCGTAACGCTCCGGAACGTGATGGGCGGGCTGTCGATCACCCGGATGTCCCGCCCAGCGTTCCGGCAGCATAACACCGCTGGTGCCATCCCTGAGAACTAGCCCCCAAATCTGCCTGGAATGTTCCGCTTCACCTTGTTTTGCAGTACAGCTGGTTCACTCTGTATAAATGTTCCTCCATTATTTAAAACCTATTCAGCAACGATGCAATTGCACTGTTGTGTAAAGAAGCAATAGCTGAAGATGAAGGACCTGGACGGGGTGTCAACCTAAGGCCTGCAGGCCGGATCTGGTACATGGAAACAGCTTGTCTGGTCCAAGCGATAATTGGGCTCTCCCTTTCAGCAGCCACACTTTCAGCAATGCTGCTTCTGCAGAGGCGTCGAGAGGGAGAGATGGAAGGCAGCATCAAAAAGCAATGAGTGCTATCTGGGAAGGGGTAGAGTCTACCCCAGTAGACCAAGAGGGGTGAGAGAGTTGAGATGCTGCTGAGGTACTGGGAAACCCAATTACCGTGCAGGCTGCCCTTTCGTCTCTTGGGCCTCCAGCTGTGCAGACCTGAGCTTCAAATCAAAATGGCCGCAGCAGCACTGCCACAACCCACCCAAGGTCCCACCCCTTGAAGACCTTGATCTCACCCAGTGTTTCTCAACCTTTGTCCCACCAAGTGCCACCTCTCATGGTCTATCATCTTCAGTACCACCACCTATACCAGCGATGTCAACACATGGCCCTGCCCCTTCGGGTCCTGCTGTGCAGACTCTTGAGGAAGGCCGAAAACTTTTGCACTCTTACCAGCCAGTAGCTCACCAGCTGCTTGTTGGAAACACCGCTGACAATTCACTGGTGAGCAGCAGCCTGCCTGAGACAGAAGTTGGTCCTTGAGCCCAAAACTGGCTTGGGCAGGAGGTGGAGCTACACAAGGAAGATCAGCTTTGCGTTACCTCAGCCACTCAGGTACCACTGGTCGGGAAATGCTGATCTAATCCATGGTATCTTTTAAAGACCTACCTACGTGTGGCCATCTATACATGTTGTGATGGCGAATCTCATTGGCTGATTCTGGAATGGATGTGTCATGGCTGCGCTATGTTTTCCTGGAACCACATTGAGTCTCCAGAGAGATGCTTCAATTGCATCGTTTGAAGCAGGAGTGCAAGCCATTGCCAGTACCAACATGCTTTTTACAGTCTCTTGAGATTATTGACTGCCTGCACAGGTCCGCTGCTGAAACAGAGCTACGGACTCAGCAGCCAAGACACCTTGAATACCCACAGGGTTCGAGAATGGACTGAGCAGGGCTCAGCAAAGAAAAGCCCCAGCACTTGTTCAAAACTTGTTATAATCTGGAGAAAAAATGAACGTAGCATCTCTGGGCATGTGCCGAGAGCTTCTCAACCACTAACCAACCCGAACCAAACAATTCTTCAGAGCAATTGTGAGCCCCAGCACTACTTCCTTAAGTGCTGAAGTTGAGAATTGCTATCACTAAACTGAAACCAGCTAACAACTAGTTGTCCTAGTCCTGCTGGTCCTCCTAATCCAGTATTGTGCCCTCAGTAGTGGCATATCCTGTCCCCCACACTCGGGTGTACTCCTACACCTCAGGGGTAGAGCCAAGCTGGCACATCCATAAGTCCAACTGAGGTGGTTGCCGCAGGTAGAAGCAAGTCCATCTGCTCACTCGTGTCCATTGCTCCTCTTCCCTGGATTGGAAAAGATGGGGGTGGAGCAAAAGAGGCAGTGTGGAAGACAGGAGAGCAGTGGGCTAGAATGTTGGACACACTCTAGCCTACTTCTCTCATATTCCATCCTCTTTTCCTCTTTCCAATGCTGGGAGGAGGAGAGGCTAATGCATCACTAGATAAGGGGAAGGGGAAGCATTGGGCAGTCTGCCTCAGATAGCAGGTGGTCTTGGGCACAGCTCCTGGGCACAGCACCTGCTATGCATGTTCAATTCTTAGCATCTCCAGGTAAGGCTCTCAAACTGGATCTGCCAATCATCCTTTTGGCTCAAGGGCCACAGGGAGTTGTCAAAACTGTATACACATCCATCATTCATTCTTCTTGTTATAATTGCCACCACAATTTTGATTCCAGCCCTGTAAACAAATATTTTGCATTCCATTCTGTCTTTCCTTGAACACTCAACATTTAGTTTCTACCCCTGGAGCAAAGGTTCTGCATCCAGAGCAGTAAAAGCTGGAAGTAAGCTAATTTGTGAATCATTGGTCTAATAAAGGTAAAGGTTTCCCCACGACCAAATGGTCTAGTCGTGACCGACTGTAGGGGGCAGTGCTCATCTCCGTTTCAAAGCCTGTAGAGCCGGCATTTTTGTCCGAGGACATGCTTCCATGGTCATGTGGCCAGCATGACTCCACGGAACGCCATTACCTTCCCACCGAAGTGGTCCCTATTTATCTACTTGCATTTTAGGTGCTTTCGAACTGCTAGGTTGGCAGGAGCTGGGACAAGCAACGGGAGCTCACTCCGTCACACAGTCTCAAACTCCCAACCTTGCGGAAGCCCAGCAACAGCGGATTAACTCGCTGCGCCATGCATGTATATGCTTATTTTTTATTGAGGGTGAGAAAGGTGGCAATTGGGGGCTGACTTCAGCAGTGCACAGATTCAGTATAAAAACAACTTCCTATGTTGCCAAAACGTACAAGTAGGGCAGGATAGAGATGAGTATCTCCTGTTGTTTGTCTCCATCGTGTGGAGATTAGAAGTATATAGACTCTGAACGCAAAGGTTCCATTCAGCTCCTCTGTGCTGTGCTACTCTTCATTAGAGAGACTGACACTTATAATGACCCTTTCAATTGGAGGCTTGCAGGGCCTGGATCCAACACGTGACAAGAATAGCTACATTTGTGATGATGAGTCATGAAGTCTTCCTCTGCATGGGAGGATACTGTGCGTTTTCTTGGGTGGCAGGTGGTGCAACAATTCACAAACATACCATTTTTGATTGTAAAACTGTGCAGCAATGCCATGCCGTCAAACCAGTGGTTAAATTTGCTTTCCCCAATCGTGTGCATGCCTGGACCATTGCGCAGAAGGATCCCTTCCATCCAGCTTGGGATTTTGCCTGTAAAAGCAACAGCTGTGCATTAGGGCATGTGTTTTCTACACAGTCTGGTTACAGAGCCCTGCTGGATCAGGTCAAAGATGGTGTTCCAGCATCCTGTCCCCCCCCCACTCCCAGCACCCCCGCTCCCCAGATCTCTTTGGGAGTCCAACAAATCTCTCCTCCCTTGCTGCTCCCATACAACACCTCTGAACCTGGAGGCAACATCTAGATGCCATGTGTGGGTGCATGCAACACACGCACACAGAGCCATTGTGGAGATAGCATTCCCCCAATGCAACAGGGAGTTTGTGATCATCCTGCAGACATAGCTAGGCCCACTTCCACTCCATTACAATCCTTGGCGTGCCAAGATGGTTCATGTTGCAGATGTGCAAGACATCAGAAAGACCAGGGATAGCCTGGATTCTGCCTTGGGTATGAACAAGAACCTCTTTAGTTCTGCTGAGTTAATTTACTGAAGTATTGAGGGAGGAACTTTGGTTTTCTGTTAGAGCCTAACAAATGTGAGTCTAGACCTATGACTCAAAGAGGGACCAAATGGCAACCAAATGGCCATGGCATGTGAGAGATGCAGTGGGTGACTGACTGCTCTTGCCACATGCAGAAGAACAATGGCACAATGGGAGTTCACATCAGCAAAGATCAGTGATAATATAGTCTTACAAACTTTTTAGCACCTGGACCCACTTTTTAAAGTGACCATCTGTCCAGGACCCACCAGAAGTGATGTCATGGCCGGAGGTGGCATCATTGTGATGCCAGAGCCTGCTGCTTCCCTGAGAATGCAGCAATAAGTTGGTTTATTTCTTAGCCATTTTCCAATAGCAAAATGAATTAGAAAGAAAAAAGCCTATCTACAACCTTGACACAAGCAAAACAACCACACAACCCTCCCCCTTCCCAGCATCCCATATTTTCAATATGGCTGCTCTAGGTACTTTGCGACTGACCTGAAATTGGCTCACAGCCCACTGGCGGGTCCCGACCCGCAGTTTGGGAATCATTGGTCTAATATATGCATGTATGTGCATATATGCACATGTATCTGCCTACTGAGCATGACACTGTGCATCTGTGCAAGTAAACTGCAGTCTGCAACCGTTGAAATCAATGAGTCTTTCTGATGCCACTTTGCTGTTTTTGCTGTGACAGACTAGGGCTGCCATCCTAGATGTACTTTCCTGGTACATCTTTTCTAGATGTACTTTTCTTACTACATCTGACATAGTAAGACCCATTTCACACAGTTGGACTGAATGCAGGTGCTACTTCTCTGGAGGTTCTGCTTTGGGCATTCAGGAAGTAACAAACATCACTAAGTGTGTGTGTGTGTGTGTGTGTGTGTGCGCGCGCATGCGCGCGTGTGTGGGGGAGAGCTTATTAAGTAGACCTTCAACCATGAGGAGGAAAAAGTGAAAGTAGGAGGAGAAAAAGGGATTCATGGCACCAGATCAAATCTCCTCCCGATTCTGCTCCCCAATCCTGACCCACAACCTATTGCATAAAGAGAATGTGTGATTCTTTCCTCCCCTTATTCTGAACAGAAAAGAAGCTAGTAAAGAGAGGCTGCTTTTTCACCCAGAGTTCAGCAGCCTCTTTCTGCCTGCTTCTCCCCCCCCCCCCCAAAAAATTGCAATACTGTTTCTCACTGCTTTAGGTTTAAATGAAATAAAACAAGGCAAGGAAACAGAGTTTTGAAACTACTTGGCCATTTGAGCCATTGTTAATAATTTCAGTGAGTTGATATCACGGACTGTAGGAAATGTTCAGATCATTTCCTAAATGAAAAAAGGAGGGGAAAGAAACCCACAACTCCCACAAAACCCACAACTTATTAATTTTCAGAGGGGTCACTATGCTACTCTGTTGCATCTGAAGGATGGTCCTATTTAGCTCAACAGACGCTTTTGTGAACTGCATCCACTTTAGCAGATGCGTAAAGAGAAAATCCTCACTAGGCAGAGGGGCAGGAGAGGGAGGACAGGAGGAAGAGAGGTGAAATATAGGGAAAAAAGAGGAAGTGAAACGAGGATGACCTTGTGACAAAATTTCGAAAGCATGTGCATGAAGAGCACAAGCCTCTGCGCGGCTCCTCGGAAGCAGAATAAGCTTTCACGGAGAGTGATCCACTCCAGTCTCATACTGTAGTCCAGTATTCTGTCACTTGCCCGCTTTCCTTCCCTCCCTCCCTCCCTCCCTCCCGGGTCTCTGCTTTCAGCCTGGTGCCGCCAGCAAGGACCCCGAACTGGAGGGAAAACACACATCGCGACACACCCGCCTCCCCGGAAATCGACCCACTCCTTGAACTCACCATGGACTTCTGCTTGGATGGGCTCGGGGTGTTCCTTCCTATTGCCCGCGAAGATCGCGTTCATCATCCCTGCAGGGGGCGGGAGGGGCAGCGACAGTCCTCGAAGGCGCTGGAGATGTGGAAGCGGAGGGTTTCCCTTTCCGTCTAAGAGAGGGAAAGTAAAGCCCTTTTCGAGTACTTATGCGTGGGAGGCAAAGAAGGTCAAAGTATTCCTTCCATCCAGTGGCGTGCCTGGAGGGAGGGAAGAACGTAGTGGTGCAGGTAGGGGTTCCTCGCCGAACGCCACTGCCTCCGCCCCCTGTTGGTGGGTGGGAGCTTGCCGCTGAGCTGAGACGAACATCAACCCCCGCTCCACATCCAGCTCTTCCCCCCCCCCCCCGCCCCGCACATCTCTGCCTCCTCCTCACACAGTAGGCAGCTGCAGAGAGTTGGAGAAGTTTAGCGCTGTCTTGGTCTGTTAGGTGTTGAATTTAAAATTATTTAAACTCTGGAGGGTTTCCTGCAATCAGCATGCCTGGCTTGATTAGCCTTTGCTGCGGTAATATGTACTGGAAGTACTCCTGCGGGGGGGGGGGCGGCGGCTCCACGTTGGGGCTACATGTGTTGTGGAACATGAAAACCAAAATGTTCCCGCCGGGATATTCCTGGTGGACCAAATGAGTCGGTGCAATATGTTCATGTCCTCAGCCAGCTCTCGTGTCACTAATGCTGCACCCATCATAATTATTATTTTTATATTTTCATTATGTATTTCATTTTCATATTTCATTTTCATCAACACTGACCACGTTGGGAGGAAATGGAGAGTAAGGACTTTGGATGTGTCCCTGGACTATGGCAGGTTGATAGCCCAATCCTGATACAGAGTTACTTGGAAATAAATCCTGGTTTGTTCAGTGGAGCTTATCCCCAGGTAACTGTTCAGGACTGCAGTCTTCGCTGTAGCGTACATCCCAGGTTCAAATCTCAGCACTTCCAGGGTAGGACAAGGAAAGACCCCTTCTGAAATCCTGGAAAGCAAGGCCACTTTCTATTTCTAATGCAAACCTAGATGGACTCATGATTAAGTAGAAAATAGCTTCCTCTGACCAGTGTCTTTTTTTTAGGGTGACCTCCTCCTCCTCCTTTTTCTTTTTCATTATTTGGGAGTAAGTCCCATTCAACCAGCAAATCGGTTCTCTGCTTTTGCACACTGAGAGTCCAGTTCTAAGGGCTCCATGGCTGGTAGTACGCTTTCTCATACCGTTATGGCTCTGTTACGGCACCCGGAGTGTAAGGAGCGCTGATGCTGGGCCAGCGCCAATCGGTGTTGCACTCCAGCGCAGAGAGGATGCAGCACCGGCCAATGGTAAGGGAGGGCAGAACTGAGGGGAGGGAGGGGAGGATCAGGCCTGCGAGGGCCTTAAAGCCCTTTACGGCTTGGGTCCAGGGTATTTGAGGGACCGCCTTCTTCCATATAATCCTACCCGTCTTCTTAGGTAATGGGGTGGGGGCTTCCGACTATGCCACCACCAGGAGAGGTGAGATGGGTGGGGTTAGGAATAGAGCCTTCTCAGTGGTGGCTCCCCGTTTATGGAATGTTATTCTCCTTGAATTAAGAACGTCTCTCTCTCTTGAGACCTTTCAGTGGGGCCTCAAAACCTTGCTTTTTAGGAAGGCATTTGAATGAGTGGTTGGCTGACATTTTTTAATGAACTGGTTTTTAATGTTGGTGATCTGGTTGTTTTAATTTGTTTTTACTCTGTTTTAATATTGTTTTTAACTATTTACTGTAAGCCACTTTGAGTCCCTTTCATTGTGGAAAACAGCAGGAAAACAAACAAATAAAAGGAATCTCTTCCTGAAGCTCTGATCAAGCATCACCACCTCTGTGACATCATCAGTGGCTATTGTGACATCATCATGAAAATTATCAGTTTTGGGAAGGGGAAGGAGAATGGCAATGGGATGAAGGGGAAGATAACTTTTTTTTTTGGCCAAGCCTAGAAAAGTCTCAGGGGAGCAGGGAGGGCCAGTCAACAGGGCCAGCTTTAGGCCAGTTTGACCAATTTGGTCAAATTGGGCCCTGCTCCTAAGTGGGCTCTGTGTAGACCAGTAGATCATGACACTTGCCTGAGAGATCATTCCAGGCAGCACTGTGCCAAGCTTGTGGAAGAAACACGCCTGGACCAAGTGTAGTGAGCACTTGCAAAGCTTGTAAAGTACATGTACCTGTACTTTTGTACAGATTTATATGGGATATTTTTAATTCTGTTCTTCAATTTTTATGCAATTTCAAAATCATGCAACCCTGTTCAAGAGGTGAGCATGAAATGAAACTGGCTCTTTAAATAAAGCATTGTGAGTTTTAAAGTTGGAATATGTGGCAAGAGAAGAAAGAACTCAAAGGAAGAACTGTAAATCAATCAACAGTCAACGGTATGGAGTACTGTTAACAGTCAACAGTAAAGCGTGGGGTTTTTTTTGTTAGTGCCCCGAGGAGCTCTGGCACTTTAAAATTCACAGGCTGTATGTGGCTCATGAGATTATATTATGTTTTTTGGGGGGAAAAGAGAGTGAAAAAAGCAGCCTTTTTGGCCCAATGCTATTTCCCACCATGTTATAGCATGCAGCCTGACTTCAGAGGCTGTGCTGCATGCTATGATGAGGGAGAGGTGATTGGACAGCCGACAGGAGGTAAGCAAAAATACTCCTCAGTAGACTGCCTGGTTGCCTATGTGTCATTTGGCAGCATATGTCCGGGGAGAGAAAACGAGTGGAGAAGTTTCCAAACAGAGAAGATAAGACGTGGCTCATGCCACATCCACCCTCCCCCTCCCCGCCCTCCCCTGATCGTTCCCCAAACTACCCCTCCCTTCCCACTACATACCCCCCATGCCAACGTATTAGCCTCAGGAGCCACAATTTTGCATGCTGTGCTGCTGCCCATTTGTGGCAATGGCCCAGAAGCAGGCAACAGCGGACAAGATTTTGGGCTGCTGTAGAGGACCTTGCACTGCCTGAACACAAATTCTCGCAGCCCAAGGCTCCAAAAGGATCAAGGTCTCAGTTCAGTCACAAATTAATGTTATTTATTTCACACATTTCATACCGTCCTTCCTCCAAGAAGTCTGGGTGTTGTACAGCATTCCTCCCCTCCTTCCGTCCTCTGTGAGAACAACTCTGTGATGTAATTGAACTTGAGAGAGGGGGGGGGGTCCAGAGTCACTCTGGGAGCTTCATAGCTAAATGGGAATTTGGATTTGAACCTGGATCTTCCAGATCTCAGTCCACCTCCCACCTCTTAAGACCAATTTAGGACTCTAATCCACATAAAGCAGATGTGTTGACTACAGAAGGCCCTCCTTTCAAATTCTGCCATTGCCTTCAGAAAAGGATCGACCCCATTGCAATTTCCTGCTATTTCTGCTGTACAATCCAAGTATAGGCAAAGCTATCTGAGGTCAAAACTGCCTAGTTGTTTGTTTTGTGACCAAAGTTCAGCATGGCTGATAGGAAACAAGGCCGTCATGTCTCTTTCCACTCAGCCCCTCCCTGCTCTCATCCCGCCCCATTTATTGTGATCAAGACAGGGAGCATTTATTTATTCCACTTATTGTGGAAGTGTGGGTTCAGGGGAGATCAGTGATCAAGACAGGGACAGGGACAGCTGAAGACACAGCTAGCATGTCTCCTGCTGCACTGAAGATTTAAGGGAATGTGACTGCTGTGCTTACTGCCGGTACCTATCACAACAGGATGTACGCCCTTGTCACTGTGCTTCAGATTGAGCTGAAAGTTCTTGTAAAGTTGAATAAAACAAGATAAGTCCCTGTACAATGTGCACAATGTCCTGAGCTCCTTCAGGGAAAAGGCTGCTGCTATAAATAGCCAGAAACCAATATCTGTCCTTTTGTTTTCTCCATCAAATAAGCAATACTCGTATAAAAAGGCTTTTATGTACTATTTTTTTTCTCCAGGGAAGTTTTTTTCTTGCCTGGAGCTAAAACAAAGTTATATCTTTAGAGTAAAACAGAGATCAGAAACAACAGAGAAGAAAACAAGCAAGTTTTCTTGCATGCAAGTCTTCGAGAAAAGAAAGCATGCATACTTAGGAAAGCAAGGCCATGCTGGATTATATTATGGAATTATGGAATAATTAGCAATTAGGGGTCCATTTTCTTGTTCCATTACACAGCGGTCCCCTGCATACAGAATAGCACTGATCTCTGGCTCCTCCTGGCAATGGGAACATCACGGAAACACCTCAAGAAATCCAGGAAATAAACAGTGATTCCTTATGTGGTAGGAAGTGACACAAACCTTGTTCTCTTATGCCGTCTTGAGCTGGCTGGCTGGCTGGCTGGCTTAGAAGGAGTGAGATAGTCCTTGCATAATAGGCTGTATCCCCAGAAGCCCAGAGGCTGCAGAATATGCACTGTCCTGGATCCATATTGATTAGTCCAGTCCAGTCAATCCAGTCCAGTCCTTCCGTCCTTCCTTCTGTCAGCTTTAAAGAAGTCACACTTTAAGTGTTTTGGTGATGGCACATGATACTACTGACACCTGCCATAATTGCAACAGTATCAGCATCGGTACTGAAAACTGGCTTTTCATGCATCCACAATGAAAACCTTATTGCAGCCCTGCTCAGGACTAGCAAAAGTAGATTTTTTTGGTTTTGTTTTTTATAATGGAGGTAAAACCATCGAAACTCTTCACTACTCTAACAATAATTCTTCTGGCTTTGCCTGTTGGTCTTTTCACTCATGGAAACTCTCTGGGCTGGTTCATATAATCACCAACTGAGAAATCTGCATGAATGCTACAGTTTTTTAAGAGTCCACACAGCTCACCCCTAAAGTTCTTTATGCCATCATATGTGTCTGACTCCCTTCAGCCTTTGTCACCCCTTGGTTGTAGGTGTGCATGCCTATATGTGCCTTGAGCCGCAAATTAGAGCATAATTCTAACCTGGAGTTAGGCCGACACAGTTAGGCCAGCAAAGTTTGGCTGGCACCAGGGCCACCGTAAAGTGTGTTTGAACCACTCTCGGAGTCAGGGAGGATGATGCACATCTGCGTGCTGGCCTCTTTGAGAGTGATCCTAACATACTTTACGGTGTCCATTGTGCCAGCCAAACTTTGCTGGCCTAACTGTGCCGGCCTAACTCCAGGTTAGGATTGTGCTCGTAGCATCATACATGTGGGGTTGTGCAGTCTAAACGCTTCACCGCAGATGATGGATTTTTGGCTAACGATGATGGTGAACCAGCTCTTTTTGTGGCATGGCTAGCCTCTCCAGGACAATTGCCTCCTTTATTGGGATCCTTTATCTCAGCTTCCACATGGCCAATGACTGTCTTTAACAAAGTAATCTCCTCCACTCACCTGAGAGGCAATAAATTAATGCCCACTGTGTATACTGAGTGCTTTGATCTAGAGTTGTCACTTCTACAATGGGCTTCCTTGTCTCCATTGGCTCATTTTAGAATCAAGCCATTTGGCTATTCACAGATTCAATCACCTTTGTTTACTGGGAGCAAGCTGTTCTGCAGGGTATTGTCAAGAAGAGGGGGGTGAAGAGGGAAAAAAGGAGGGACATCAGAACAACATCTCACAGCTCTGCAGGCAGGGTCAAAAGTGGGTGATGTGGTGGTGGTGGGTCAGCTCAGTCCCCCTGTAGCGCTTCCTGACCCATGGAAGCAAACATGCGGCTTCTCCTCGGACTCCTCTCCTCTCTTGTCCTCTGCTCAAGCGCAGAGGAGTTGTCACCTGCAGAGGGGATCCCTTGTTCAAAGTATCAAGTGGCTTTCAATCGCTCTTGCTACGAATTTGTGAAGCTTCAGCGCACGTTTACCAGTGCCCAGAGCTGGTGTGAGAGAGGAGGGGGGCACCTGGTCTTTATTGAGAATGAGGATACCCAGAACTTCTTGCAAGAGCACATCTCTGAGGACAAGGAGTGGTGGATTGGAATAACCTACAGTTCTTCTTCCAATGAAACTACGGAAGGTAAGGAGGGAGAAATGCTCTTGTTTTGTGTAAGACCATGGAGAAAAAGAGAGAGAGAACATATAGGACATCACTGGAGAACATAATGCCAAGACGTTTTCACTGTGATGAGCAGTGATGGGCAAATTAGTGAGTCCTTCTGATGGCAGGGCCCCATGCAAGTAGGATTCCCCAAACCTGCAAAATTGTGATTGCTTAGCGCCATCCATTCTTTGACTAATGCAGAATGCAGAATACTGAATTGCTCTGCTTTCCTCTCTTTTTGTGGCACGCTTCCAGATTTAATCAGCAAAGTATCCTTAAGTCAAAAGTAGAGATGGCTTTAAGGGTTGACTTTGATGTCTTTTTAAAAATGTAAATAGTGGGTGTAGGTGGGGCAAGCAGGAGTTCTCCAGTAACGGAAAAAGGAAAGGGACCCCTAACTATAAATTATTTCTCAGTCATAAAATAGAATCCAATATGACTTGGCAGATTCTTGCTTTCTTAACATTCCTAAGCAATACACCTCCTCCTGGAGAAATCAACCAGGTTGATCAACCCGATTAACCATGAGGGCCAAAGCACTGGAAGGGATGCAGAGAGGAAGTGGTTGTCCAGCATCACCATCTCACCCACTTTCTGCTCCTTGGCTATGCAGAACTGGCTCACCCTGTGATGCTCTCCCACACAGCTAATGGTCCCAGCAGGGACCTGACTAGAGGCTTCCTAAATCTGTAGCTCATAAGCCAGCAGAATCCCCCACTGGGCTGTGGGGAGAGAGGAAGGGAGAACCCATCCTCATGCTGTCTTTAGTCCCCCCCCCCACTTGGAGGACTGGATTTGCATTTCTTCCTGAGGATATGAATGCATGTTTGAAGCAGGGATGGATTGGAAAGGAAAGGAAGAAGGGGAGAGAGTGGAAGAGGAGAATGGTGAAAGCTAGTGTCTCAAAGCCCTGCTTCACTACGTTCCTCTCCTCCACACTTCCTCTTTGGCTTTACCCTTCTTCTTTATCCAGGAATTAGGAGGAGGGGGACCAGTGGAGGTGAGTGACTGTAGTGCTTTCCACCAATCTGCTGCCTGAGGTGACTGCCTGAGTCAGTCTCTTGGGTGGTCCACCCCTGCTCACAAGTGGAATAGTGCCTGATGGTGGCAAGCCAGGGTGACAGGCTAGTCAGTGCCATAGTAAGCATCGTGATGCTATCTGCCTTTACTTGGAGGTAAGTTCCACTGGGGCTTTTTTCTACTCAAGCATAAATTGGACTATTGCCTTAATGGAGTTACACCATTGCATAGATGTTTGATAGGACAGAACCACTTGTGTACCGGTTCATTTCTGCACAGGCTCTGTGATTTGGTTGGACACGTCAAATATCACCTACAGCAACTGGCACCAGGAACCCCCCTCGGTCCTCGAGTCAGCATGTGGCTATATCCTGAAGAATTCTGCCTACAAGTGGAGCATCACAGAGAACTGCAGCCAGGAGTTTGACTTCATTTGTGAGTTTGGTAAGAGATCCAGAACCCAGGACCAGCAGCAAGTCCGGGGGGCCCTTGGCCGCGTGCCACTGTGGACATCCCAGAATTGTGGTGGACAGCGGTGATGTCTTTACCCACAATGTAAGGCGCTTTCATCTACTGGTGATGTCAATCAGTGGAGATGGACACACGTCAGGAGCAGAGGCTAACCGGGTGGAAGCGGCAGCAGGAGCCATCTTTCCCCTTCTTCAGGGATCATCCGGGGTGGGCTCTCTGTCTGCTCCCCACCTGACCAATGTCCAATACTCAGGCGCGGATCTAGGGGGTGCTAGGGGGCACGAGCCCTGGGTGCCATCTTGGGAGTGGGCGCCATAACCATGGTGCGCCACATCCCCAAAATGGTGCCTGCGGTCTGGCCCGCCCCCGCCCAGGCCCTGCGCCGCGTTCTCCACGCTCCGGCTGGCCTTAAAGGGCCAGCCGGAGTGCGGAGAACAAGCTGCCGCCCGGCGCCCCCTCCCGCCTCTTGGAGCGGGGGACAGGGCGCCGCGTTCTCCGCATTCCAGCTGGCTCTTTGGCCAGCTGGAGCGCGGAGAACGTGTTGCACGGTGCCACGTCACGACGTCGCGTGCCCCCATGGGGCGTGCTTTCATTGGGCGCCATGGGCGCCCTTTCGACTAGAACCGCCCCTGCCAATACTGGCCTTACCCAGGACCATTGCCATGCTAGATTTTGTTTGGCAGTGCCTAGTCACAGCTATGGTAAAATCTTGGATTTCTTCCTTGATTTCTGTGTAGAGATATAACATTTCCAGAAATTTTGAAGCTAGGAAAAAAACCCTGTTTTTTCTGTTGTTTTTTTCCAGGAAAAAACAGAATTTTTTTGGAAAATTTGAAAAAAATGCTACAGTAGCACTTTTTTTTCCTTTTCCAGATTGAAAGTCATTCTGTTACTTTAGGAAGATAAAATATGACTATGGATAATTTGACTTGGCATAAAATTATCACAACTAGCATATTAAAAATAGAGTGTAGCCAAACAATTATTACAAATTTACTTTTTAAAATAATATTTATTTGTAATTGTAACAAATGGAGCAACAATCTCCTGAACTGTTTACTAGTTTATGTGGAACAGACAAAAACCCAGTGGTGGCATTCAAATAAATTAACAACCGGTTCTGGGAGAACCCCCTGAATGCCACCACTGCAAAAACCCCTCCACAAAACAATTTTTAAAAATCCAGAAGTAACAACTTACTGTTACTTACTTAGGGAATTTAAACAGTGTGACATTCCAGGCTGTTCCATTCTCTGGGATAAGAGAGCTTTGCAGGATCTGTCAAAGATTTGTTGTTGCCGTAAGTTTGGCTTTAGCTTGTTTGGTATAAAAGCAACATGCTTCAGAGTAAAGGGAAAGATCACATTGGCTCTTTCCCTGAGGCTGCAAGAAATTAAATGGTGCCTCTGACTTCTTGGTCCATATTTTTTTCCTTCCACACAAACTTCTCTTTTCTACCTACATGCTTAATTTTCATGTGACAGTAATGCCATGCACCTCACAGCTCAGCACAAAAGCTATATGGAAGCATTTAGGCTGGCCATGAAGAAGCATTTCCTAACTCCCAAAGCTGTTCACCTCTCAGTCTGCCTCAATCAGCCTAATGGATGGGCCAGTCTGATGAAAGACTTTTCCTATTTGCATTTGCCAAATGCTGGTGAATATACAGGGTGTCCACAAAGTCTCTTTACAATTTCAAACTTGTATTACAAAAACAAATGAAGAGATACATGTATGGAAAGTATACAATATTAGGAGTATATATTGAAGTTTATTTTGCATCAATTAATAAACCTCTATATGTGCACCATTGGTTGCACGCAGCACATCAAGGCGATAATCGATTTCCTGCCATGTTCGCTGTAGAACATGGCATAGTCTCATCAATGGTGGCAACGGCATCAGTGATCCTTTGCTTCAGGTTCTGTACACAATGTCTTTAATGTAGCCCCACAGAAAGAAATCTAGGGGCGTGATATCATTAACATATCTCATCATTTGCATTTTTCGTGATTTCTTGACATTGTAAAGAGACTTTGTGGACATAAACACCCTGTACATCAGTCTTGACCTGGCAATGGCAGCCTACCCCTTCTTTCTTTTTGGATAGAATCCGGCCACAGCATTGCCTGCGATGGCTTCAATGCCACAGTGCAGTGTGGATCAGGTGAAGTTATCCGGATCGAGGATGGCTTCTACGGACGGAAAACCCCGCACTACTGTGTGCTGGAGACCCCTCTTCAGTTTGACGTAGAAGAAGAATGCACCTGGACCGGCGTCAAGGATGAAGTTGCAGGTGAGGTTTAGAGCTTCAGCAATGTGGGAATGAAGATGCAAAGGTGGGCATTTGGCATGATCCAGCAGGGCTCCCCTTCTGCTCCTCTGCTGGATTAAAATGCGGAACCTCGTTGTCCAGATCCCATTAACTGTTAACTCCAACCCTGCAGGGCAGTGTCACGGACTCCAGGCGTGTCAAGTAGCAGCTGATGGAACTTTTTTTGGTGATTCTTGTCCAGGATTGGGGAGTTACCTGTCTGTTCAATATCACTGCATGGAAGGTAAGCATTATTTATTTAGTTATCGAAAGGATTTATATTCCGCCGCTCTCCTTGTGAACAAGGTGTCTGAGGTGACAGTCAAAGATGGAAGATAAAAATGCAATGAAATGGAAAGCACACCACGAACAGCAAAAACCATAAAAGCAGCCGCATTAGCATTTTTCATTTACTCACACACAACAGAGATTGGTCACAGGGAAACGTTTTGCATTGGCTTCTGTGTCAGTGCCTCAGCTGACAGCCCTCAGCTTGCCAGTGTCAAGCTTATTTCTGGCAGTACGCACTGTGCTTTAATGTAGAGGCAGCTCTGTGCATCAGAACTGCCATGCACCAGCACATGACTAGCAAACTGTGCACACAAAAATGCAAAATGGTACTTAATGTGCAACTAGTATGGAACAACAGAATGCTAGGATTGGAAGGAACCTTGGAGGCCATCTGATCTAACCTCCTGCTCAATGCAAACAGCATCCCTGGCAGGTGGCCATGCAGCCACAACCCGAGAACCTCCAATGCAGGTGATTCCACTACTGCACAAGGCCCAGTGGTGGTACTAGTACTCAGTAGTAGTACTAGTATACCAGTGCCAAACAGCTCTTACAGTGAGGTTATCAATGTAACTGAAGACATTTTGCATATGAAGCTTACATTGGTTTTGTAGTGAAAATGTGAACCCAACATGAGCCAGAATCTTCAAATTCATTGTTGTTCAGTCGCTAAGTCGTGTCCGACTCTTCATGACCCCATGGACCACAGCACGCCAGGCCTCCCTGTCCTCCACTAGCTTCTTGAGTTCGCCCAATTTCATGTTCATTGCTTAGGTGACACTAACTAACCATCTCATCCTCTGCCACCCCTTTCTCCTTTTGCCTTCCATCTTTCCCAGCATGAGGGTCTTTTCTAAAGAGTCCTCTCTTCTCATGAAGTGGCCAAAGTACTTGAGCTTCAGCTTCAGGATTTGTCCTTCCAGGGAGCAATCAGGCTTGACTTCCTGGAGGATTGACCGATTGGATCTCCTTGCAGTCCAGGGGACTCTCAAGAGTCTTCTCCAACACCATAATTCGAAAGAATCTATTCTTCAAATTCATTACAAATTGCTATAAAGAAAAAGTATTGCACAAAAGTAACTTTTTTGTTTATTTTTTTCTTTCTATTTATATCACGCACGTTTTCAGTTAAAATACATTTGCAATTAAAATTTGCAATTAGAATACCCTCGGGGAGAGAATAGGTATGGCAGAATTATATGGCGGCAATTGCAGGTTCCAGGATCTTCCTGCCAGAAGGAGGGAGCAGAAGGAGCTGCAGATGAACAGGGTTGGGGAGCTGGCTGATAGTAGAGTGTGCAGCCCCCAGAACTCACCCCCCCCGGGCTGATCTGCAGCAGCTTCCTGTCCCTGACAGTTGATGACATAATTTGCAAATCATCTTCCCTCTCATCCAGTGAAATTCCGTGTGGATTTATGAATGGATGCTTGGGGAGGAAGAGACCCTGCAGGTTGTAATATTTCCTGTGCATTTACAGGCTTGCGACTGGCCGTGACAGAGACCAGCTTCATCTTTGAAAATATCACCATCTCTTTGAAATGGCTACTTTCACCTTACACTGGCAACCTCTCCTGCATCATTAGCACTGGAGACGGAAGCACTATTGATCCTTACTACCCATCATCGTAAGCTGAAGCTTATGCAGTCAATTGTGCAAGAAGGTCGCGATGTGGTTTGCCAAATTTTAACCTGCTCCTACAAAAAAACACTCCCCAATTCCCCACGATCCGTAAAAGAAGTGGTTGTCTGGTATAATTAAAACTTATAAGATGCTGTTTCCAAGACCAACCATGCAGCCTGATCTATAGTTTGTTTGCTCTACAGTAAGTCTTTCAGAGTTCAACAGGACTTACTCCCATTGCAAAGAAACATTGGGGGATATTCCACAAATATTTGTGGAAGAGCACCTATATTGATGTAGAAGGTCTTCAGTTTACTCTTTGACCTCTCCAGAGCATTTAAAAGGATGTTGGGGTGCAGGGCTCAAACATAACTTCTGAGACTTGAAGAACCACTGCCAGACCAAACAGACAAAACTGCATTGGCTAGACCTGTAACCTGTTCAGCCTAAGGCAACTCGTACATTCATGAACCACATTGAGAACTTTTTGGTGACAAGTGGGAATGAATGAGGACACAGATCAGGAAGCATGGCCACTATTTCCATATTGCTAACTTGGCAAAGCGGCATCTTTCAAAGATGGTGTCCTCTTATATTAAGAGAGCAATCCTAACCTGGAGTTAGGTTAGGTTAAGCCAGCACAGTTAGGCCAGCACAGTTTGATTGGCACAAGGGCCACCGTGAAGCATGTTTGGACCACTCTCAGAGACAGGGAGGATGGTGCATGTCTGTGTACTGGCCTCTCTGACTCCGATAGTGGTCCAAACAAACTTTACAGTGTCCCTTGTGGCAGCCAAACTTTGCTGGCCTAACTGTGCAGGCCTAACTCCAGGTTAGGATTGCACCCTAAAGAGCCTAAGAAGAGCCCCGCTGGATCAAGGCAAAGGCCCATCTAGTCCAGCTTTCTGTGTCCTCACAGTGGCCCACCAGATGCCTCAGGGACTACACAAGACAATGAGATGCCTGCATCTCATTGCCACACTCTGCATGTGGCATTCTGAAGTAGTCTTCTTCTACAATAAAGAGCTTGCACCACCCATGATGGCCTGTAGGCTACAATGAAATTTCCCTCCAGAAATCTGGCTAATCCCCTTATAAAGGCTCCTAGGCTGGACGCCATCACCACCTCTGGTGGCAAGGAGTTCCACAGATTAATTCCACATTGGTAAAAAAAAGTATTTCCTTTTATCTGTCCTAACTTTCTCAACACTCAATTTTAGGTCGCAGTCCTAAGCGCCTGTGGGGCCAATGCAAGCTGCTTGCATCAGCACCACGCTGTTGCGGAAGTGCCATGAGGCAGAAGCTGCCGGTGTGCTGCTCCTGCACCAGCCGAGTTTGGCTGACGCAGGGGCGGTTCTGGGCAGGGGAAGGAGGGAGGGAGGGAGGAACAGGGTGGGCAGAGGGCAGTTCAGGGTGGGTGGAGGGAGGAACAGGGTGGGCTGGCCTGGGAAGGGGATGGAGTATTGATGTGGCCATTATTAGACTGCATCCAAACCCCCCATCCCACATGGCTCCAATTCAGCCTGCACAGGGAACTCAGCTGTGTATGCTATAAAACAGGCACAGATCCAAGTAGCCCATAGGCATGGCTGGTGCCTACCCCGAGGCAAGGGCGCAAACATGCCCTTGCCCTGTGGAGGCTCCAGGCCACACCCAAGCTGTGCTGGAGATGATGATGCAGGCCCGGCACTTGTGCTGTTGCAGCGCAGCTTAGGCTTCCGCCCTTAGTGGATGTCCCCTGGTTCTGACGTTGTGAGAGAGGGAAAAGAACAGCCCTCTATCTGTCCCATGCATACCTTTGTATGTCTCAGTCATGTCCCACCTCAGGAGCCTTTTTTCTTGGCTGAAGAGCTCCAAACGCTGCAGCCTTTCCACAGAAGGGTGGTGCCCCAGCCCAGTAATCATTTTTGTCGCTCTCTTCTGCATCTTTTCCAGTTCCACTATGTCCTTCTTGAGATGTGGTGACCAGGACTGTACGCAATATTCCAGATATGGCCTCACCATAGATTTGTACTATGGCATAATAATATCGGCTGTTTTATTCTCAACCCCCCTTTTAATTATCCCAAGCATGGAATTGGCCTTCTTCATTGCTGCCACTCACTGGGTCAATGAGTTGTCCACCAGCACCCCAAGATCTCTCTCCTGACCCACTGCAGAAAGCTCAGAACCCATTAGCTTATAGTTGAAGTTCTGATTTTTTGCCCCAATGCGATCACCTTACACTTGACTACATTGAAACTCATCTGCCATTGTGCTGCTCATTCCCCCAATTTGGAGAGATCCTTCTGGAGCTCTTCATAATCCCTCCTGGTTTTCACTACCCAGAAAAGTTTTGTGAAATCCGCAAACCTGACCACCTCGCTGCTTATCCCTGTCTCCAGGTCATTTATGAACAAGTTGAAAGCATCAGTCCCAGGACAGATCTCTGGGGCACTCTGCTTTCCACCTCTCTCCATTGTGAAAATTGCCCATTGACCTCCAACCTGTGTCCTCAACTGGGGGGAGAGCAACTGTCCTTATTCACCCTAGTGCAGTATCTTTTCAAGTGGCTACTGTTGGTGTATTTTTGTATAGGTTGTGAGCCCTTTGGGAGCAGGGAACCATTTATTGATTTCTTATAAACAGAAATCACTTCGATAAATGGTCTTCTGAACTACTCCTGTTGAAAAGCAGTTAATAATAATAATAATAATAATAATAATAATAATAATAATAATAATAATAATAATAATAATGCACAGCCCTTAACTGTTCTGTGTTTTGTATTTTAAGCGTATCCAGCAATGTAACTCATAGCTACACCTCCCCTGGCGAATTCACCGTCTTTGTAGAATGCACAACTAGCGAATGGCACGTGACAGCCCAGAAGCAGACGACAGTGCTGGACAGAATGGAAGAACTTCTCATCACCGGGTGTTTCAGCAAGGATGAGGTTGGGAACAGCTCTCACTGCAGGACCCTTTATGGGGAGACATTATGGATTCAAGTGGAACTTAATGGAGGTAAGAGCCATGATTTTTCTACCCTGGTGTCTGGCACATGCTGGAGGCATTTGCTTCCTTAACTCAGGGCTGTGTTGCGGCTGCATCAGTGATGGAAAGTTGGATAGGATTGGGCCCTTTTAGTATTCCTTTGGGGTATTTGTTAATCCCATTTTCAAATTTGTATTCATTTGTTTTAGTACTATTGCAAACCACTCCAAGAGTTTGGTATGCAATGCCTTTCAATGAGTTTCAGAGTTTTAAATGACGAGTCAAACTGGCAGGAGGAGAAAAATACTCTAATGAAGACATTTATAGTTGCTTTGTTTTTTTGTGGTTTGGCAGCTCAATCCAGAACTGCCCAGCTCCTGCAGGAGCAGCAGTACCAAAATGGCGCCCGCTGTATTCCGTGCAGCGGCATCATGCAGCGGGAACGCTGGGCGGGAGGAATGGGTGAGCGGCAGCCCACCCGTTGCATACCACTCCATTTTGCCCCACGGGGGCGGGGAAGACGGCGAAACGGAGCGGTACGCAACGGGCGGGCTGCCGCTCACCCGTTCCTCCCGCCCAGCGTTCCGGCTGCATGACGCCGCTGATTCCGTGGGAGTCAGGCAGCCACCGGAGGCTCTTTCCCCTGGGGAAAGCCCCACCGCCCTCAATGGGGCTCTTCGGCTCACCGCTGACTATTTTGCCAGCGGTGAATTGAGCAGCCCCTTGTTGGGCTGCCCGCACCAACCACCGGGCCGCACCCCCCTCATAGAGCTGCCCCTCCTCCACCCAATTCCACCCTACCCCACCTTCCCCCTGCCCTGCCGGCTGTCCTGTCCGCCCACATTGAAACCTGGCACTAACTGAGCGCCAGCCCAGAGCAGATGGTGCATTGTCATGGATGTGCTTTAAGGCATGTTTGCAACGTTTTCGCAGGCAGTACACACCTACCGCCGGGGATAGGGCTTTCTGGATTGGGCTGTTGGTATGGCTCTAGGGGCATGACTTGACGGGTTCCTGTGCTTTAACATTTAATATTATACT
The DNA here is from genome assembly GCA_029204185.1 of Lerista edwardsae. Taxonomy (NCBI): domain Eukaryota; kingdom Metazoa; phylum Chordata; class Lepidosauria; order Squamata; family Scincidae; genus Lerista; species Lerista edwardsae. The sequence continues at coordinate 13,192,450 of JAJKFI010000011.1, read as the reverse complement.
ACCGTTCACATGGCTCACCCCCGAACTCTGATGATGCTCTTTGGTGCAAGTTGGCCTTCATTTTTCCAGGACAGGCATAACTGCGCCACATGGAAGGTTGGGTTGAAAACTCTTTTCTTTTCAGGAACTGAAGTGACCTACGCAGTCCTGGCAGATAACAAGACTCTGATGCAGTCCATGGTGAAAGCAGGAATCCTTCCTCACAACCTAAGCCTGGATGCCACCGCCCAGCACCTGATTGGCCCTGGGGTCCATCACCTTGACATTGTTGCATCCAGCAACACAACAGAATCGGAGATCAGAGAGAGCCTCACCGTTTCTTTCGTGGAGCCCATCTCCGGTCTCCAAGCGACGTTAGCCTCCCAGACTGTGGAATTAGGAGAAGAGCTGGAGATTGTGGTCTCAGTGCCTCACGGTGCACCTGAAAAACTGAGGTTTGAGTTGGTTGGACTGAACGAAACGTTTTCTCACTTGGAGGACGGTCCTAAAGGAGACGCCAAAACCTACAGAATTCCAGTAAAGTCTGAAGGTACTGCTGTGCAAAGGTTCAAGAATGAAGGGCCCAATCCTATCCAACTTTCTAGCACTAATGAAGCTGTGCCAATGGGGCTTGTGCTGCATCCTGTGCTTGGGGAGCAGGCATAGAGGCCTCCTCAAGGTAAAGGAACATGGAGGCCTCAAAGGAACATTTGTTCCCTTACCTCAAGGCTGCATTCAGCTGCATCGGCCCTGGAAAGTTAGATAGGATTGGGTCCTTATTTGGTTTACATGAGTCTTCTCTGCAAGTAAGATAAACCAAGAGAAAAAAGGATGGGGCAGCTTATCAATCAATCAACAATCAATATACCACTTTTCAAAAAAAAGTTCACCAAGTGGTTTACAGGCAAAAAAATAACAATAAAGTTAAATGGCTCCCTGTCCCAAAAGGGCACTCAATCATAGAAAAAATGAAGACGACCACCAGCAACAGCCAATAGAAAAGACACTGTGATGGGGTGAAGAGGGACAGTTACTCTTCCCTGATAAGTACAAGAGGCCCAAATCATCATGGATGTTTGTGCTTAAAAAGAAAACTGGTGTGGGAAACAGAAAGACAAGAAATCCCCACCAGTGGCGTACATAGGGGTGTCAGGAGGGCAAATGCCCCTGGGGGCAAGGGAGGGAGGGAGGGGTGAAAAAAAACCCCCATTGCCACTCTGCTCCTGGGGCCACCCTCTTCCTCCTCCACTCTTTTTTAAAGCAAAGGGTGAGGAGGGCGGCCCTCGGTGGGTCTTCTGTGGGCCAGGAAGGTCATGTGTGGTTTTCGGGCAGAAGTGATATTTTTGGCCTCCCAGAAGGCTTCAGAAGTTCTGAGGGTTGGGGGGGCTGCACACAGCCTCCTTGGCCCTCAGAACACCTCCAGAGGGAGGCAGCAGGTCTGGCGGATGGCTCCTCCAGTTGGGGGCAGCGCAGCTGGAGGTGTGTCCCCGGGCACCTACTCCATCAGGAACTCCACTGCCATCCTTACTCCGCTACATCCTATGTAACTAACCCTAAATTGTCTCCTGAAATGTGACAGTTTTTCGCGCTCGGGGATGTAAAACAAAGAAGTAGTAAGGAAAATTTTCAAATAAAAAAATCTATATTCCTAAAAATCTATATTCCTAAATTGTCTCTCAGCACACAGGCTGCTGAGTTTGTATGCATTCTGTGCATCAAGGCCAAGATGGTATTTGGATGTTTGGCGAGAGAAAGACTACATTATTCTCAAATGGCTCATTGTTGGGTCCATCCAAAGCCGATGAAACTCCTGTTGTAGGAAGGGGGAAAACAAAGCAAAACATTTATTTCAAGGCCTAATAAAATGAAGAGGTTCAAATGAAACTCTTTCCCCATATGTCATTTGCAGGTACTTTTCAGGTCAAGTTGTTTGCTAGGAATGCTTTCTCCAACATGAGCATTGATGTGGGAACCGTCACCGTCTCGTCCAACAATTCTTCTAGAGAAGGTAATAACAGATTCGGAGCCAACATCAGGGTACACTAGGCTGTGGGTGAATCAAGGTTGTGGGTCCCTGCACCAATGCTTCCCCACTCCTCCAGGCTCCAGTTTTCTCACTCTCCCGCCCGCCCCGCTGTCCCTGGCAGCCCCACCCTCCAGCTTACATCCCACCTCAGTCCCAGCTTACCAGACTGGCATATGCGGTTCCTCCCACCTTTGTGAGGTGGGAGCAGTTTCTGCCCACTCTGGTTTGCTCCCAAGCGGTGGTCCTGCAATAGCCCAGGAGCACCACCTGGAATAAGTCTGATTGTCCAGTGAAGAAGGGGGAGGAGGAAGTGGTCTTATGAGACCCAGGCAGGCATTTCTTCCTCGGCCCCGCACTCTTTGGCCAAGTGGGCTTGCGAGCAACCTCATTGGCTGCTACAGGCCTGCAACTGCAGTTATAGACTATAACTCTAGTAGGAAAATATAGGGTAAAGCACTACTCTATAGTTTATCTCCGTATGTAAGTCAAAGATGCTCTTGCCCACCACTCATCACCTCCACACTGGTTCTTCCTTTTCAAATCCAGAGGATGGGTGAAATTCAGAGACAGGCGGGCAGAGTTGGGTACTCCACGGCTCCACCTGGCTGCCTGAAGCAACTGCCTCAGTAGGGTTCATTGGCAGGCCAGCCCTGGACAATAGCATGGGACCCGGAGCCCGAAGATACAAATTCTTCCCCCTTCCCCCCAACTCTAGTTAGAGAGTCGTTTCTAACTATTGCAATGGCTTCTAAACAGATTCAAAAGCAAACCTGTATGTGACAATTTACAATGTAATTTAACCCCCCCTTGGGTCGATGCAAGCTGCTTGCATCAGCCATGCACAGTTGTGTAAAGCGTGTGCGCACCAGCGCTGCTGCTGCAGTGTTGACACAGGTTCAGCTGGCGCAGGGGCGTTTCTGGGCAGGGGGA
>JAJKFI010000011.1:13154517-13178114 GCA_029204185.1 Lerista edwardsae | reverse complement strand
GAAAGTTGGATAGGATTGGACCCTAGGACTGCAATCCAGTATACATGGCCACCTAGCAGTAGGCCTAGGTGCATATGGGGATTTATTTCTGAGTAAACATGGGCAGGTGTGCACTGAAAATGATGTGAGTTCCTCCTCTCCTGCATGTCATCCGTGCAGTGTGGCTGAGGGAGTAAAGAGCTGAGAACCAGAGCAGGGAGGAACTTTTTTGAGGTAACAGATGGGAATAGCCACATAATATGAAAGAACATTGATTTTGGGAGGAGGAGGTGAAGCAAAACTGGGAAGACAGTATTCCATTATTCTCCCCTTGCAGGGTCTTCAATTTTTTACTTGCCTTTAGGGAGCTCTTCAGAGCTGTCTCATCTATGAAGCCAACTGCCTCAAGTTGTTGTTGGTGGTGGTGGTGGTGGGGGTGGGGGTAACCGCCTCTCCTGCCACACCCTGGATTCAAGGAGAAGGATGAGGACATATGGAGGAGAGTGGAGGGTTAGGGTTACAGCATCAGAGAGTCTTCAACACTTCCTCTTTGACCCCCTTTACCTCCTCAAGAATCTCTTCTCCTCCACACATCCTGTTCTGCAATATTCTTCACTTCCTTTCACATCCAGGGTAGACATGAAAAGTATGCAACTCTTTTCCTGCCCAGGTAGAAGCTGGAAGTACTCTGAAGGATGTCAGTGAATCCCTGTTGATCATGAATAGTGAGGACGATGACGATGACCAGAAGCGCAACAATGCTGCTCGATACTTGTTCAGTGCTGTGAACAATGTTTTTGAAGCCACAATTCAGAATGGAACAGGGGATCCTTCTGCTCCAGAGACTGTACAAGTGGGTGCTTTTCCTTTACAAGTACATGGGACATAAAATGGCTGTGTCCTGTTACAAGATTGGTTTTTTGAATCTAGTAAGCCGTTTCTTCCTTGGCTTCCTTGGCTATTGGTGACCTTCTTTAATGGAAACATACTGTGATGTTCCTTAATGGGTAATGGCTGAGAGGCTTACAGAGATGAATGCAAATACATTTTCTGAATGGGGAAGACCAACAAGGCTTGGAAGAGATGTCCTCCAAACTGAGTAGGAGGGCTGGACTGAGAGTAACAAACTGCAGATTGGTTGCTTTTTAGGGGTAAGACAGACAGGAACAGGCACTCAGATAGAAAGTAGATGTTGGGAGAAGCTGCACCTTCGAGGTACAAGTGTGTGTCTCTGGGAATCTTTGATGAGGGAGCAGAGTTGTTGCCTGGCAGGACTGCATATAATAGTGGGAGCAGAGTCAGATGGTCCGTCAGTGGTAATACCAGGTGCAACATCTGGGGAATAGGGGAGGGGTGCCATGGGAACTTTGTCCCAAGTCTCCCACCAACCTGGAGCTGGCACTGAGATAGGTCACACGCTCCGGACACGTGATTGAACGGAAACAAAGGAGAATGTCCAAATCAGCAATGTAATAAGGACTAACTGTATTTGGAAGGGGCAAGGGAAGCACATACTTGGGCCTAGCACCTAGCCAACGAAATAGTTGTGCCCTTGTGGTTACTATGACTCTTCTTAGCAAACAATCCTCAAAGCCTCCACAGCTATTCAGAGAATCAGGTTTTGATTATGCCAACCAAGCTGATGAAGGGCAGGAACAGAAAGAATACTCTGTGCCCCCACGAAAGAATAGAGCGGTGCTCTTCAAATGGTTGCAGGTCAATGGTGCCCACCATTGAGCACAAAAATGAACCATTTCCCCTTATGGGGGGTGGGGTGGCCCAAGAAATTACTGCCTGGCAGTGCTGCAGCAATCACAGTGTTGCGGGCATTTAGGGGCATTTTCCCTACATGAGGGGACAAGGGGGTGTCCCAAAGGGTTGGGGAGGCCTTCTGCCACTTCTGCGGGCTTCTTCGATGCTGAAAATAGCTCTGTTGTAAAGTCAGTGTTTACTTCCCGTATCGATGGGACACAAATGCCTCTAAATGCCCACAGCACCGCAATTGCTGCCCGCAGCCCCTGCCCACCTCCGCAAGCACTTAGAAAGTCTTCAAAATCCGAGTAGGACTTTGAAAACCACTGTGATAGAGCATAATAGTGCATTTCTTCTGTCATAGAGCTTGGTGTCACAGCAGCTCCTGACCACTGTTGACAACCTCCAGAGTGCCCTCTTGATTGGGAAACTGCCCGATGATGAGCCCACAGTGCTGGAAGCTCCCTCTGTGGCGATGTACATCAACAGGTATTGCCACCACTTGCTTTCCAGACTTCTGCTCTTACTGTGGCGCTCTGGCCCACCACTCTCCTCTCTCCTCTCCTCTCCTCTCCTCTCTTCTCCAACACTTCCTCTTCCTCTTGCATTCCATCATATCTTCCTTTTCCAATCCAGGGAGTGGGAGGAGCAGAGACTGGCCCATCACTTGGTAAGCGGAGCAGCACTTGGCACACAGTCTGGAGCATCAGAAGGTTTTGAGCTGGCCTTGGAATCAACACTTCTGGGATGCCATAAATGACTGGTCACAAAGCAGTGTGGCAATTCTCAGTTTGTGTTATGTAGTTTCTTGAATAGTGCAGCATGGTCCTGCAGCCTGCAGCCTGCAGCCTGTGCCTTTAGCCCTGTTCCAGTGATGTCATGCAGGGGAAATGCAGGGGAACTCAGTTCCACTAGTTAAAATTAGGGCTGACTCCGCCCACTTCACTCTCCCTCCTCCCCCCTCCCAATTCCTCTGCAAAGAGCTTTTCTTCTTGGTTGGCCAGCACTCAGAGGGTTAAAGGGAGCGACTCCAGATTCCTAGGGGGGCGAAGGCAGTGATGTCATTCGGGGGGAATGGACCAGATCCTAACGGGCTCCGTGCCTGGTTCCGGGTTCCCGACAAGTGCCAATCAAAAGTGAGCTCCTGTTCCTAAATCATTTGAATGACACCACTGCCCTGTTCCCCTGTTTCCATCTGTCCTCTGTCCTCATGTTCTCTTTTTCTGATCCTGCTCTGAAAAGGTTACAGACGGAGGATGTGGACAGGGCCTCCTTCAGCATCTCCAACCCCAGCTCTGCCAGCTTCACTCTGCCTTCCACCTCTTCTCGCAGCATCCTAGGAGACAGCGACGAGACCATGGACATCAGGGCAAGTGTGCCGTGTGGACAGTGACTTGGCCTGCTCTGGGGATTCATTTTCTTCTTTTCCTATTATGTTTTTTATTGGTTTTAATAAAAACGGACAGCAAGCAAATGGAGATGGAGGTGGCTCATATAACCTCCCTCCCTCCCTTTCCTATCATAGCCTTTAAAATGGGGGGGGGGAGTTGTAGGCTAACATCCGGCCAGATATAGTTGGAGCCAAAAGTGAAGAAAAGGCTCATTAAAGAGGAATAAAAGAAAAATGAATTATTATTAACAATATCCTGGCTCTCCAGGAAGAACTCGATATCCAACTAGCCAAATTCAGCCACGAGCATCGGGGTGGGGGTGGGGGAGGAGGCTGTGCATGTTTTTCATAATAATATTTCAATAAGGCTTTTCAACAAAGTTGTTTACGTAACAAAACAAAGCTGTAAATGAAGGTAATTGGCGATGGCGCTGTTTACTTTACTCAGGTTAGCCCATTGTATTCAGTAAGAGGCCCAATCCTATGTTTCCCCGTGGTACAGCAGCACTGAAATGGCTGCCACTGTATCTTGTGGGGCCAGGGAAGCTACTAGAGGTCTCCTCGGGGTCCGGAAACATCAGTTCTCTTATTCTGTATAAAGCCTTAGCAGCCCTGATGGGTCTATTTGGATCCGCACCGGAACCGAGGAAAGCTGTGTCAGTCTCTGCAGCTCAGGAGGGGGAATAGGATTCAGCGGCAGCATCTGCCACCACCCCTCTTGAATCTGCCCTCTGGCCTGCCCTCCCTCCACCCCTCCCCGCTGATCGCTGCCCCGTATAGGATTGGGCCATTAGGCTGTAAACCTCCCTTACTCACAGGAGACAAACACCTCTATCCATAAATGGTTCCCTGTCCCCAATCTTAGATGGATTGGGGCAAGGAGTGTGGGGGCATCGGCTTCTGTCGGCCTCAGCTGTTCCTGCTTCTTTCACTCCCTGGATTTGAAAGGGAAGAGGGGAACAGAGCAGAAGAGGAAATGTGGAAGAGAGGAGGGGGTTGAGGCCAGACATATCATGTAGCGGGTACGCGGGGGTACGTGAGTACCCATTCCTAGGATTAGGGCTGGCCCCGACCATTCGCCCGCCCACTTGTTGACTCCGTCGGCGCTCCGCTCCGTCCCCTGCAACGTTTGAGTTGCCTGCACGTTCTCAGAGCCAGGCAGGCAGGCAGGCAGGCAGCAGAGCGAGGGAGACTGACGGCAGCAGCAGCGTGAGCAGGTAGGCTGCCTGGGGCTCCTGCCCAAGGAGGCGTGACGGTTCCTGGGGGGGGGGAATCGGTAGCCCACGCAGCGGCCCCGGGGAAGGCTCGGGATTCCTGGGCTTTCTCCTGGGCGGCCGCACGGCCTACCGAGGAGGCGCGGCGGTTCCTGGGGGCGGTTCCTGGGTTCCGGCTATGACCTCACTTCCAGTGGGCGGGCCCCAACACAAGTGCCAATCAAAAGTGAGTACCTGTTGCTAAATCGTTTAGATGCCATTACTGGTTGAGGCCATTTGAAATTATGCACTTGCCTGATTCCAAGTGAGTTTCTGATGGAATAGGGTCTTTGTGCTTGGGGCCTGGGGTTATGAGTGCAGAAGCCTGGGGTTATGAGCTTTTTCTAAAAAAAAAAAAAATTACATTCCCCCTCTTTTCAGATGGTGAGCTTCTCCGTGAATCCCTTTGCCTCCAGAGACAGCTTTGATGTCCACGGAGCCGTGGGAGGCCTCACCCTCACCAGCCTGGATGGGTCAGTCATTCCCATTAGTAACCTTACAGAAGACATTGAGGTAATTTCCCCTGCGGCGCTTCCAGTGGCAGGAACATTTCATCATGAAAAAATCCCACTTGCATTCACACAAGATAAGCCCAGCCTATCCTGGAGGTCGACTGAAGTGGTTCCCTGAAGCAGCAGAATGGGGGTGGGTGGGTGGGTGCCCCCCTATCTACTTTGCTGCTCCTGCTCCTCTTGCTCCCTGGATTCGGAAAGGGAGAGGGGAATAGAGCAGAGAGGGTGGAAAATAGAAGAGTGGTAGGCTAGAGCATCTCTGGCACTCTAGGCCACCACTCCTCTACACTTCCTCTTCTACTCCATTCCCCTCTTCTTTTTCCAGGTGCCAGAAATGGGAAGCGATGCAGGAGCAGCAGAGGCTGGCATGCTGCTGGATAATTGGGAGCGGCATTTGGTGTGCCAAGAACTACACAGGGGATGGATTCAGGCTTCCCCAGTCTTATGATGGCCCTGACCCAAGAACAGAGGCAGATCTAAGGGAGGGCAAAGCTCTACGTTTTGCAAGAAGCCTTACCTTGCAGTGGAAATCACTCCTCTCCTGCACTGTTCTAGCCAATCCTCACAGGGAAAAGCAACATCTTGGCATTGCTTACTGGCTACAGCAGCAAGGGAGAGGAGGGATTTACATGACAGGGTCAGGCTTCTTGCAACACTTAGAGCTTTGCCCTCCCTGTAGATCCGCCTCTGCCCAAGAACTAAACCACATTCTTTTTGTAAATGTCTAGATCAGTGATTCCTAAACTTTTTAACACCAGGACCTAATTTTTTAAAGGACAGTCTCTTGGGACGCACGCAGCTTTATGAGACGCAGGGCATCCAGCGCAGCTTGGAAGGCTGCTGGAGCCTCCATGGGGCAAAGGGACATTTGTCCCTTTACCCTGGGGTAAGCGCTAGCCACCCCTATGGGGCTGCTTGGACCTACACCCGCTATTTAGCCAGTATAAGTCCGAGCAGGCTGCAGCATCTCAAAAAACTGGGCATCAGCAGCATCTCAAAAAGTCCCAGGTCATGGCCTGAAGGTATGTGTAATAAGCAACCTTGCTCAAGCTAAGCAGGTTTGGTTTTGGTTGGTGCCTGGATGGAGGGCCAAGAGAGAACCCCCATGTATGCCATCTTGAATGATATTGTATAAGAAAGGCTGAATTGACATGTAATCAATGAGACTTATACTCGTATTCTTAACAATCTGGTGAGGGCTGATTATTCTAAAAGGCTCTCAGGACTTGGATGCATTTCCAGAGCTGAATCATTGACTTTCCATGCAGATAATGCTGCCAAGGAGCTCAGCGGTCCAAGTTGACAGCAGCATGTTGAACCTGGGGAATGTCAGTGCTCTCCAAGTCAATGTGACCACTGCCAATACAACCCTAGTGATCCACCTGGAGTTGGACCAAGACGTCCCACTGATGCTGTATTTGGGATATGGCTACCCTCCCAACGAGACTGACTATGATTTGTCAACACGCCTTCCTCACGACCAAAAGACTAGAGGTAGGACTAACTAGCTTGGAGGCTTTGTTGAAAGTTTACTTAAGACCTTTTTCCAGGGATCTCCTGTGCCTGGGCACATGCTTACCCACAGAAGTGTCTGGCAGCAGTGGCCTGCTGGTTCTACACCTGTCACCCCCTAGCACTTGCTCCACTTGCTCTGTGAGCTTCAGAGGCAGATCTAAGGGAGGGCAAAGCTCTAAGTTTTGCAAGAAGCCTTACCTTGCAGTGGAAATCACTCCTCTCCTGCACCGTTTTAGCCAATCCTCACAGGGAAAAGCAACATCTTGGCGTTGCTTACTGGCTACAGCAGCAAGGGAGAGGAGGGATTTACATGACAGGGTAAGGCTTCTTGCAACACTTAGAGCTTTGCCCCCCTTGTAGATCCACCTCTGGTGAGCTTTTAAAGAGGGAGTGTGGCGAGTAGAGGAGAATGAAGGTGCAGTGTCTTCTTCTCTTGCTACCCATCTTCTTCTGCTCCATTTCCCTTGAAAAGCAAGTAGAGCTTTGAGCAGCAGCCTGCCACATAGGATAAGTGGTAGTGGAGATGAGGCAATAGTGGCAGGTCAGGAGCAACTGAGGCTGCCAATGTGTATGGGAAGCAGGGGTGTGTGTGTGTGTGTGTGTGTGTGTGTGTGTGTGTGTGTGTGTGTGTGTGTGTGTATCTTGATGGGTGAGAGGTGCAAACTGCATGTATGCATCTTGGATGGATGGATGGATGGATGGATGGATGTACATGCATAAACATAAGAACATAAGAACATAAGAAGAGCCCTGCTGGATCAGGTCAAAGGCCCATCTAGTCCAACTTCCTGTATCTCACAGCAGCCCCACCCATGCATGTGGATGGGTGAGTGGAGAGTGTGTCCCATGGGTGGTTGGGTGGAAGATGTCTGCCCTGCCTCCTCAGTAACTATTCTATGCATGACCCTGCCCCGGTTGGCAGCCATTTTGTGGTAGTGCCCACCATCCCTTCTTGGAATCCCTGTAACACATACAGGCACCACAATGTTGGGCAACCTTGATCTATTGGGCCACAGGAACTCCCCAGATAGTTCTAAGTGAACCTAGGCTTGAATGAGCCTATATCAAACTACTTCAACTTGTAAGTCAGGTTAATTGGTAAAGGCCATTTGATACTCTGCTCCAAATTTTGCTTCTGTTTACTGCTTTATTCTTTCCATGGCCCTTGACTAAGACTTATCCATTCCAGAGGTTGTGTACTCCTGGATCCTTCACCCAGAAGACCTCATTTTTGGAGAAGGGAGTTACTATTTTATAGTGAGATCAGAAAGAGAACTAGATCCAATTTCTGCCAACAGCATGAATGTATCTGTCACCTGCTTTGTATCCCAGTGTGTATACTGGGATGAACACCAAGGAAACTGGAATAACTATGGATGCCATGTGAGTAAGGAGAAACCAAAATACGATGCAATTGGGGTGCTGAGGTTGCATTATACCACGCAGTGCTTCCCTCTATAAAATACATGCCAAACTACAGCCTGCAAGGTGAGCTACATGTGGATCTTTGACATATAATCTGCAAAAATATGTTGGCTGAGCTCCTTTTTACATCGCCATTAATATAAAATGCTTATAAGCATTTTTCAAGCTCTATAATTATTTACTTGGTATGCTGTAAACTGAGCCCACTGGGTTAAAATGCATGTTTAATGTTCATGGTGAGTAAATATTTAAGAATTTAAATGCTTAAACATTGCAGCTCTCAAACCTCTCTTGTGGCTCTCAAACACCTGGCGTTTATCGTATGTGGCTGCCCCTGCTCTATAAGAATACCAAAATATTCACACACAAGCTCAGCTGCCAGTTGTGATATGGCGAGTGAGATGGGAAGATGATCGTAAAGACTCCTCTTCCTTGGCTTGCAGGTTGGCCCCAAAACAACTCCCAGCGGCACTCAGTGTCTTTGTAACCACCTGACATTCTTTGGGAGCTCCTTTTTTGTGATGCCCAACACCATTGATGTCAGCAAAACGGTAGAATTATTTGCCACATTTGTGGACAACCCTGTGGTAGTGACTACGGTGGGCTGCATCTTCCTCCTGTACCTGCTGGTTCTGATTTGGGCCCGAAGAAAAGACATCCAAGATGATGCCAAAGTAAGTCAGTCACTAAACAAACGTTGTGGGAGGGTCCCACAGGGAAGTGGTTAGTGCGCAAGCTTTGCATTCGGAAGGTCTCAGACAGTCCTGCCCTGCCCTGCCCTGCCCTGCCCTGCCCTGTTAAGGAGACAGCTGGCAAGATGAGGAAGGTTAGGGGCAGCGGTGTCATGCAGCCGGAACGCTGGGCGGGAGGAACAGGTGAGCGGCAGCCCGCCCGTTGTGTTCTGGTCCGTTTCGCCGTCTTCCCCGCCCCCGCAGACCAGAATGCAACGGGCGGGCTGCCACTCACCCGTTCCTCCCGCCCAGCATTCCGGCTGCATGACGCCGCTGGTTAGGGGTACAGAACCCTGGAGAGCCCCAAGTAACCAGTGGGAGCTTCCTGAATATCTGGAAGGAGTTGTGAACTCCAGTAGCACTTCAGGCACAATTGGCCAAGAGTTGCCTCATTTGCAGCAACACATTCCAGTTCCATAACCACATTTAATGTTTGTCATGATGTACCAGTCCAGTTTGGTCACACCGGTTTGCTGGATGTGCAGGGCTCCTGTCCCATCCCACTGCCCCAACTTTAAGGTTGTATTGAAATAATGTTTTTAAAGTGGGATTTAAACCATGCCTTTTTATCTGCATGATAAGGCTATGGGATAGCCATGCACACCCATGCTCCAACCTCACTCGGTTTGGAGGATGCTCTAAACTGCTTGGACCTAACTGTGCAGAAAGGAGGAGATTATACATGTCTAGAAGGATGCATTCTGGCACTGTCTGCTTCTTCTATCCTTGCCAAAGCCCTCCGAAGCATTAACCTGGATACTTCTATTCAAACCCACAATTCTCTGGCTCTGCAACCTTCGATGCAGGGAGTGCCCACAAGATGGTGCTGCCGGCACCGCATTTCACCATTCAGGAACACAGATGTAAACCTGATTCAGCGGGAGTATTTGTGGTTGCTTATGTGGGTCGAGACTTTTCAGTAGGTGAACGTCAGGACTACTGAAAGGATGTTGAAAGAGGCTGGGTTTTATATGCTTTTTAGCCAGTCCTGTTAGGTAATGGGATGATCACAACATATTTAAAAGGTCAGATATACTGTATGGGCAGGCAAGAAATAATAGACGGTTGCAATGATTCATGAGATCTACTGGGGTCATGGCTGGCCTTAATTGCTGCGGGGCCCAAGTAGAAACATTGTTTGCCAGGCCCCAGATTCACAGCCACGGTCTGTAGAGCCTTAGAACTCAGTGGCGTTCCTGGGGGCATGCACCCGGGGCACACCCTCAATCTGCCATCCCCTGCCCTGCCTGCCTGGAAGGAGGGAGGGAGGCCAGTGCGGGTGGTTAGGGAGGGCGGAAAGAAGGTGGATCGGGTAGGGGGAAGGTGGGGTGAGGGAGGGCCCGTGAGCATACTGACCTGGGGAGGGGTGTGGGACTGGTCTCCAGGACTTAGGCCAAATCTGAACCCTGGCCCCCAGCCTGGTTGACCTTGCACAGGCTGCCCAGATCTGTGCTAGAGATTTTGCTGGTGCAGATCTGAGTGGCCCTATTTGGGAAGCTGTGGTGCAACATGGGGAAAGGGGAATAAATTCCCCTTACTCCAAGTTACTCTGCAGCCAGCCCCACCCCAACCCTGCACTGGATATGGGGCAGGCCAGCTGGCCTCCCTATTCCAGTGCGGGTTAGGATTGGGCTGCCCGAGGAACATGTCCCCAGTGATGTCAAAACTTTCTCCTTTCCATGCAACCATTTAAAGGACAGAAGCCATTTCAGGGTCTGGATTGGATTGACAACCATGCAGCCTCAGGGACTGGCTACGAGCTCTTTCTCTGATTCTGATTGAAGAGGTGTTCTGTATAAATGAAAAACCCTGCATTTTTTGTTAAATCCATACACTCTGGTTGAGTAATAGGATTCCCCCTCACCCTGTTGCCCTATACCTCCTGTGGCTTGTGTTTTCATTCACTAGTCCTGTTTTCCCTGATACGTCCCTCTAGGTGAAGATAACTGTGTTGGAGGACAATGACCCTTTTGCTCAGTACCGCTATCTGGTGACTGTTTTTACTGGGCACCGCCGAGGAGCGGCTACAACCTCTAAGGTACCAATGGAGTCCTAGATATTGTGGCAAACTCCTCAATTCCCCAGACAGTGGGAAGTTCTGGGGCACTGGCACATTGTTGCCTTAAAAAAAAAAAAAGTGCAAGAGCCCGGGAGACCCAATTGCACCTTTGTAATGCTTTCTTTAGTTCAAGCAGAGAGTAGGACTCTTATGCCAATAGTCCTTTGCCTGTTTCTCCCCTCCCCCACAGAAAGTTTATCCCTAGGGACCCCAGAAGAAAGAAGAAATCAGGAAGGGAGCTAGGCAAGAAAAATAATACCAACACAGATTTGTGAAGCCCTTTCCAGGGCCGGCCCATCATGAGGCCAAGTGAAGAGGTTGCCTCAGGCAGCAGATTGGTGGGAGGAGGTGCCCACCTCTGTCTGCCCATTTGCTTCCACTGCTCCTCCTTCTCCTCTCCGGATTGGAAAAAGGACAGAAAGGAAGAGGAAATGTGGAGGCGAGGAGAGTACTGAGCTAGAACATTGAAGAGCAGGAAGGGCAGAGACTGACACATCATGGAGTAAAAGGGGCATACCTCAGGCAGCAAGGGGGCCTTGGGTTGGTTCTGGTCCTCTCAGAGTATGCATAGAACTTCATCTTCTTGATTTAACCCTTAAAATAACCCTCAAAGACATTGATTCCCAAATTATGGGTCGGGGCCCACCAGTGGGTTGGGACCCTATTTTTGGTGGGTTAAGAAATTGACAAGCTGATAACTGGTGACAAAAATTAATCGCTGTGGGTTAAACCGCCATTCTGCTGAGCTTGTTGACCGGAAGGTTGGCAGTTCAAGACCACGCGACGGAGTGAGCTCCTGTCGCTTGTCCCAGCTCCTGCCAATCTAGCAGTTCGAAAGCACATAAAAATGCAAGTAGATAAATAGGTACCACTTCGGTGGGAAGGCAACAGCGTTCCGTGCGCTACGGCGTATAGTCACGCCGGCCACATGACGACGGAAGCTTGTCCTTGAACAAACGCCAGCTCTTCATCTTAGAAACAGATACGAGCACCGCCCCCTACAGTCGGTCACAACTAGACCATTCGGTCGTGGGGAAACCTTTACCTTTTTATTGAAACAGAAATGGAGCAGCATGTGTGCATTTATTCATGAGCAGGAGACTGCACCTCATTGATGGGCAAGCCAAGAGGAACGCAACACCAGTAATATAGTCCCAATTTGATGAATGGAAACCCCAAGAAACTCTCAAGAAGGAAGTCTTCCTCCCCCTCAAGCTGATAAGGAAACTAAACTAAGCCCTATGGAAAGTGAAACTGAGCCATACATGCATCTTTACTCATGAGTAGGTGACCATGCCTCAGCTCTTACCAAACAGTGCTGAGTGGAATGAATAGGCCTGTGCATCCATTTGTTGCAGTTGGGGACATTTAGAATGGATACAACTGTTGAGGAGGGTGGCAGGGTGGAACATTAGAATGCATACACATGTGCAATATCAGAATGGAGCTGATTATTGTATCCTTGCTATTCCAGGTGACCCTCACCTTGTATGGCCAGGAAGGAGAAAGTGAGCCGCACCACCTGATGGACCCAGACACACCAGTTTTTGAACGTGGTGCAGTGGATGTGTTCCTGCTGTGTACACTCTTCCCTCTTGGGGAACTGCAGAGCATCAGACTGTGGCATGATAACTCTGGAGACAGCCCATCCTGGTAGGCAAGGGGCAAATTGATGGAGTGGGAAAAGGAACATCCTTTCGTTTGTCTTTCTCAGTCCTGAACTTTCCAGGAAGGGATTTTCTACGTACAATGAAAACCATTATTCAATTACCTTCCCATCAGCCTCTGCTTCAGGGTCCGTTACTTACAGCTGTAGTCTTTGGCTTGTCAAGGGCTGGGACCCATCTCAAATCCCAGTCTGACCAGATGGGATCCAGCTTCAAGAGCTCAGCAGGCAAGGGCATGTGCAATGAAGCAGTTCCAGTTCCCTTACACACCTTCCTAGTAGCAGCCAATAAGTATGCAGTGCTGGCGTGTCATTCTGCAGCTTCTGTCCTCCTAGGCCAATCAGGCGGGACAGAGAGTGATATGTCAACAGTGAGCACTCATTTGTGAAATATGAAGGCAGAGAAAGGAGAGGCGGGGCCAAGTGTGGCATGACAGCACACACTCGGTTCTGAAAGGTTGAGGGAGAGGAAAGGGGAGTGAGGCAAGGCAGAGAGCAGAAGCATTTTCTGTTTTAAAAAATGGTCACTTGTGTCAATAAATGTAGGGTGTAATCCCAACCCACTTCCTAGCACTGGGATAAGGGCAATGCAACTCTGAGGTAAAGGAGCAAACCAAGGAGGAACAAACCAACAAATAGCAGGAGACGGCATGACATCATTTTCTTGAAGCCACATCTGGGCACCTGCCGCCATATTTATTGACTCAGTCAGATCATAGCCGCCAAGGAGGATTGCCATGAATTCACGAATGAAAATCTCCCTGCACGTGTGTAAAAGTTAATATCAACCTCTTTAATCATGCCTGCGTGTTCACACTTTATTTTTCCGCCTTTCATTTTCTACTGTAATATTTATGAAATTCTGAACATTAACAGAATTTTTTTTTATGGGGCATGACCGTTTTATTTTTGCTTGTGTAGATTTCAATAAAGTCTGTCAAAATAGTGCAATCTGAGTTTAAATAGACAGCAAGTATGTTCAGTAATATTATTATGAGGAATTTAACCTTGCAATTGCATATAAATCATAATAAGGCTACCAATAATGTGTCTACATGATCACATGTTTTTATTTTCATATTTATTTCAGGAATAAACTATTAAATCCTAAACGGTACAAGCAAAGCAATCTGAAATGCTTGGAATGAGGATTGTTTTGAGTTACCTAACATGGTGGCTAAGCCCGCCCACTGGCTTCACCTCATGAGCATTAGCGCGTTAAGGGATGCCGTCTCCTGCTATTAAACCTCCTTGGAACAAACATTCCATTACCTTGAGGAGGCCTCCGTGACGGCCCCCCAACTGCAGGATGCAGCACATGCCCCATTGGCACAGCTATGTCAGTGCTGGAAAGTTGGTTAAATTTAAATAACTTTAAGCTGCAGTCTGGTGTCTTCACTGGAGGGGTGTTAGGGTAAATAGGCTACTTCAGAATGCCAGGTGCAGGGGAGGGGCAGTGAGATGCAGGTACAGTCATCTCCCGTTATCCACTGGGGTTTGGTTCTGGGACTCCCTGCTGCTACCAAAAACCGGGTTAAAAAAAAAAGCAGTTAAAACAAAGCAAAACATAAGTCAGGAAGGCAAGTCAATTAGAAGTGCTATTTTCAGCTTGCTTCAAGAAAACTGATTTCCTTCCTTTACCCTTTCTCACTGAAGAATGGAATATGCATTTCTGGGCACAATTCAAGGTGTTGGATTTGGCCCTGCAAAGCTCTGTACAGCTTGGAGCCACCTTCTTCCACATGAGTCTGCTCATCCTGAGGCCACCTGACACAGCACTCCTATGAGTGCTGCCTTTGGCTGAAGCCAGATTGGAGGCAACAAATGTCAGGTGGCCCCAAACAAATGGCGGTCCCATTACAGTGGAATTCTCTCCTGCTTGCATTAAGAACGGTGCCCTCCCTGCTTGCCTTCCAGCAGGCACTGAAAACTTTATTCTGCGCTTTTGCTTTTATTCTGTTCTGTTGACTTGGTGCTTCCCCCCTATTTGGGGCAGAAATCACAACATCTGTGATTTGGGTCAAAAATGCTGAAGTTACTAATAGGGAACTGGGAGCTTATGAATTGGAACTGGGGGCTCTCAGAAGACTGAGAACAGGAGATGAAGCCTGTAATTTGGAGCAAATAACTAACAGCTTCACTCTTAAGAATTATTCACTAATAGGTAAGCATAGCGGCTTCAAAAGCTTGGCACTAAAAATATTTAGGGAGTAGTATGGAAAGACACCGAAGTTCATTTACACACAGGCAAAAGTAGATAAGTGGGGAAGCAAAGTAGATAAGCCAGGTGTCTCTTGCTAACAAGGTAGGTTAGCAAGGGGTGAAAAGTTTACAGAAGGTTGTAATAAATTGTGCATGCGTAATGAATTTCATGAATATTAACTTGTACGCCTCTTGGAGCACAAAAGCTGTTTTAAATGTTCATGCGACGTATGCAAGGGTGGGGGTACATATCAAGGGGAAACATAGGGAAAACATGTAGTAGATGGATGGGAAGGCTGTAACCTTGGAAGTAACTTAGCCAATGGTAAAAATGAGGGGGACTGCGCACAGAATAAGGTCTATATAATTTGTGTTTATGTATTGTTCGAAGAGGTGGTCTTGGACTTCAGTCCTGCCCCTTCCTTTACTGCAGTCAAGAAATTCAAGCTGCAATCTCTCTGTCTGTCTCTGTGGTGTTTGGTACAGGGGTGTTGGGTCAGGGGGATCAAAAACAATTTGATGTATTGGCCGGTAGGTCAGAGGGGCCCACCGTTCCTAACAATGGTGTGTGTTCGAGGTGTACAGCTCAGATTTGGGGGGGGGAATACATAGAGATGCTCCCTCTTTTCAGTCGCCCTCAGTTGCCCTCTTTTCTTTCTTCATCCACAGGTATGTGAATCGTGTCCTTGTTCATGACGTAGCCACCAATCAGAAATGGTACTTCCTCTGTAATTCTTGGTTGGCCATTGACGTTGGTGATTGCATCCTTGATAAAGTGTTCCCTATAGCCACTGAACAAGACATGAAGCAGTTCAGGTGAATTAAGGCACATACAAAAATCTGTCTGTCTGTCTGTCTGTCTGTCTGTCTGTCTGTCACTCTCACACACAACTGGCTTTGCAAGTCCAGCTGAAAAGGAGGAAAACAGGTCACCCAAAATGCCTTTTATATGACTCTGGGAAATATAGAAGGGGGTGAAATGGATGCACTTCCTTTTTAGAAGCCTTGCAAGTGAGCAAGGTAGACAGGTGTTCTCTTGCTCAGCTTAAAGGAGCTCCTGGGCTTGGCCAGGTGGGGCCTCACTGGTATCGGCCCTCTGCCAACGTCCAACCTGGCTAAGCTCTGATGCTACCCAGGCTACCAGGCTACTCACCAGATGAGTAGTCCCCCAAAATATAAACATTGACCATCCCTTCCTTAGAAGATTCCCAATGCATTGACTTATTCCTTATTCTCTTATTCCTGCTGTGGCATAAGGTAGATTCAATGAGTGCTGTCCCTGCTCCACCCTAACATCTTGTTTTCTCCCCTCCAGTAACCTGTTCTTTATGAAGACCTCCAAAGGTTTCCAGGACAGCCACATCTGGTACTCCATTTTCAGCCGCTCTCCTCGCAGCGCCTTCACTCGAGCCCAGAGGGTCTCCTGCTGCTTCTCCTTGCTTCTGTGCACCATGCTCACCAGCATCATGTTCTGGGGGGTGCCCAAGGACCCAGCTGATCAGAAAATGGATCTAGGTAGCAACATGAGTGCTATGTTGGGTCGTTGGGGGACTGGAAGCTAAGAGCGGCCAGCTGGGCAAGGAGGCCTGGCTGCTGGGAAGGGATTCTGATAGGTTCTGCTTGCTTTGGGGCTGGTGTTTACTTAACATGAGCCTCTCTCACGGGAGCAGATGAATAAGCAAGACTGGCCCATTTATGAGGCCAACTGAAGCAGATGCCTCAGGAAGCAGGTTGTTGTTGGTGGGGCCCTGCTCGACTCTGCTGCTTCTCTTTCTCCTTGGATTGGAAAATGAAAAGGGGGATAGAAAGGGAGAGGAAATGTGGAGTGGTTGAGAGTACTGAGCTAGAGCATTGGAGAGTAAGAGAAGCAGAAGCTGGCACATTATCAGGTAAGGGGAACAGCATTTGGCATGCAGCCTCAGGTGTCAGGAGGTCTTGGGCTAGCAGTCTGCATAAGGTGTCATTGGTGCATTTTTCCTATGTAAAACCAGGCAAGGAGAGCAAAATGGCTAGCGCATTGAGCTTAAATATGGGGAAAAATGCAGGCTGGCCCTAGTGGTATGGTGGTAATTTTTGATCTTGTCATGATGTTCTCTAGGACAAACTCCCAGGTAAATTTGTGTAGGATTGTAGCCTCAGGATAACATGAGCTACATACTCAGGTAGCCCTACTAGAGACTAACAGATGCCCCCTAGGCAAATTTCTCAGTATGCTTCTGGCGGAGCCAGATGCTTCATCTCAGCTAAAGTCCTTTGGAAAAAAGTTTTAAAGGCACCACCTGGACACTCCTGCTATTGACATCGTTCCTGCTGTAGAAGCCTGGGAGCTCTACTCCCTGCCACTCCCTGTCAGCTACAACCCTGGCTGGCCCATGGATGAGACTTCTTGGTGTGACTGCTTTGGTTTCTGAGATAACATCTGCCAATGGCTTTGCCCCCTGGAAACATGCTATACAAATGTGCTAATTCTTGTTATTAAATTTCTTCACCCTGCACCTGGAATCAAGCGGCTTAGCTTCTCCGTCAAAGGTCTTGGCTTTATCAGGCGTCTTCCATGTTCCAAATCAAGCTCTTCCCTCTTCTCTTCCTGTCCGTGCCAGGGAAGATTGAGTTCACGTGGCAGGAGGTGATGATTGGCTTTGAGAGCTCTCTCCTCATGTTCCCCATCAACCTGCTCATTGTGCAAATCTTCAGGAATATCCGCCTCCGGCCCAACAAAGAGACAAAAGAGAAGAAACCAGGGAAAAGTGGCCGAGTCTCCCCCAGCTTGCCCACCCCTCCCCAGCTGGCTGCCCAGAGTGTATCACTCACCCCTGAGGCTGTTATCAAGGTTAGTCCTGTGAACTCTTTACAATGGCCACTGGCTTGGATGGTTTTGAAGGAGGCTGGGACACCGTCACGGAGGCACCTTCTCACATCGCCACACGTTGCCACATCTCACATTGCCACATCTCAAAATGGACATTGTGGAGCTAGAAAAGGTGCAGAAGAGAGAGATGAAAATGATTACTGGGCTGGGGCACCTCCCTTATGAAGAAAAACTGCAGCATTTGGGGCTCTTCAGTCTAGCAAAAAGGTGCCTGGGGGGGCCCTTGATTGAGACATTCAAAATCATGCATGGGATGGATAGAGTGGATAGAGGGAGGTTCTTTTCCCTCTCTCACAACACCAGAACCAGGGGACATCCACTAAAATTGAGTGTTGGGAGAGTTAGAACGGATAAAAGGAAAAACTGTTTTTACCCAACAGGTAATTAATCTGTGGAACTCCTTGCCACAGGAGGTAGTGACAGCATCTGGCTTAGGTGCCTTTAAAAGGGGATTGGACAGATTTCTGGAGGAAAAGTCAATCATGGGCTATAGGCCATGATGGGTTGTGCAACCTCCTTACGTTAGTAGTAGGCTACTTCAGAATGCCAGGTGCAAGGGTGTGGCAACAGGATGCAGGCATCTTGTTATCTCGTGTGCTCCCTGAGAGACTTGGTGGGCCACTGTGAGATACAGGACGCTGGACTAGAGGGGCCTTTGGCCTGATCCAGCAGGGCTCTTCTTATGTTCTTATGACAGGTCTATCAATGGCTACTGGTCATTATGGCTATTGCCTTCCTTTGGGTTCAGGCAGAGTCTGCCTCTTAGTACCATTTGCAGTGAATGCAATACCAATCCTCAATACCAGTGGTGGAAGAGAAGTGTGCTTTTTTCTCCTGCTTGTGGGCTTCTTGGAGGCAGCAGCTGGCTGGGTCTCTGAGAGGAATCGGGGGTACAAAGTTTCTTTTGGGCCCCTTCCCTTCTCCACTAAATCATAAAATCTACGAATTAGGATATATAAAACTAGGTAGGCTTACACAAAATGTGAATGCTTGTTTTCACACAATACATGCAAACATTTTCTGAGATCCCAAGAAATTTCCCGTTCCCATCCTTTGGCTCTCAACCCCCTTTTTGACTCCAGGTCCTGGTGCAATGGACCTCCTGCCCAGCATTCTGGCTGCATGATGCCGCTGCTCCTGCCCCTCCCCACTTATGGACCCTGGCAGCTGGCAGGCTACTGTGACAAACAGGATGCTCAATGAGTCCTTGGCCTGATCCAGCAGGGAAGTTTTTTCTGACTTTTTATGTTCCAGCACACAACTCTGTTTAGTTTCACCACTTTTGTTTTTGCCGTACTGTAAAACTGCTCACACCATTCTGGGGTGACACGGATGTTTCTATTGCATTTAGACCCTCAGTGAAGATGGGGAAAAGTTGCATGTTCTCTGAGTGGAAATCTCGCAGATGGTTTCTATTGTTTCATAGTCATCCCCCCCCCCATTGTTCCCATGTCTTTGATTCTGTCCAGGATATTAGGCGAATTGCCAACTCATTGTTCAAAGCCCTGAAGACCCCCCTGCCTCCCTCAGAAACTGATTTTGGAAAATCGACAGACATTAACAAGCTTTTGGCCTTAGTTGAGGACATCATCTGCCGGCAGAATCGGCTTGGACAAGAATTTTACGACGAGAGCAAGAAGAAAAATGACCCAATCATCATCTCTCTCGGCTTGGTGGATTTACAAGGTAAGTTTACAAGCTGGCAATTTCAGTTATGGCAGGAGTTTCCAGTAAATGAAGTTGATAGCAGCTGCCAAGGGCAGAGAGAGGCACAAAGCCCTTGCGATTGGTGCTCCCAAATCTCTGTGCCTTCTTTGGAATACACAGAATTCTGCACTGCCTGTGGGGCAGAAGTCTCCCTACTGCCTGTTGAGTAAAATGTACATTCTGAAATGTGTGTATTGTAGAAGGAGAAGGCTGGGGTTGAAATAAAATAAAATAGCAGGCTTTCCAGAATGATCTCTGCCCTCGACAACTATGACTTCTTGGAAAATGGGACCCAGCCATAGTTATACAAGCTTTGGTAACATCCAGGCTAGACTGCTGCAATGCCACTGCTAGGATCCTCTCTGTCACCCACCTCCACTGCTCTGTTTCCTCTTCCTGCTTCCTGGATTCAGGAAAGACAAAAGGAACAGAGTAGAAGCAGGGGCGGACCTAGTCAAAATGGCACCCGGGGCACCCAATAGAAGTGCGCCCCCAAGGGAGCCCAGGTCTACCAACCAGAAGCAGCCACGGGCAGACCTGGGCTACACAGAGCCCAGATCTACCCGCACAATGTTGCGGGGGCCACTGGCGCCCTCCTAGACAGCCCCAAGACGGCGCCCAGGGCTCATGCCCCCTGCCCCCCTAGATCCGCCACTGAGTAGAAGGGAAGATACTCTAGCCAACCATGCTCCTTTCCTCCACTCTTCTCCTTCCATTCTGCTCATCTCTTCTTTTTCAGATCCAGGGAGCAGGAGGCAAAGGTGGCAAATAGTGGTTGGCCAGCAGGAAACTTTTTTCTAAGATATCAGACATCTTTTGCCCAATCCTATGGTCTTCTTGCACCAATGGAGCCCATGCTCTGCCAGGGTGCACTGTCATAAAATTGCCCTAAACATTTTGCGTCAGTGTGCAAACACTGGGAACACTGGTGGGAAGGCCAGAGCCTTCCCACTGGCCCCAGTGCACAGAGCTATGCCCACCAGAGCAGGTAAGTTCAGTGCAGGGGTGGGGGAGGGCAGGAGGGGTGTAGCAGGATGGAGGAGGGCAGTGATGGGCATGGGGGTGCATGGATTGGGTCCTGGAGGAGGGCAGGATTGACAGTGCCAGGGCACCATATCCTATCCCCTTTCCTGTGCCTGATCTCTTGAAAGGATCAACACTGACTTATGCCAGCTATATTCTGGCTGCGGGGGGGGGGGGGGTTACACCATTCTGGCTCCTGGGGGTTACAAAAGGGCAAAGGAGCAAATGTCCCTTTGCCTTGAGGAAATCTCCAGCAACCAAAATCTCCCCTGTGAGGTGCAGCAGAAGCCACACCAGCACCACTGCATTGGCGCAGGTAGGTTTGGGCTGTTTGGATAGTAAGAAAATAGAAGAGGTCAACACATTTTGCTTCTCTCCCTGCAGAAAAGACCAGGACCCCAACTCTGGAGAAAGGAGCGGGGGAAAGGCTGAAGCACCGAGACTACAACCGTTGCCTCTACAGGCAGCTGCAGCATGTGGAGCTGGAGCTGGAGCTTCTGGGCCCCCACAGATTCCAGAAGCCCCAAAGCTACTCCCAGGCTGTGCGGCAGGTTCAGCACATGAAAGGTCTCCTGGAGAGCCAGTTGTGTTCAGCAGCATCGGTCAGTGAGAGGTAAAAGGAGGAAGGGCTGCACCCAGCCGCACAAACACTCTCTTCGAAGAGTTTTGCTCCATGAATGGATTAATCAGTCTGATAGAGGTCCATAACCTGATGTTTCATATACCGTATAAACACATAAACATACAGATAGACAGACACGTAGGCCAGTGGCGTCATTCACCCGGTATGCTGGGCGGGACTTATCTTTGAGCGGCAGTCCGCCGGGCGGGAACACGGCGGAACGCGGCGTGACGCAACGGGCGGACTGCCGCTCAAAGGTAAGTCCCGCCCAGCATACCGGGTGAATGACGCCACTGATGTTGGCTGTTTCAGAGAGAGAGAGAGAGAGAGAGAGACTGACTGACTGACTGACTGACTGACTGACTAGCTGTTTCTTTTGCTACATTAATATGACTCTTAGGTAGGGTTACCAGATACAAACTGGGACAGAGGGCCTATACCTTTAACCACTATAGAGAAGAGGTAATTTCGGCAAGTGCAGCTTTTGAAACCCTTCCATGATGAGGTGCACCTGCCAAAATTCCTGCTTCTCTACAACGGTTAAAGGTATAGGCCCTCTGTCCCAGTTTGCATCTGGTAACCCTACTCTTAGGGCACAGTCCAAACCTAAGGTTAGGCCAGCACAGGTAGGCATGGGACACCATAAAATATGTTTGGACCACTCTCGGAGTCAGAGAGGCCAGCGCACAGATGTGCGCTATCCTTGATTCTGAGAGTGGTCCAAATGCGTCTTATGGTGGCCCTTGTGGTGGCCAAACTTTGCTGGCCTAACTGTGCCAGCCTAACTCCAGGTTAGGATTGTGTTCTAATGTCAGGGATTGCCCATTCATGAGACTGATTGGAACAGTAATCTCAGGCAGAAGATTGGAAAGGGCACGTCCTCTCTTGCTCTTCCTCTTCTGACAGATGGAAAGACAGAAGTGAATGGAAGTGTGGAGAGTGGTGGCATCTCTGAGCCTCCCGCTCTCCTCTCCTCAGGGCTTGTTCTCCCCTCTTCCTTATTGAGGGGAGCAATGGAGGAGCTGCTGCTGTGCTGCCAGCTAAGGCGGGAAAGTTAGATGCTTCCTGTTAGGATCTTTGCAGACTCTGAAGTGAGAGACTCTAATGAAGCAATATTCCAGAGCTGCTAGTCGCCCAGCAGGGTAGAAAGCGAAATAAGGCACCACACAAGAATACCTGGAAGTTAGAGGACTTGTAATTTATCTTCAAGGGACAAGCATGCAGAGTAGTCAGAGATCTGGCAAGGTACACTGGCAAGACAGGCAGCACAGAACAATAATTCAGAACCCACACTGGCAGCACCCCTCCTCCTTCCTCTTACAACCAATGACCCATGAAAAGTACAGGCAATGGTGGCCCATCTTTATACTGCTGTCCACCATTCATCAGGGTGCTGAGTCATGGTCTAACTTACATGCTACCTGTCATGTGGCATCCCCACACAGGTGCTTCTAATTACTCTTCAGCATGGCACTCCAGCCCTGCAATTTCCAGGTGAAAAAGTCCCTAGGCCAGCCAAACATCCGTGGCCTAATACTTCCTCTCAGGTACCAAGAGGACACAGGCAGATCCTGTTTAATGGTACTGTAATCATTGGAGTAATCATTCAAACAAAAACTCACTCATCGTCACCCTATACATGACTCATTTCAGATGCTCCTTCTTTTTGTTAACTCCCCACATACTGATTATTCCTCCCCCCCCCCACATATCATGCAAGGCAATTAGGGCGCAGTCCTAACCAACTTTTCAGCACTGATATAGCTGTGCCAATGGGACCTGTTCTTCATTCTGCACTGGAGTAGTAGTCACGGAGGCCTCCTCAAGGTAAGGGAATGTTCCAGTGGTGTCATCCTACCGGTACGCTGGGCGGGACGTCCGGGTGATTGGCAGCCCGCCCGTCGCGTACTGCAGCGTTACATCGTTTGCGTAACGTACGCAAGCGGCTTAACTGGTTACACAAACAGCATAACGCAGTGGTACACAACAGGCGGGCTGCCGATCACCCGGACGTCCCGCCCAGCGTACCGGTAGGATGATACCACTGGAATGTTCCCTTACCTTGGAGCTGCATTGCCCTGACCCTGGTGCTGCAAATTTGGTTAGGATTGCACCCTTAGTCACCCAATGTTCTTGGTTCCCTAGAGGATCACCTACTCCCAGCCTTCCAGAAGATGACAAGAAAGAGCCAGCAGCCAAAGGCTTGCCCTGGTGGTTTATCTTCATTGGCTGGTTCCTGGTGGCCCTTACCAGCGGTGTGTCTGGATTCTTCACCATGCTGTATGGCCTGCATTATGGCAAGGAGAACTCCATTAAGTGGCTGATCTCCATGGCCATCTCCTTCTTTGAAAGCCTCTTCATAACACAGCCGTTGAAGGTAGGCTCATTTTCATCATGTACATGATGGCACGCGTTCCATCTGTGTGTAGATAGAGATGTTACAGAACGCTCAGTGCTTGAATACAATTGGATATTCTGGGCAAGGGAGCAAAACACTTTATAATTCCGCAAATGTTTTTTGTCTATTGGACCCTTTCTGGAAGGGATGCTACAAAAGCGCAGGTAACAGAGACGACTTCCAAGTCTGTAATTCACTTGTCTTCTTGCAAGGGGTTGTGACCTCTTGTAAGAGGGAGAAGGTCTCTCAGAGCCATAAACTGTCCAGGCCAAAGCCATGGGCGCTGGTGCAGCACCACCTCTGGGTGTTGCAAATGCGCTGGAAATGCATTTGCATCACCACAGGAGGCCCTATCACCGGCCCTGGGCCAGCACCAGTCAGTGCCAGTCAGCACCAGCATTGGCTGGAGGAGTAGGCATCACCACCCCACCACAGGTAAGCAATCCTGCTGGGCACACAGTGGCTTTTGGGCAGCGGCGTCATGCAGCCAGAAC
>JAJKFI010000011.1:13095180-13149517 GCA_029204185.1 Lerista edwardsae | reverse complement strand
ACTGTAGGGGGCGGTGCTCATCTCCATTTCAAAGCCTGTAGAGCCGGCGTTTTTGTCCGATCATGTGGCCGGCATGACTCTACGCCGTAGTGCACGGAACGCCGTTACCTTCCCACCGAAGTGGTCCCTATTTATCTACTTGCATTTTTGTGGTGCTTTCGAACTGCTAGGTTGGCAGGAGCTGGGACAAGCAACGGGAGCTCACTCCGTCACGCAGTCTCGAACTCCCAACCTTGTGGTTGAAAGCCCAGCAACAGTGGATTAACTCGCTGCGCCACCACGTCCCCTACAAAGTAGGGAAAGTAGGAAGTACAGAACCCGATCCACGCTGACCCTATCCTGGCTACCTTGTGCCAGAGAATGCAATTAGGAAACTCTGTTGTGCTCCTGTGCAACAGCCTCTCCCTGCAGCAAGGGTGCTGACAAAATTAGCACTTCTCTAAAGCCAGCTGGATGACTGCCAATTTCCATGCCGTCTTTGAAAAGTGATCTATTTTTAAATTGCATTAAACCAAAACATTTTCACTCCTTCTGCCCATTTTGATAGTTGTGATGGGGTTGGATCACAGCTAGGGCTGCTTGACCTCTATTGCTTTTTTTTCTTCTGTGCTCCAGTTCTCCTTTGTTCTTGCCCACAAGCTTAAGTACTGTGAGGTAAGTCTCCGGTTGTTCTCCATTTCTGAATTTGCTGCCACTTCTCCCGAGGTTGATTTGTTTCTTTTTAACATTTCAAGCCCAAGCCTATGCATGTCTACTTGGGCGTATGTCCAGTTTAGTCAAAGGGGCTTACTCCCAGGTAAGCATGGAAAGGATTGCAGCCCTAATTTGCAATATGCTGTTGTAGCAAGACAGAAGGGCTAATGGATAGTGCCAAGGACTTCACAGTAAAGGTGATGGATATGAAGGAGGGAAGAGACACAGCGTCCCATAGATCCAGGAGGGAGTTCCAGAGATGAGGGGCAATTAGGGCGAAAAGGTGAAGCCATCTGAAGAAGCAGGAGATGTTTGGCTGACTGAGTGGGGCCAGAGGAGCAAAATTCCCAGCCAGGAATATAGCAGGACATGAAATTTAAGGAAGGTCGTAGAACCATAGAATTGGAAGGTACCTATGAAGCCATCTAGCCTGACCTCCTGCCTGTAGCAGAAATCCTCCTACAGCATCTCCAGCAGGAGGTCAAGATCATGGAGGGAAGTGTGAGCGTATGGACCAGGAGCTTTTGCTGGACCTGGGAGCTTACAGGAAGGCAGTTCAGGGATTTACAGCACAAGCCTATGCATGTTTACTCAGAAACAAGTTCCACTGTGCTTAATGGGGCTTACTCCCGGGGAAGTGTGTATAGGGTTGCAGCCTTTGGGTTTAGTACAAAGCTTACTAGTGAGTAGACATGCATAAGGTTGCATGATTAAGGAGGGCCATGACATGAGAGAGGTAAATGCTTTTGGGATCAGAATCTAATTATGGTAATAATGGTAGTATTGAGGCTTTACTGATGCTTGTTTTCGATCCCACTGGTAATGATACTGCTAACAGAGCCAAGCTTGTGTATTTGCAGACACTGGTGATTCTTATATTTGAGCCAAATGTTCCAAACCCTTCCTCCCCCCATCTGTCATTTCAAGCTGATGGCATTCCAGCCTGTAACAGGATTGCCATCTACTGCTCTTGCTTGCAGGGGACTCAAACCCTCTTTTTGGAGCCCGTCGGGATAGCGGAAGCAACATCTACCAGCCTCCCCCAGCCACCGACATTGAGAAAATGAAGAATAACCGCATCAAAGAGCAGAAGGCATTTGCTCTGATTAGAGAAATACTGGGTACTTTTCT
The DNA here is from genome assembly GCA_029204185.1 of Lerista edwardsae. Taxonomy (NCBI): domain Eukaryota; kingdom Metazoa; phylum Chordata; class Lepidosauria; order Squamata; family Scincidae; genus Lerista; species Lerista edwardsae. The sequence goes on along the minus strand of JAJKFI010000011.1, from coordinate 13,147,693 downwards.
GCTTGTATTCTGGGAACAGTGCGATGCGATGGTTAAAACAAGGGGAGAGATCTGCACAGCTCCTTCTGAATAGCTACAAGACAACACAAAGACTAAGGGCCCAGTACTATCCAATTTTCCAATGGGGCATGCACTGCATTCTGCAATGAGGGGGGTTATTCAGGCCTCCTTAAAGTAAAGGAATGTTTGTTCCCTTACCTCCAGGCTGCATTGCAGCTGCATCAGTGCTGGAAAATTTGATGGGATTGGGCCCTACATCTGCATTGATTGGATTGTGAACGAGCTGTGTGCACCTTCCCCCTTTCTCCATCCCCTCCACACACCTGGCCGAATGCACAGTTTCCTGGTTCGTTCAGCCACCATTGTGCTGTTCAGACTGGGAAATGGCATTTAACCAATCCCAGGGCACAATCCTAACCTGGAGTTAGTCCGGCACAGTTAGGCCAGTAGCTGGCAAAAAGGTCACCGTAAAGTGCGTTTGAACCACTCTTGGAATCAGGGAGGATGGCACGCATCTGTGTGCTGGCCTCCCTGACTTCAAGAGTGGTCCAAACATATTTTACATTGTCACTTGTGCCGGCCAAACTTTGCTGGCCAGATTGTGCTGGCCTAACTCCAGGTTAGGATTGCATCCCTAGTGAAGCAAGATAACAAACCACAATCACACAGGAGGAAAGGGAAGGAGCTGTCCAATAGATCAGCTCTTTTTAACCAGTGTGCCATGGCACATTAGTGCGCTGCAAATAGCCTGCAGGCAGGGGCGTAGCTAATGAAAGTGTAATCCAGTGCAGAAGTGACATCACAACATGAAATAACGCCACAGTTGTATTTTCATTTTCTCTGGGTTTTAAGCCATAACATTTGATCGAATGAAGATATTACACTCTGGTTTGTTTCATTGCATTCGGCATTAAATTACCTTTCCAATGATATGTAACATGATGGTATTATTAATACATACCAAGTTTTCACAGTTTTGGCCACTATTGTCAAACTCAGCTTGTTCCCTCCCTAAAGCTTGTTGCCCGGTGCAGTTGCACCCCCCTGCACTTCTTTAGCTATACCCCAGCCTGCAACTGTGCCGTGGGAGTTTGGGGGAGGGTCATTTATTTGTAGGGCCATTGGGGGGTGTGAGGCTCCAACTGGCAGCATGGTGTGCCTTTTCAATTGTCAAAAAATGATGTTGCGCTTGACAATTTTAGCGCCTGGTCAGTGTGCCGTGAGATGAGAATAGTTGAAAATTACTTCAATACACTGTGATTTGTTGAGTCATCTAAACCAGGCCAATGAGTGTAGCTTTTGGACAACAATGGTGTCAGGGCTCCCTGTACCAAGTGAGTTAACAAAGTTTATAATTCCAAAGAAAAGAACTAGTATTAAAGTTCACACAGTAAGAGTAGAAATGGGCAACCATTGGATAAACCCCTGTGAACCAGTCAGAGCTTATCCGATACAGCCCAAAGAAAAGCTCAATGACGAAAAGAGCACTCCGAAGATGTGCACTTGAGAGACTCTGTCTATTTTGACTAAAGACCTAAGTTCCTTATCCTTTTGCAGCCTACTTGGGTTTCTTGTGGATGCTGTTGTTGGTGGCATATGGACAGCGGGACCCCAACTCCTACTACCTGAACAAGCACATTGAGAGCAGTTTTACCAATGGTTTCCAAGACATCTTCAGCTATCAGGATTTCTTCAAATGGGCCAACACCACCTTAATCAGCAACTTGTATGGCCCATATCAAGGTACAAAGAGATGACATTGTGGCATGGCCAGTAGTGGAGTGTTACAATTCCAAGTGCAGTGGAGCCAGAGGGGGGATGTGGTAAGTCCTGCAGACGTCACAATAGGCCGCGTAAGCTGCCTTTCCCACTTGCTGCCAGAGCCATTCTGGGCAGTAACACCAATGTGCATAGTCATTGCTACCAGGAATGGCTTCAGTGGCAATTGGGAAGGTCGGCTTACACAGCACATTGTGGTGCCAACAGGATTACTGTGCCACCCTGCCTCTAGCTACGATACTGAGTGGAAGAGCTCCTTATGACGCCCTCACCACAGCCATGCCCCAATAAGACTATACAATACCAACAAAATCCACTTTAAATGTCTGCACTATTGTGGTTTTCTTTCCTCGCCTCTTACTCCTACTTTGAAACTTAAGATACTTCATTGATCACCTGTGTTTTAACCCAAACTTTCAGAGTGCATTGCAATAGGTTTAAAACCAATGGATAACAACTTTTTTAAAACATTGATTATATTTATTCCAAATAAATATAAAGGGCATATTAGTCCTAGCCTAGCCATGTTTACTCAGAAGTAAGTTCCACTGTGTTCAAAAGGTAACTCCCAGGTAAATTTGCATAGAATTGTATCTTATGGCCCAATCGTATCCTTTCCCCCTGCCGATGCATTCGCACAAAAAAGGTTTGCGCTGCTCCTGCATGCGTGCGTGCGTGCATGCGTGTGTGTGTGTGTGAGGAGGATCAGGAAGCCTGACAGGGGTAAGAAAAAATATTTTCCCTTATCCTCCTGTAAGCCCCTCGACTGCTAGTGGGTCTCCTGGGACCTGCAGCAGCTCTTTAGCTGCACAAATCCAAGGAAACAAAGGAGATGTGCCAGCTGCTATGGGAGGCTGCAGCAATCAAAGTGGGTGGCTGGAGGGGGTCTAAGTCTTAGGTACCAAGCTGCAGCGGGGTGTCAGGGGGCCAGTGGCATGCATGAGGGGCGGAACTGGGGCAATGTGCCCCCCTCCACAATGTTCCAGATGTTTCCGAGGCTTGTTGCAGGTGTGTATGTGTGTGTGTGTGTGCGCGCATGCACACACACAGGTGCAACAGGAATCACTGGAAGCTGCAAGTACCGTGAATTGAGACCACCCGCCCTCCCTTGGCTATGAATGGCTCCAAAATGGCACTGTTACAGAAGCGGGGGGGGGATGTCCAGCAAAGGATGGGGGCCATGCAATGACATCATGTTTCCCTATCACCCTGCCACCCTTCCCTGGGAGCCAGTAGGCTCCTTTATGCTGCTGATTAGAGCCGTGATGTCTTAACCCAGTGCCCCGGGGCAGTGGTTCTGCCCATTTGTGCCCCCTGGGCAGTGATGTCCTGAGGAGGGGCGGGCAGAGGAAGCGGTCAGCACCTGCTCCCTCAGGCAGAACCTGGAGGAGACTGCTTCTGCACTGCACTGCACTTCTCCGGCGTCTCCCCAGAGGAGGGGTGCATGCAAAAATGTCAGTGCTACCTCCATTGGAAAGAGCCTGGAGGAGACTGCCTCTGCACTGCAAGCACAAAGGCAGTCTCCCTGGAGGAGGAGCACGAAGCGGCAGTGCGGCTTCCTTCGGGGAGAGCTTTGCGTCTGCGGCACAAAGACAGTCACCTCTGTAACGAGGGCGGAGCCTGGAGCCAATCCTGTACCCCCTTTTAGCCCAGCGCCTAGGGCAGATGTCCCTTAGGCTCCGCCTCATTTACAGCTTCGATTGGAGGGGATAGCATCCATCAAGTCACCCATGCTGGGTGCCACTCCTTCCTGCCCTGATGCACCTCTCGCCCTCTCCCACCCCATTCTGATCTTCCTAATAAATTATGTAGTTTGGCAGGTGTTCTGCCAGCAGTCTGTTTGCAATGGCCGTAAAGCGTGTTCTGCCATTGGCATGCTAGTTCCGGCAGCAACCTGCACCGTTAGGATTATGTGCCCATGGAACATGACTTTGGCCCAATCCTATTGGGACTTTGTTAATGATCTGGCAGCGCAAGGTCCTTTATTGCGGTCACAATATGATTCAACTTGGACCATTCATTCATTCATTCATTCATTCATTCATTCATTCACCATCTGGAATCTTAACCAGAGGAGGGGGACCCATGTAGTAGGCTGGGGGTTGAGATGCGTCCCAGCTCTTGACAACTTGTATACTCCCCCATTAGTATGCCTTGCTATCAGTGAATAGTTATATACTGCTTTTCAACAAAAATTAATTCCTAAGGATTGCGCAGCATCAGCGCAACAGGGTTGAGCCGACGCTGCACACTTAATGCTGATGCGGGGGCAAAATTGGCACCCCTGCATCAGCGCTAAGGCAACAGGACCGGCGCTGCTGGCCTCCCTCGCGTCATCTGAAGCCGGAGGCTCCATGACAGGGCGGCACAGGGATTGGTGGGAGGGAGGGAGAATGTGGGCGGGATTTGGGTGGGACGTGGGTGGGCTTGGGAGGTGGCCCCGATTCGGGCCAGGCAGTCTCCTCAAATCTGCGCCTGCTTCTTTAGCAGATCCGGTGCAGATCCGAGGAGCGCATTGGCTGGAGCCTCCCCTAAGCAGAGGCGGATCTAAAGGGAGGGCAAAGCTCTAAGTGTTGCAAGAAGCCTTACCCTGTCATGTAAATCCCTCCTCTCCCTTGCTGCTGTAGCCAGTAAGCAACGCCAAGATGTTGCTTTTCCCTGTGAGGATTGGCTAAAACGGTGCAGGAGAGGAACTACCACTGCAAGGTAAGGTTTCTTGCAAAACTTAGAGCTTTGCCCTCCCTTAGATCTGCCTCTGCCCCTATGGTAAGGGAGCGCACTTGCCACGGGAGGCTCCAGCCTCCCCCCCCTGCATTGGACATGGTGCTGGCTGGCTGGCTGGCCGGCTTTGCCATTCTGGCGCTAGGTAGGATTGTGCCCAAAGTGGTTTACAAAACAAATCAATAAATGCAGGATAATAGTAATGCAGAAGGCAAAGAGCCTTGCTATGGAAATTTTTATCTCCAAGCTTTTTATCCTGCTTTTCCATTGCTCAGAGTGGCTCTTCCATAGCCGCAGAGGTGCTACAAACATGTTCTTATATTCCCTTTGTGAAATACTGGGAGCAATCCAGGGACACACAGTCCAGGGAGAGCTGTTTGCAAGGAGCACCACTGGGAGAGTCCTGGGAATGGTCACGGCGTACACCACATAGGCCAACACTGCTGTGTTCTGCTTTGCTCTCCTCCCCCAACCCCAACTAGGCTTTATTACTGATGGCAATTCGAAGCTGGTGGGCAGTGCCCGGATTCGGCAAGTGCGGGTGAAGAGGGACACCTGCCCCATTGCCCCAAAGCTGACTTTGACGGTCGGAGAATGCCACGCTTCTTATTCTTTCGACGCAGAGGACATGTCAGACTACGGTGAACACTGGAACATCTCTGCTGCGGACAACTCTTCGGAGCTCAGCTCTGCGTGGAAGTATCAGAGCCAGTCCAGGCTGAGAGGGCACCCCATCTGGGGCAAGCTAGACCTCTACAGAGGTGGAGGATACGTCGTGCATTTGGGGATCGATGCCCACAATGCCTCCAGGTAGCCTCTGTCCGAAGGTTTCATGGTAATTTAATTGTAAGAATAGCCAAAAGGGTTGTGCAACAGATGTGGCCAGGGCTGACCTTAGGAGTTGCGGGGTTCAATGGAAACATTTTTGGCAGGGGCCCTGGTTCACAGCCAAGATCTGTAGAATTGGCCAGCCCAGTCCTGTGCCTCTCCAGCGTCCAAAGTCACAGCAGAGCTGAAATGGCCACCGCTATGTCCTGCGGGGCTAGGGAAGCAGCCAGAGGTCTCCTTGGCGTAAGGGAACTTCTCTTATGCCATGTTGAGACCCGGCAACCCTGATGGGTCTACTTGGATCTGCGCCCACAATTGAGCAGGCACAGAGCCAAGGAAACCCATGACTGCCTCCATGGCCCAATAGAGGGTTCAGGATTCAGTGGCAGATTCTGGTGCCCGCCTCCAATCCCCTCGTAGGCCCAATCCTTCCCTCCGGCTGCCCTCCCTCTGCCCAGTTTTGCCCTCCCCCACTCTCCCCCCACCCCAGAAAGCCTCACCTCTAGCCAGGGGTAAAACGTACCCCTGCCAGCCCCAGAGTGCCTTATGGCACTTCTATGCTGTAAAAGTTTTTATGCTAGTGCAAGCGGCACAAGCTTATTGCCAGCGCTGGGCTCTATAGGATTGCGCCCTTAGAGATATAAATAAGGGCAGGGGGGACAAACTCCACGCTGGCAACTGGCCTCTGCGAAAGGCATCACCACCACCCCCTGCTCCACCAGCGTGTCGCTCAGGGCATTTGCCCCCCTTCAACAATGATAGGACCACCACTGTTGTGGAGTTCAGAGAATGCACAGGAACCACTATCTGTGGTCTTATTTTGGCTACAGTTGATTGGTACTCAAGACCTCTGTTTCCTATTACAGGGAGCAATGGAGCCAGATTGGCCTCCCTTGGGAGTGGGTTCATAAGAGCATCAGATCAGGCCAAAGGCTTATATGGATCTGGCCAAAGGCTAGTCTAGTCTAGCATCCAGAGTGACTCACTGCTTGCTCCTCTGGATAGTCCATAAGCAGAAGACAAAGGCTTTCTTTCCACTCTCTCCCACTGCTGCTCCCCTGCAACTGGTATATGGAAAGTATCCTGGTGCACTGCAAAGTTCCATCATGACTAGTAGCCAGTGATTGAATTATCCTCCATGGATTTGCCTAATTCCCTATTATAGCAATTTAAGCTGGTGGCCATCACCACATCTTGTGGCAATGAATTCTACAGACTAATTATACACTATGTGAAAAAGTACTTCTGTCTGTTCTAAATCACTTGCCAGTCTCACTGGGTAACCCTTGGTCCTTACTTTGTGAGAACCATGTTTGTGGCTGTGTCACTGCAAAAAATGAAAGAGCCCTTTTGATATGCTTCAGATGGCAGGGGGATATGGAGATGGGAAATATACAATGACATTGCAGAATGTTGTGATCACATATTCCTTGTGCATGTTTATGTGTGTGTGGCAGAATTCTCCAGTACCTCTTTAACAACGTCTGGCTTGACACTTTTACAAGAGCTGTGTTTGTGGAATTCACAGTCTACAACGCCAATGTCAATCTGTTTTGCATCGTAAGCCTGATGTTTGAAACCAATGCCTTAGGTAAGACCTCAATACCTGCTTCAATGGTTAAGCAATAAGATACCTGAATTTCAATCCCCTTGCAAAGCTGCCTGGTAAATTATGGCTCCCAACTTGTATGATCATCTATATCAACTCAATTTAATATGACCCACATGTAGAACAAGGGATGTGGTGGCGCAGCGGGTTAATCCGCTGTTGCTGGGCTTTCCGACCAGAAGGTTGGGAGTTCAAGACTGTGCGACGGAGTGAGCTCCTGTTGCTTGTCCCAGCTCCTGCCAACCTAGCAGTTCGAAAGCACCTAAATGCAAGTAGATAAATAGGGACCACTTTGGTGGGAAGAGAACGGCGTTCCGTGCACTACGGCGTAGAGTCATGCCGGCCACATGACCACGGAAGCTTGTCCTCAGACAAAACACTGGCTCTACAGGCTTTGAAACGGAGATGAGCACCACCCCCTACAGTCGGTCACGACTAGGCCATTTGGTCGTGGGGAAACCTTTACCTTTTTTACATGTAGAACAGCCAAATGCAAATGTGGCCCCTTGTATAGAAGAGGGAGTTTCAGGAGTTGCACCTTCCCCCCCTCCCAAGTACAGGTTGTGCCTGTCGGTGCAGTCATGCCCCCTGTATCTGCTGGAGTTCCATTCCGGGCCCCACCGTGGATACCTGAAACCATGGATACAGGGGGTGCCTTTTTAAAGATAGGGGAACAACAGTGGTTTTGCTGCAACAAGGTTAAAAAAAGAGATTTGTTTAATGTTCCCCTATCTTTTTTAATAGGAGTCCCAGTATCCATGGTATCTGTGGATAATTGAAACTGTGAATACTGAATAGCAGATACTGGGGCACACCTGTTTCTTAGGAACCTAGTAACAGCAGTCGGCTTTTGTTGTACTCGGTTTGCATAACTTATATGAACTTCAGAACTCAAATTTCTGGGAGACAGAATTTAGGCTGCCTAAATTAGAGTGCAGAATTTTACCTTGTTTAGCACAGATGTCACACAGCCAGTGGTGTCATTCGAATGATTTAGGAACAGGAACTCACTTTTGATTGGCACTTGTCGGGAACCCGGAACCAGCCACGGAGCCCATTAGGATCCGGAACGCCCGTTCTGGTCCATTCCCCCTGAATGACATCACTGTCTTCGCCCCCCCCCTAGGAATCCGGAGTCGCTCCCTTTAACCCTCTGAGTGCTGGCCAACCAAGAAGAAAAGCTCTTTGCAGAGGAATTGGGAGTGGGGAGGAGGGAGAGTGAAGTGGGCGGAGTCAGCCCTAATTTTAACTAGTGGAACTGAGTTCCCCCACCTTCCCCCTGCATGACATCACTGCACACAGCCCTGCTTTCATTGCACAGAAGACCAGAGTGCTCTGTAGATCCTACAAGATCCTCCTCCAAAGAGTCATTATGTAGTGTATGGTATAAAGCTGGCAGTGATGGAACCAGGAGGGCCTCTTTCGGGAGGGCATTCGTAAGAGTGTAAGGAGAGAGTGGCTGGATCAGGCAAAAGGCCTGTCCTGCCAGCAGCATCCTGTTTCTCTGCTTTGATTTTGCAGGGGCCTTCTTCACCGGGGCTGAGCTGCAGAGCGTCCGGCTTTATCCATACACGGATGGGCTGCATATCTTCGTAGTAGCAGCAGAAGTCATTTATTTCCTCTTTGTCATCTACTACATGGTGGGACAGGTAGGCCTTTGCAGAAAGAGAAAGTCAGTGAGAGTCATCACTGATGCTGCCTGGCAAGGCTCTAGATAGAAGGATGTTCATTTTTCTTTCTTTTTGTAAGTGTATATATACCACTTCGAAACAAAATGTCTTTAAAAGTGGTTTATACCAGAAAGGAAGGAGAGGCAGTTCCCTGTTCCAGAAGGGCTCACAATCTAAAAAGAGACACAAAGGAAAAAAACAGAAGAAGTGAGGGGAGTGGAAGCAAAGACAAACTGGGAGTGACACAACACACACACACACACACACACACACACACACACACACACACACACACCCCAACACCAACACCAACAAGGAAAATACAGTGAACCAGTTGGGGAATTCAGGGAGCCCCAAAATCCCCACTGCTAACTGCACAGGTGAGCAGAGGCGGATCTACAGGGAGGGCAAAGCTCTAAGTGTTGCAAGAAGCCTTACCCTGTCATGTAAATCCCTCCTCTCCCTTGCTGCTGTAGCCAGTAAGCAATGCCAAGATGTTGCTTTTCCCTGTGAGGATTGGCTAAAATGGTGCAGGAGAGGAGTGGTTTCCACTGCAAGGTAAGGCTTCTTGCAAAACTTAGCGCTTTGCCCTCCCTTAGATCTGCCTCTGCAGGTGAGAGAGGTTGATTCTCATCTTTTGTCACTAACTCCCAAAGGGCTACCTTCCCTTTGGTGTCATCCCTGCCACTGGTGGCCCCTCTCTTGTGTCAGGCCTGGGACAAATGCCCCCTGCCACAGCAATTACCTTTAGGGCTAGCTGTTTCAAATGTCCCAACGGAAAAGCTCCCTGTTCTTCTCTCTGACTGTCATTGCTGCTGGTGTAACAAACATTCCTCATAGGGCTACCTTTGAAGGCTGCATGAGCTTTGATTCTTGATCACCTGTTTAATGGGGCTAGGATGGCATGGGTTAGAGTCAGGAATATATTATGCCTTTTCTTTCTTACAAAAATGTAATGTTTAACTAAAGCTTGAGGATGGGGCATTGAGAATGGGGCCGAACCCAGCATACTCAACATGCAGCAGTCAGATTACTATACAAGAAGATATAATTCCTCTGTTACACCAATTGTATCCATTGCATATTAGTTTTTGAGCCCAATTCAAACTGCCAATTAATGGTCTGGGATGAGGGTACATAAGAAAAACTTTCTCCCATATAGACTGTCCCATGCAGCGTGGCCTTTGCCTGGTGCCCTTGGGCTGACGCTGCTGCCAGCGCTGACACTAGGGTGCCAGTTGGCACTTCTGTGCCACACGGCTGCTGGTTGGCTGACACTAACAGCTAGTGTCAGCTGAACGGAGGGCGTTGGATTGTGCCCTAAATCAGTGGACAAAAGTAAAATAAATTTACAGTGCAATCCTATGCATGTCTATTCAAAAGTAAGTTCCATTGCATTCAATGCAGCTTTCTCCCAGAAAAGGATGTATAGGATTGCAACTTTAAGTCTCATTCTAAAAGACAAAATAGGGAGAGTGTTTTGGCCAGGAACAGGTTCCAATCGAATTGGAACATCTTGCCATCAGGTCTAGCTAGAGGTCCAAGTGACAATGTAGTCTTGAGTTGTAATCTGCCACTTTCCCTGATAATCACATTTAATGGGCACTTTGAAACTTCCTTTTCTCCCAGGGAAAGCTCATACGGGCTCTGAAATGGAACTACTTCCACAGCAAATGGAACCTGCTGGAGCTGGCCATCATCGCAATCAGCTGGAGTGCTCTGTTGGTGTTTGTGAGACGGACTATCCTGGGCTTTCGGGACCTGACCTACTACCAGGAGCATAAGGACGAGTAAGAACAGGTCACATCCTGGCCATTTCCAAACTTTGTACAAAGCAGTTTTGCATATTTTGTTGCATCTGTATTCCACCTCTTCTCCAGGGAGCTCAGAGTGGGTATGTGGTCCTTCCCACCATGTATTTTATTCTGCTAACAACACTATGAGGTAGGCTAGATTGAGAGTAACCATGACTGGTGCAAGGGCACTTGGGGAGCTTTATGGTGGACTGGGGAGCTGTGTAAACTGGGAATGGATGTTGACTGATTATCATTTCAGGTTTGCAAGCTTCAATCAGACAGCAACTGTCGATGCTGTTCTGGGTTACCTGATTGCCTTCCTGGTACTTCTGTCTACCGTGAAACTTTGGCATCTCTTGAGACTGAACCCCAAGTTGAATATGATCACCTCGACCCTGAGGAGGGCCTGGGGGGATATATCTGGATTTGCAACTGTGATTATAATCATGTTCCTTGCCTACTCTGCAGCTGTGAGTAGCCTTGCAGTTTCCTCTCTTCCCATCTGTTCATAATGTGTATGGGATGTTCACAGGACTGGCTCATCCATGAAACCAATTGATGCAGTTGCCTCAGGCAGCAGATTAGTAGGGGACACCCTCCTGTACCCACTCAATGGTCCTTTTCCTCATCTCACTTCCTGGATATGAAAAGGGAGAGCAGGATGTAGCAGAAGAAGTATGAATGAGATGATGAACTACAGTGTTGGAGACAACCTTTCTTCTCCACCACACTTTCTCTTATGCTCCTTTCCCCTCTTCCTTTTTTAAATCCAAGGACTGGGAGGAAGAGGAGCAATGGATGTGGCAGCTGGTATATTGCCAGATAAAGATGCATTCTTTCAAGTGGTGCTCCTGTTATATTTAGCAAGGGGAGAGAAACTGTGTATCCCCCAGAACAATGTTTTTTGTTCCCCCCTAGAGGCTGTTTGCTGGTGTTTCTTCTGCATTTTTCAGGGAGCCATTTAGTTATTTGCTTTGCTTTGTAAACCACTTTGTGAACTTTTCTTTTTGTTAAAAAGCAGGATATAAATATTCATGATGATGATGATGATGATGGGGTGCTGGCCTTACCAGCTGGATGGGCCAGGACCAGCCTAGGAAACTAACCTCCTCAAAGTTATCTCTGTGCATCAGGCTTTGTGATCTGGATGTGAGTTTTGATTTTGCTTCCTTTGCAGACCAACTTGATCTATGGCTGGAAGCTGAACTCGTACAAGACTCTTTTTGATTCAGCCGAGACTATGGTCAGCCTTCAGCTAGGAATCTTCAATTACGAAGAGGTATGGCGTTTGGCTTTCAGGGGATTTTCTTCTTCCAGTTGCCACTGGCTACTCCCACATTGAATGCATCATGAGATTGCACTTATGTCTCCTTTCCAGGTCTTGGACTACAACCCTGTCTTGGGTTCTTTCTTAATTGGCTCCTGCATCATTTTCATGACATTTGTGGTGCTGAATCTCTTCATTTCGGTGATCCTTGTTGCTTTCAGCGAGGAGCAGAAACATTATCAGGTTTGTCTGAATATGCAGATGACGTGGATCCCAGCAATTAAGCGCTCAGCTCAATCCACTATGTGCTCTGAATGTATACTGGGAGATCCTATTAAAGCAAGGCACCATATTGGGCTCATAAGACTGGCTCCTGTTGCAGCTAAAGCTGCGATCCAGGCATGTTTATGCGAGGGTAACTCAGCAATCCTAACCAACTTTCCAGTACTGGGGCAAGGGCAATGCAGCTCCAAGGTAAGAGAACAAACTTTCCACTGCAGGATGCAGCACATGTCCCATTGGCACCGCTAGGTCATCACTGAAAAGTTGGTTAGGATTGCACCCTCATAGTCCTCTGACATGCAGTGGAAGTTTCTTCTGAGTAAACATGGCTAGACAGGGTGGTCCTGACCTATTCTGTCTTTCAAAAACCTTTAATTGGCATGCATAATATATATATATATATATAAAGAAATACAGATAAATTATATAAAACTATTGATACACTGTTTCAAATAGTGTCAACGTTCTTATATTTGATGCGAGCTGAGTTAACTTTCACAATTTGAGCTATATACAAAGCTAGTTGATTAACAATAACCTGGCCCTTAAATGCAAATAATAACTTTAAACACCCAGGATCATTCCTCAGGCCAACAGATTGCAAAAGGGGGTTCAGGATTTGGTCTCTATACCTATGATGTATTGGGCAATAAAAAAGGAGGTGAACTAATGTTTCGATGGAGCCCGAATTACACGGGCAAAACCTTTCTGAAAGTGGTATACCCCTAAAACGACCCCAAAGCACTTCAGAGGGAATGGCATTGCACCGTGCAAGAGACATCGCTCTAAGCACCACCGGATTATACTGACCTACTCCTATGCGGCTGGCCGATTGGGGGGAGGTGCCTTCTGCCTTCGTCCTTTCCAAATTCAAAAAAAGAAAAGGGAATGGAGTGGGAAAAGAAGTTAAGTGTGCAAGAGAGGACCATAGTGAGCTAGAGCGCCAGAGATGATCTAGCCCCCGGCCCACCCTCCTCTTATCCACAGTTCTTCTTTCCTTTTGAATTCAGGGGGTAAGAGGAGGAGTGGCAGAGTTGGTGACAGGCATGCCACCAAATAAGGGGGGACAGCATGTTGTGTGTGGGTTGGACAGGACCTAAATTAGGCTCCACATAACTCAGGCCCCACTACCCAAAGGGCCTTGTGCTGCATTGCCATCAGACATAGCTGTGAAGGTGGAGGAGATGAAGCAAGGCTTCTGCTGGCCTGTATGAGAGAAGGTGCCCCTCACTCCTGAAATCAGATGTCCAGGAGAGCTAACACGGGCTCAGCCACAGAACTGAGGGGTGGCACTATCTTTCTCGAAATCATGAGCTCCTCACCCAGTGGTGGGATTCAAATAAATTAACAACCGGTTCTATGATGTCATAGCCGGAGCAAAAAAAAACCCGAAGCCAGCCGAGGTAAGCGAGTGGGCGGGGCCCGGCCATTTAACAACCGGTTCTATAGAACCTGGGCGAAGCCCCTGAATCCCACCACTGTCCTCACCTGTCAAACGGGAATGTTGCCTCGTTTGTTTATTTGGCTCCTCTCCCAAGAGGCTTCAGTCAAAGAGGTTTTAGTCAAAAGAGACCAGAGAGGGAGGGAGGAAGAGGTAAATGGGGGAAGCATCCATGGTTGCACAATTGCCAGTATTTAGTCATAGCAGGGAATGAACTAAGGGCCCAATCCTATCCAGTTTTCCAGCATTGATGCAACCATATCAACGGGGTGTGCTCTTCATCTTGCAGTGGGGAGGCAGTCAAGGAGGCCTCCGCAAGGTAAGGGAACTTTTGTTCCCTTACTTCCAGGCTGCATTTGCGGCTGTGTTGATGCTGGAAAGTTGGATAGGAGAGGGCCCTAAGGCAGGATCCCAAAAGCTTCATGCAAAACCTGCTTTACCGACACCAACCTAAAGATGGGCTTTGCAGGAAATAAACTGCTCCAGAGGCAGTTCCAAGCATATAAAGCAGGAAAGAGGACAAGATGGAGTCATTTGAAAGGAGCTGGTCACTTTGGATGGTTGAGAGTAAAAGAGCAAAGTTCGTGGCCAGCAGGATAGTGGTACAGGGACAGGAAGTTCTGACAGTCCCCTATATAAATAGGTGTTAGTGGAAGATAAATGAAAAAAAATTGCCTGCCGAACCACCCACAGGGACAACTGTAACAGTCGCTTCAGGCAGCAGATTGGTGGGGGTGGGGGAAGCACCCATCTCTATCTGCCCACTTACCTCCACTGCTTCTCCTTCTCCCACTCTTTAGATAAGAAAAGAGGAGAACAGAGAGGAAAAGGAAATGTGGAGGGTAGGGGAGCGCTGAGGTAGAACACTGGAGAGTGGAAGGAACAGAGACTGGCCCAGCATCCAGTAAGAGGGGGCAGTAGCATAGCCAGAGTGGTGGCAACATGGTAAATACTACAGGCGCTGCAATGTGCCATGTAAGAGGCCCCTCCTACTTGCTGTCGGAGCAGCAACGATAACGTGCTGGAGACACCGTTTGGTTCAGCCAGCACCTGCACATTGCAGTCATCCAAATGGATGGCAAATGGGAGAGGCAGCTTATACAGCGTGTTGTAGCGCCTGCAATACTTATCGTGGCACCCCCATCTTCCCCATGCTACTGAAAAGGGGCAGCATTTGTCCCCTGGGCCCCAGAACTGTGGAATGAGCTATATTTTAAAATAGAATCTATTGGGGCCCTCCTTTTGTTATCGGCATTGCTATTATGAATTCTACACAACTCCAACAAACTGTTGTTATCTGTTCATATAAAAAAGCTGCTTTTTCCTCTTCCCAAGGCTTCTGAAGAGGAAGAGATTGTAGACCTTCTTCTTATGAAAATCTGCAGTTTCTTTGGGATCAAATGCAACAATGACCACAAACCAACCTGTGACCAGCCCCAAGAAGAACCTGTGAGCAACTGACCCCTGGCTGACCAATACTGCGTTTCCTACAACGGTGTACAGTTGTTGCTAGTGCTTTTAGATATTGTGGCTCTTGTGTTTGCAAAAGATGATGGCGCATTATAGGAGCAGAGGCTTCACCCCACCTTAATTGCATTGACGATTGTGGCCTTAATCTGTTTTGACAGATTTGGGCATGAGTTATAAACAGGGTCATAACATTGTCTCCTGCTTCATTATGGATACTGCCTAATTCCACAATTAATCTGTCGTATAATGTGAAGCATCCATACAATCTTCTTCTTAAACATGCTAAAATCACTATCTGTTGTTCAGTGCGTCATTTATTTTTGCAAAGTGTGTCACTTGGAAATGTGCATTTAAATCAAAGCAGTTCGTTGGGCAAGTCAGGCTGCAATCCTAAACACACTTACCTGGGAGTAAATCCTACCGAATGCAACGGGACTTACTTGTGAGTAGACATCCTGGGCTTGTGATGTTAGAGGCCTCGACACCAATACACAGGACAAAATGCTACAACAGAATATAATGACACAGTGTTGCCTATGAATAGTGTTTGTATGGCAAATCACTTCTAGTACTACAAAAAAATGAATTACAATGAAAATGTATTTATTCCAACTACACAGTTGGAGGGTTGGGGTGGGGAGAGCAGCTTGAAGGCAGTGCTTTGGAAAGGAGACACTCTGGGTGGAAATGGACAACTATTTGCTGCTTCTCTGTTGTCTGTCCCTGAGTATACATATCTCCGTAAAATGCCTTATCTAGGTTCATTTTTACTGATAAACAATCTTTGTACACATATTGCACCTGCCCTGAATGATACTTGTAGAAATAAAAATGTACAAAATAAAAATGATTGTATTCAGGTACAAGGATATACCTGGGTACACATGAACATGTGAACAAACACAAGTAGACCTGCTTAGGATAGTGCTGGTAGCAGGGACCATTTACTTCTGAGTATATCAGCATAGAACAGCACTGCAAGTGTGACTAGGTTTTTTGTATTAACAACCTACAGCAACGAAACAAACCGTGTTAAAATGTCTGTATTCTATCAAAAGTTATAGCCAAAAAACTAGAAAAAGAAAAACTGCCTTCTATAACTGAAAGTGGATTTCCCTAACTCAAAACTGATGAAACTGATTGTTCTAAGAGCCAATGAGGCGTTGTTATGACACAGCAGGGAACCTATAAGGTGTTAGTAGGAGTCAGCTCTCATTTCCATGTATCAGAGTTAATACCAGAACGCTTAGGGCCCGATCCAGAAGGCATTTATCCCCGGTGGTATGTGTCCCCTGCCAGCAAAAATGTCGCAAATTTGCTGTAAAGCTCATCCGGGACAACGTACTGCCCGCACTGGGCTGGCACTCAGCACCAGGTCCCAATGTGGGGGTGGGGGGTGGGACAGCTGGTGCTCCAGCAGTGCCGGCCACTGGTAAGCCCATTTGGGGAAGGGGGGAGCCATGGATGGGGAGGAACTGGCAGGGGGAGGGGGCCTGCGAGGGGGCTTATCCCTCCCGGTGGCCCAGGCAGCCCAACACAGGGCTGCCTGATTCACCGCTGACAAAATAGCCAGCGGTGAGCCAAGGAGCCCCATTGCGGGTGGTGGGGCTTTCCCAGGGGGAAGGGGACAAATGTCTGGCTCCCATGGGATGCAGTGGTTGCCATTTTGGTACTGCTCTGCCTACGGGATCTAGACTGTTCTGGATTGGGCTGTTATTTAGCTGTGAGAGTGTCATCAAGTTGGCCGTTGGTTTTTTGTAGGTTACTGATTCTTTGGGCAACCTGTATTGTTATATAATAACGTAATTAAATAAACCCTACTGATGCCACTGCAATTAGGTTGTACATATGATATTGTATTTTGTATGGTCTGGCTACAGAAGGAGTTCCATCATGGGGGTGATGCACTGGCCTCTTGCACCAGGTGACACAAACCCTAGTGACACCCCTGAGCAGAGCCACTGCTTCCCTCCCTCCTGGCGTTCCTAGAGGGGGGGCAAAACACTAGGTTGTGTAGGAGTAATTGTTATTAACACTGTTATTATTAATAATAATACCAAAACACACTCAAACTTGCTGTGCCATGAATACACTAAGAAAGCCCGACAATATTCAGTTGAGGCTTGTGTTGCTGGTAGGGAGGAGGAAGACAGGGAGGGCAGTGGTGTTCCTGGGAGGGCACAAAACATTGTGTGGGGAGCAAAGCTTCCAAGCCGTGAATGGCTCGGAAGGCAAGGGGGAGGGGCCACACCACACAGGGGCTGTGCCAATAAGCGTTAATAAGAGTTAACAATTCGAACGCATTTTCGTTATTCAAGTTTTCAAGGCTGACGCTGCAAGTCTCGGTGCGACTTGGTGTTAACAAGCTACCACCTATTAAAATTATTATTATCATTTATTAGGTGTTAATAACGACAATTAAGTAGTACTTATCACTATCAAGCATATTTATTTCCCAACTATTATTAAAATGCACTTGAACTAATCTCCAATAAGCCATTATTGAGCATAATAACCATAACCTAAAAGCCAAGGGACGTTAAGGTCACGCAACCAGACCAGAAGGGGCGGCGCCCTCCTCCCCCCCCCGCTCCCCGGCCCCTCCCCCCGGCCCAGAAGGGGCGGTCCTCCCGCGGCCGGCCCTCCCCCTCCCCCTCCCTCCCGCGGCTGCCTCTGCCCTCCAGCCCCGCCGCGTCTCTCTGTGCGCGGCCCGCGATGGCAGTGGCGGCTTTGCGAGCGTGGGGGCGAGTCGGGCGCGGGGCCGGCGGAGGCCTAGCCGGGGCGCGTCGCGCTTTCCTCGGGGACGCCCCGCTCGTCTGGCCCGGCGGCAGCAGCAGCAGCAGCAGCAGTAGCAAGAAGGCCGCCGCCTCGGGCAGGAGCCTCAGCACCAGCCCCGCGTTGCTGCTCGCCGGTGAGTCGCGCAGGGGCTGCAAAGAGAAGGGCGGGGGAGAAAAAGTGGAGCCCCTTCCTCCCGCGGAGCCCGAGCCGGTGCAAGTTCCAGAGGGGTCCCCGCAAGCCCGTGCATGGTCTGCCCGGGAGTCAGGGCCCTTGCGTTCGCCCGGACGTACTCCCAGGGAAGCGTGGCTAAGATTGCATCCTTAGGCACTGGCGGTAAGGGGGCTTGCTCCTGAGTAGAGCATGCAAAGGACTACAGGCTGCCTTGCACCAGGCTTCGGGGGCAGGGCTGACTTCTGAGAAGTGTACTAAGGTGTACTCTTGGATGTGCTTCTGGGGGAGGGGCCTGTTGCATTCAGGGAGGTGTGTCTTTGAGTAGCCCTGCGCAAGACTGCACTGTTTTAGCTTTCTTGTGGCGCCTTTAAGACTAACCCACCTAAGTTCAGCACACATGTGTTCAAGATGCCCCTCACAAGGACAAAAAACCTCCACAACGCACAGCAGCAATTTCTACTGAAGTAAATGATATATTATAAGCAGGACATTATACAATACGTTTGTTACAGACAGATTGAACAGTGCAGTCCTGCACAGGGCTACTCAGAGCTTAATTACAGAGACATCCAGCTGGTGAGTGAGGTTGCGATCCTGTAACACTTCCCTGGGAGTAAGTCCCATTGAACATAGTGGGGTCTCCTTCTGAGTAGGCATGCAGAGGATTGCACTGTGTTTTGTTGCAAAGGAAACCAACAAAAAGGCTTGTGGCACATTCATGACGGACTACTAGCTTATTCCAAACATAAATTGTGGTCGGGCCACGTGTCTACTGCATCAGGTGCATCTGCAAAAACTTGTGCTTAGGTACATTGGTTAGTCTCGAAGGCGCTTTGTTGTTTTTGTTGTATGCAGCCAGGATTCAGCAGGGAGCTCCTGAAATGAATGCGAGTGGCACAAAATTGAGCTCTCATGTTGCTCTCAATTGAAAGGGCCATGTTCTCAATTGCCATGTTCCATCTATGGGCACCTGAAAGCTTAAGGGTGTCATTCTTTTCCATGTCTGCTTGGATTTGTATACCGTTTTGAAGTCAGTGAGCCCACTGATTTCACTGAGTTGTGTAAAGGAGTTTGTTTCCCTTCTGTTGCTCTTGTTGATACAGAGCTGCAAATTTCAACCAGTGTTTGTTTGTTTCCCGAAACCTTTATTGGCATACACAAAATACATGCAACAACAACCAGCATATAGATACAGGCAGTGCATAGATTAAAAAAAGGAAGAAGGGGTAGATTTAAGAATCTCATATAGACAACTTGCAATGGCTGCGGTAAGAAAATCACACTCATCACAGTTTCAACCAGTGTACTGCAGGCACGTTGGTGTGTCAGCAGTTGTTCCGTGGGGTTTTTGGAGAGGGTCATACATTAGTTGGGTAACTAGGGAATGTGAGCCCCTTGCCCACCAGCAGTATGGTATGCCTTGTCAACTATCCAAAAACTGATGATATGCCTTAACAGTTTGTTGGGAGATGAAAAATTGCAGAGTATAAAAATTGCAGAGTATAAAAGACTAATTTAGGGAACAACAGGAATGAGAAGGTGTCACAGAAATGATCCCCGCAAACAACGCTACGTTGGGCTGAATAGGGAATGTTTCTCTAAATGTTTCTCTTTATAAATGTGAAACATATATGGGATTAACATGGGACATATAAAATGTGTAAAGAGACTTTTTACACAATGCCTCTTTGACCAGTCACAGGTGGCCTGAAGTCCATGCACACTTGAGAGAGAAAATCAACTGGGGGAATGAGTGAGGTTTGGTTTATTTTAAGCTGTGCATAGATATAGGATTTGCAGGAAACTTATAGCTTTGAGTTCCAAGTCCACAATTTGACTCTGTGTGCAGACAGGGCAACTGGAATAATCCAGAATCCAAAGATCAAGGCCAACAGTAGGTTAACAAACATAAATTTTGCAAGTCGACACATAGAAGAGAGAATAAAAACAGTACCTGTGCAAAATTGCTGATTTCTACAGTTCCAGTACCGTATTTAGCCATTATCCTGGAAAGTTTCCTGAAAATGTAATACGTTATAGCCATGCACAGCTTAAAATAAGTCTTAAAAAATGCAATCTAATCCTAAACCTGCTTACTCAGAATCAAGCCTCTCTCAATCCCAGTTGATTTTCTCTCGCAAGCACACAAGGATGGTATCTTCAGGGCTCTTCCCAAGGAACAAAGAGGCATTGTTTAAATAGTGCCTTTGCATCTTGTATTTAGCAAGTGAAGAGGAACGGTCTCTCCCGCTGAACATTTTCCCTCTGAAAGGCCCTGCAGGATCAGGCCAAAGGGCGCCCATCTAATCCTGCTTCCCACAGGAAAAGACCCACCAATTGCCTCTGGGAAGTCCACCAGAGAAACTTGTCTCTTTTCTTCCCTGAGAGTTTTTCAGCTGAAAAGGCGGGATAGAAATGCCTTCCATAAACACACTTCTGCCCCACGTCCCCCTCTCCTTGGTTGCCTTTGTTTCAACTTGAGGCCCAGATGCATTTGCCTTTCCTCTTAGGCAGATCCTACATCCCCTTTTCTGCCACTCTTCCAGCTCTGCCCTCCAGAAACTCTACATGGTTATTCCAAGTACGGCCACATCAGAAATTGGTACAATTAGGAATTCATTTTTAAAGGTCTCTTGTCCATCCATGTTCTAATCTCTGGAATACTTTGAGACATTTGACCACACTTGCTGGATGGAATTAACATGGGACAACAGAATTGGTCAGAGGATCTGACTGTGCAATCTTATTCGTGTTTTTTTGAACTGGGGCTGCAATCCTATGACCCTTTTCTGAGACTAAGCCTTATTTAAGACAATGGCATTTACTTCTGAGTAGATAAGCATAGAACACAAGAAGAGCCTCACTGGGTCAGGCCAAGGGCCCATCTAGTCCAGCTTAACCTACTTCTCCACAAAAAGCAAAGTGTTTTACAAGTCAGAATAAATCAATAAAATGGTAGGAGATGCGGTTGTTACTTTATCCTAGCTGTAGGCTGCATGTTCTCAAACACCACCTACCCCTTTGTTCTGGAGGACAACTGGATAGATATTCTTGTATTCTATCCAGGAAATCCTGTAGTGTAGTATATTGTGTGTGGGAGGGAGGGAGGGAGGGAGGGAGGAGATGATGGGGCGTAGTTCAGGCAGTGCCATGGCCAACCAGTGCTGCTATGTCCTTGCAGCATCTGACATTAGCAGGGCTATACTTAAATGCTAGCGTCCTGTTCACTGAAAGTTTCAACACCTTCTGTAGCCCTTATTTCTCCTGTTAGTTTATCTATATTTGAGCAACAAGAGTTTTCCCATGGACTGCTGATCAAAGGAAGTACCGTTTATTGGTCCAAACATTTATGGGTGAAAAGACGCTTGCTGTGAGACACTTTGAGGTGTTGGGCTGTTTTTTCTTTGGAAAAATGAATTAACAGCAGAGGGAGCTGTTCTTTCCTCCACCCAGACCTCAGTGGGGAAGGCACTGCTCTCCTCGTCATCTTGAAACATTTGACCCGAAGGGCCGTTTCTGGGTGGGTGGAGTATTTGCTCCAGAACTGACATGCCCTGCGAAAGGGAATCGCTTCTTTGGAGGTGACATGAAGGCAAGGGCTGGCCTATCCATGAGACCAACTGACATGGTCGCCTCAGGCAGCAGATTGGTGGTAGTGGGGCTCTCATTTCTGCCTACCTACTTCCTCTTCCTCCTCCTTGATTAAAGTGTGTTTTGTATGTGGAAAGAATGTGGTCACAGCTGATCCAAGGCCTCCTATGCCAACTGCTTTTTTTTTTTTCCTGTTCCCTGGATTTGAAAAGGGTGAGGGGAGCAGAGTGGAAAGAGAGTGTGGAGCAGAGTGGTAGCCTAGAGTGTCTCTGACTCACCTCTCTTTCTCTTCCACTCAGTTCCTCTCTTCAAATACAGAAATCAGGAAGAGCAGTGGGGATGGCTGGATGGAGGCAGGCACCCCCGCCAATCTGCCACTGCTAAAATTGTGCCCTTGCTTCCTCCACCACTTTTGGCACAAACTGCTTATAAGGCAGAATCCTGAAGCAAAACAGTATTTAGGAATACAGTATAAGCATTTTCTTTTCTCTTCTCTGCTGAAGTACCCCAATTGCTTTTGGTTAGTTCGTAGATTCACGGACAAGCATGAATGGATATCGGTTGAAAATGGTATTGGAACCGTAGGAATCAGCAATTTTGCACAGGTACTGTTTTCATTCCCTTTCTCTTTTCTCTGTGTTGCCTTGCAAAATTTATCTTTATCAGCCTACTGCTGGCCTTGATCTTTGGATTCTGCATTATTTTAATTGCCCCGTCTGCCTGCAGAGCCAAACTGTGGACTTGGAACTCAAAGCCTGTTCAGAGAACGCCATTGCCGGCTGCAGCCATGCCCTCCCCCGCCCTCCTCAGTTCAGCATCAACCGGAATTTGGCCCAATCCAAGATTGTATTACTTTCTGTTTTAATTGTGGATAGTCCCTTTCTAACATCAGCATGTACCGGGAAAAACCAATTCCTTACATTCTGAACTAGGAAACTCCTAGGTGACTGATAATTCTCCTTTTAAAAAAATTACACACATCCCACCTTCCTCTAAGGAGTTTGGGTTTGTTTGCTTGCATGACCCCTCCTCATCTTCACACCAACCTTGTGAGGTAGGTTACGCTGGCTCACGGTCATCCAGTGACCTTCACAGCCCAAGCAGGATTCAGCTCAGATTTCCCTATTCGACACGAACCATTTGGGGTTGGCCCATCCATGGGCAGCAGCAGATTAGTGGGGAGTGTCCTCTTGCTTTTGCTGCTCTTACTCTTCTGGCTCCCAGGAGGACAGAGTGGAGGAAAAAGTATGGAGGAAAGGGGACTGATGCACTAGAGCAGTGGTTTCCAGACTATGGGTCACAAGCCAATTTCAAGTGGTTCGCGAAGCACCTAGAGCAGCCGTATTGAGAATATGGGAAGATGAGATGCTGGAAAAGGGGAGGGCTGTGTGGTTATTTTGCTTGTGTCAAGGTTGCAAATAGGCTTTTTTCTTTCTGATTCACATTGCTATTGGAAAATGGCTGAGAAATAACCCAACTGATTGCTGCATTCTCAGGAAAGCAGGAGGTGTCACAATGATGGCACTTCTGGCCATGATATCACCTCTGATGGGTCCTGGACAGATTGTCATTCTAAAAAGTGGGTCCTAGTGCTAAAAGGTTTGAGAACCACTGCAGTAGATGTAACTTTATGTTTTTGTGCAGGCTCCTGCCTATAGCTAATCAGCACGTTGAAACTGGGTTCCAGTATGTTGAAAAGTGGTATATAAATATAGCACTTTTATTATTTTAGAACAAAAGCTTCACTGCAGAATTAGTAATCTAGAACATAAGTAATTAGTAAGTAGAACATAAGTAATCCTCAAGGGCACGGCTGGCTCAAGACTTCCCAGTGCCTAAGATAGTATGCCAGTGCTCTCCCCCCCCCCCAAAAAACCAGTGAATCATGAGCCATTTTCAGGTGGGTCACGTAGCACCTAGGACAGTGATAGCAAACCTTAAGGCCTTGGTGTGTCAGAATTTTGGAAAATGCTTAACTTGACTCTGTTGGTGTGTCAATCCCCCTCCCAAACAAAAGAGAAAAGGTTCTTTATATTCGTTTATTTAAAGAAAAAAATACAGTCCAATCATGCGTGGTGCTATGTATTCTATTAAAAAAATCAAATTGCGAAAAATGAGCAAAATAAACTCAATTTTTGTCAGGTGTTGGTGAACACTGATGTGTCACCCCAAACGTTGTGATGTGTCACTGTTGACACATGTGTCATAGGTTCGCCATCACTGACCTAGGACATAATTTTAAAAATGGGGATTGTGTGGTTGTTTTGCTTGTGTCAAGGCTTTTTTTCCTTTCTGATTCACATTGCTATTGGAAAATGGCTGAGAAATAACCCAACTTATTGCTGAATTCTCAGGAAAGCAGCAGGCTCTGGCATCACAATGACGGCACTTCCGGCCGTGACATCACTTCTGGTGGGTCCCGGACAGATTGTCGTGCTAAAAAGTCTGAGAATCACTGGCTAGAGAGTTTTAGATGTAGTGCTCTAGCCCACTGCTCTTCCCCACACTTCCTCTTCTGTGCTATCCCCTTCTTCCTTTTCCAACCTAAGAATTGGGAGGAGCAGGTACAGCACCAGGTAAGGTGGAGACAACAATTGGCATGCCTGAAGATCTTGTGCCCTGTCATCATTGCTGCACAATGAGCACTGACTTGCTTAATGCAAGGAGGACATTAAAGTTCAGCCCATGTCATGTTGGACCCTGAAAATGGGAGTATTAGTACATCAGAAGTGTTTCCGGTTCTTTCTCTGCCACTATAAATTGCATTCCACTACCCTTTGAGGCCAGGCGTGCCTGAATCCTTGGTCTGCCTGGAAAAAGAACTGAGAGTTGTTTTTCTTTCTGCTTCTTCAGAGCAATTGTGAACATGGTTTTCATTGAGTCTGTTTTCAGCTTTTGGGAGGCACCAAGCTTGGAGGAGAGTTTTTTCTGGTCTTTTCTGATTAACCAATTAAATGTCGTTGCTCTAATTAAAAGGTTAATAACAGGGTGGTGGGGCTCAAGGTTAAGAGACAGAAGAGATGTTGTGTAAGAATTTTACCTGCTTGGGATGTATTCTTTCCTAGGTTTCCATGCAAAAAAGCACTAAAATATTGAAAGAAGGAAGAAATCTCATCCCTGTTCCATCCCATCTGTCAGTCCCCTTGTAGTTAACCTGGTGTCCAGGTTAACTTCTGATCGTACATGCATAAAACAATACTGTGTGAATTCCCTCTCAAACATTCTGTGAAGCAGGTGGAAAAGACTGGAATCACGGTTGGAAAGAGACCTGATCAACTGCATGGAAAAACAACGGCAGTATCCCCATGGATTTGCTGTCAGATAGTCATATAGACCACATTGCTGTCAGATAGCCGTAAAGGCCACTGTTTTACTGAAAACAGTAAAATCATGGGATAAAACCCATGTTACTGCTGCTGTGACCTGGCTGTCGTCTTAATTGCTCTCCAGTTTGACCTTGCTACCTTGTGTGAAGTTGGATATTTCTAACAGTGCAATCCTGTGCCTGTCAACTCGGCAGCAGTTCCCTTTATGTTCAGTGGATCTTCCTTCCAGGAAAGTGTGTATAGGATTGCAGCCTAAACTTTGTTCATGATATACTTGGTACAACCAGCAAAGGCCTTCGAGAAGAGCAAATGAGAACCTCTAATATTTGAGAGGTTCCCAATGGTTTGAGAAATGAAAAGATGGTCATGTCTGCCCACTCGTTTTACTCTTTGGTGTGTGGGGCTGTCTTGTCTGTCTGTCGCTCCTTGTTTAAACTCTTGTGGCCAAACTTTTCCTTTTATAGACTATTTCACTCTAATTTCAGGAGGCCTTAGGGGATGTGGTTTATTGTAGCCTTCCAGAAATTGGAACAAAATTGAACAAACAAGGTAAGTACTTTTTTTGGTGTGTTAATTACTAGATGTTTCAACAACTTTTGAAAAAAATATTTCAGATCCAATAATAATTTCTGGACAGCCAGGAACTTGAGTGTGTGCCCAGGGGAATTTGACCTTGTTCGATTGAAATGGCCACGTCCCCCCTCTTCTGCCTCTGCCCAATTGCATCACAAACAGCTTTGAAAACCTCGCAAGTGATTTTTCATGATGTGGCCCAGGGAGCTGCTCTCTTGGAGAGACATACTTGGGGATCTAGGCCTTGTTTTCTTGGGGATCTTGGGGGATTCTTGGGGATCTACTTCTTGGGGATCTAGGCCTTGTTTTCTCTTGCATCTTTGCCTCTTTACACAAGAAAAAGTAGTTTCTCCATTCTGGGATTGAAACATGCATTTAAACAAATCTGGTGGTTTCAATACCAATGCTGAAATTCCTTAACTGTTATGAATGATAATGGAATTGGTTTGATCTTCCTGAAAACTAATTGCTATTTTTATGTCTTCATTCATTTGCTTGATTTCCCCCCCCCCAGAAGATCAAATGGATTTACAAAAAATGGATGAGGATAAAATATATAATTTTATATAATTATAAAAATATAATTCTACCTAAAAATGTATACCCCATCCTTTCCTTTTCTGCTTGAGACTTCTTACAGAAAATAGTCCATTAAAAACAGCTAAAGAAATACTTTAAAAAAAAAAAAGCAGAATCAACTACAGGTTATCCCTTATCTGCGTGGCTTTGGAACATGGAGGTGTCTGGATTTTTGGAATAATGGCATAAATGCAATGAGAAATGCTTCCTCTTGCTTTTTTCACTGTTCCTTCTTGGTGTGTGTGTGCTGACCTCTTTGACATTTTTCAACAAGTCTGTATAGGCACACACCACAGAGCATATAACTTACAGCCTGGGAATGAGCACAAGACCTTTCTACAGAACATTTTTTCAAAGTCTTGGACAATTATGTCTGGATTTTGGAATAATCTGGATTTTGGATGTCTGGATAAGGGATCATCTACCTGTATGAACATATAGTTAATACAGTATTTGGAAATTACTAAAATAACATTTAAAGCCAATAAGCAGTGAAAGAATCAGGAAGGCCTTATCAAATAAAAGTATTTTAACTCCTTAAACAGCAAGGCTGTATTTCACCTTTGGAAAGGGAATTTCACCACAGAGTGGTCACCACTAACAAGGCTCTGTCACTTCGGATTTCTTGTTAGTCATCTTTGCACCCATTCTGTGTGTGGTTTTGCATCCAATGCTTTTCCTCTCTTAATTCTGCATTTCAGATGAGTTTGGCGCATTGGAAAGTGTGAAGGCTGCTAGCGAACTGTATTCTCCTCTCACAGGAGAAGTAACGGAAATTAACACAGCCCTTGCGGAACAGCCAGGAA
The DNA here is from genome assembly GCA_029204185.1 of Lerista edwardsae. Taxonomy (NCBI): domain Eukaryota; kingdom Metazoa; phylum Chordata; class Lepidosauria; order Squamata; family Scincidae; genus Lerista; species Lerista edwardsae. The sequence goes on along the minus strand of JAJKFI010000011.1, from coordinate 13,121,006 downwards.
TGGTCAACAAATCTTGCTATCAGGATGGTAAGAGATTGCACTTTTGCATCTCAAAAGGTTTCCAACATGGTTGAACAGAATGGATGGTAACATTTGAATTCGCTGAATATAGTATCACCCATGTTGTATTTTTAAAGCACCCATATCCCACATTTCTCCTGCTTGGGGGCAGCCCAAAACTGCATGTGAAAATGTTTAAACTTTATAAACAATCAGTAAAACAAAATACAGGTGCCTCTTACATCCGTGTGTCCCATATCTGCAGTTTTCACTTACCCCTAGTTCTCAAATCCCCCCTCATCCCTATCATGCTCATGATGAACCTCTTTTCATTTGCAAACACTTTGCAAAAGGAAGTAGGTAGGGGTGAAGCCAAGGAGGAAGTGGGCAAAAACAGGAAGAAGTTAGACTGCCCATCCATAGCGCACCACCAGGAAAGGCTTGTAGGATTGGGGACCATTGAGTATAGGGTTGCTTGTGTGATCTGTTGCAGGATGGGGTGCTTCACGCTGGCCCTGTTTCAGGCTGTGCCTCTCTTTCTACTCCTTTGCAAGGCCTCCAAGTGGGAGGGGATTACCGAGCACCAACTTCCTCCTCCCCCCTTCTTGGTTCGCTCCTCCTGGAAGCCAGGCAGGCTTGTGGAAACTGGTCCTCATGCAAAGCTCATCTTTGAGGCCACTGATGCGTCGCCTGCCTTGCTGTTTCCCCCCCCCCCCCGTTTATCCAGTCAGAATTGTTTTATTTCCCTGTCTCAGCCCATGAAGCATTTCCTAACCTTCTCAGTGTTTTGCCTGCCGCCCTGAGTGGAATTAACGAGAGCTCCCAGGAGCAGTGCCATGCGTCATTTAAAAACGGAATTGTTTCTCTGTCTGGCAGGTTGGCTGATCAAGATGACTGTGGATAACCCTTCGGAATTTGACGAACTCATGAGCGAAGATGCCTATGAGAAATACATAAAATCCATTGAGTAGTGACCTGTGTTGTAACAGAAACCAGCACCGCATAACTTTTGTGTAGATTGTCCTAAATTAGTGAGGTACTGAAGGGCCGGCTGAGCAGCCCACTGAGGAAGCTTGCAAGAAAAATGTGCTGCCTTTGAATGGAGCAATCCTGATCGCAGAACTGCCAGCAAGTGACTGCGCATTGAAACATCACATCTCTTGCACACCTTCTAGTCCAGTTGCATGGGGAGGGGGGTTTCTCTCTCTCTCTCTTTTTTTTTAGCCTAGTTAGTGTTGTTACACCACACCAAAGTTTGAAGTTCATAACTGCACCTTTGGTAAAAACGACCTTTGTTCCTAAAATAAACCCAAACATTGATAAAGTAGGATTGTGACATGCAACTGCCTTAATTTCATAGCTTCTCTTTCTCCTTTAGTCCTGCGGGGTTTCCTTTTTTCAGTTCTTGCCCATTCACAGCGCATCACTCTGCTTATCAATGAGACGTAGTCTGATATTCATTAAAACTGAATTGAGGTGTAGGTGGGTGTTTTTTTTAACTGAAAACTGCTGAGAAGTGGACGTTTTCTACAGATAAAGCTTGCTGCTTTGCAGCGGAAAAGATAACAAGTTAATAAAAAATCCTGACTCTGCCAAGCGTGTTCACTGTTGCTGTGTGTGTGTGTGTTCCTTTCCATGGGATTAATATTTAATGGTGAAAGTTTTGTGTTTTGGCATGTGCCAAAATGGCTCTCCCACAGGAACAAGCCACGGTGTTGCAATGCATTGAACTGGCAGGAGAGCCTGCACTGTGGCAGAAGCTTTCTTTCGGCAGTTAAGGGGACTGAGCCAGGTGCTGTGAGTAAAGAGAAGGCTGAAAATGCAGCTCGGTAGCTGCAGTGCGAGTCTCTCAATTGGATTTTATTTAGGCCCTGATGGGATCAGTGGAGAAGCTGGACAGAAATGTCATTTGCAGAAACAAAGGGGAGTCTTGCACCACTTAAGGATGAACTCTACTGATTTTTCATGGTCCATCTCCTTATATGCATGGAGCCGTAATAAGGAGGTGCAACAGACTCGTAGGGCTACCTCTCTGGAGGAATGTATTCCTCTCTGGAGGAATTCCTCTCTGGAGGAATGCCTTTGAATACCTCTCACTAGGCCAGTGGTGGTGAACCTTTGGCGCGTAGCGTGTCAGGAGTTTGGAAAGTGCTTAACTTGGCTCTGCTGGTGTGTCAACACCCCACCCCACCCCACAACAAAAATTCTTTATATGCATTTTTTTAAAAAAAATAAATAACTCCAATCATGTGTGGTGCTGTGTATTATATAAAGAAGCATCAAATGATTCAAAAAAATGAATAAAACTTGATTTTTGTCAGGCAGTGGTGAACGCTGGTGTGTCACCCAAAATGGTGGGGCATGTCACTTTTGACATGCGTGTCATAGGTTCACCATCACTGCACTAGCCTCTGAACATGGATTGTTCGGTCAGAGTCATGCCCCTCTGGGACTTCATGAAGAGTGGACCAGGACATCTAGCCAGTGGGCCCTGGCTTGTTCTTGGCTGCCCTGATGCCCTGACCGAGCTGCCCAGTTCAGCCCCAGCCCCCTTGACCAATGGGGGTAATCTTGGGAAGCCCAGAGGTCAGGCAATCATCCCTTCTGCTTCCCAGTCACACCCTCTGGTTCCCCGTCCCTGTCCTTCCTTGCAGCTTCCTTGCAACCTTCCTTTCCCTCTTTGTGGGCCTCTCCACTCTGCTTCTCCTTTCTTCCGCTTTCCTGATCTCGCCATCTTCCTGCTTCCAGCACCCCCTTTTGTCCCTGAGTTTTAAGGATGGATATTTGCTCCTACAAGTATCAATCCTTGGGTCAGGCACCCACACACGATGGCATCACTAAGGCTGTTTCTTTCGCTCCACCCACCCACCCACGGCTGCTGCATCGCCCTGCTATATTGCAGGGTGCTGAGAGATGCTGCAGTGCAGGGGGATGAGAGCTGAAGCTGAAACAGCATAGTTGGCCTGTGACCTTGCTGGGTTGACCTGAGTTCCTGGCTGATTCACAATTTGAAGTTGAAGCAGTCACGAGTGGAGGTAAGGAAGGAAGGGGCTGTCTTGGGTGCTTGAGCCTTCATTTTTGTTCCAAGTGCAAAAAACAGCCTGCCCGACACTGCTAGTTTAATTGGTTTGCGTTCTGCTTCTATCTAAGTTACTGAGATGGTGTCAACACACCTGCCTGAATGACTTGTATCCCGCCTTTCCATCCCCAAAAATGGCATGTTCAAGGTGGGGGCAAAAATTGGAATGCAATAATAAAGTGCAATACAAACATTAAAACAAAATAGAAACCCAAAAACAACTAAGACATGAATTCACATTTTAGTGTGGCCACAAAGGCAAAACGAATTACTGTTTTCAAGGACCCAATCCTGTCCAACATTCCAGTGCCGGTACAACAGCATTGCAGTCCTAAGGAGAGGGAACAAATGTTCCCTTAATTGAAGTTTCTGTGAATGCCCGTCCCCCAACTGCAGGATGCAGCGCACACCTCATTAGTACAGCTGCAGCAGTGCTGGAAAGTTGGATAGGTTTTGGCCCTAAATCAAGTCTGTTGTATGGCTTAAAAATGTTTCTGTTGCTTCAGTTGTAAGGAGGACTAAGATGATGCATGTGGAAGGAAGGGAAACATGAGCAGATTTGTACCCAGGGGCGTAACTAGGGGGTGGCACGAGCCATGGGCGCCATCTTGCAGGGGGCGCCGTTCGCATGGCACCCGCCCCCCAAAATGGCGCCCACGGCCCGCCCGCTCCCTGCGCTGCATTCTCCTCGCTCCGGCTGGCCTTAAAGAGCCAGCCGGAGTGAAGAGAACGCACTGCCACCCGGCGCCCCCTCCCGCTTCTCAAGGGGGGGCAGGGTGCTGGGCGGCACCGCATTCTGTTTGCTCCTGCCGGCCCTTTAAGGCCGGCACAAGCAAACAGAAAGAATGCAGCTGGGGCACCACGTTCTGTTCGCTCGTGCCGGCTCTTTAAGGCTGGCACGAGCGAACAGAAAGAACAGAATAGAACGCGGCCCTTAAAGGGCTGGTGGCAGCGAACAGAACGCGCCTCTTAGAAGGGGCGGGGCGCTATGTCATGACGTCACAATGTGACGTCATGACGTTGCGTGCCCCTAGGGGCGCATTTTCATTGGGCGCCCTTTCAAATAGATTCGCCCCTGTTTGTACCTGTTGGATTCTGTAGGACGCCTGTCCTGGCCAATGCAGCCTGCAAGGTGTATAGTATACTGTATAGAGACTTGAGTCCCCATATTGTGTTTGTAGTGAAATTGTGGCTTATTTTGAGGCCTAGTGAATCACTTTGGGGGACTGGCAGGCTGTGTCATCTAGGCCTGATTTCAAATGATAGGTTGTGGCAGTAGTAATAAGCATTTATGACTACAATATTTATATAATGCTTTTCAGCCACAATCATTCCCAGAGTGGATTACGCAGCTGCAAAAAGGAACATGGTACCCTGTCACCATCCCTTCCCAAAACACAAAGGAGATCCCAGCAAACAGGCACTGGGGAGACATTCAATATGTACAGGTGCTTTCCCATTGCTACATGTAAGAGAGCTGCCAAAGTCAAAAGTTGTCCCTTGGCCCAGTGAGAAGGAGTAAATAGAGGCTACCGTCCCAGGAGGGACATGGTGGTGCTGTGGGTTAAACCGCTGCTGCTGAGCTTTCTGACCGGAAGGTTGGCAGTTCAAGACTGCGTCGCTTGTCCCAGCTCCTGCCAACCTAGCAGGAGCAACACTTCGGTGGGAAGGTAACGCTATGCCATATAGTCCACGTGCTTCGGCGTATAGTCATGCCGGCCACATGACCCGGAAGCTTGTCCTCAGACAAACGCAGGCTCTACAGGCTTAGAAACAGAGATAAGCACACCCCTACAGTCAGTCACGACTAGACCATTCGGTCATGGGGAAACCTTTACCATTTTTTTTTTACCATCCTATAGACACTGCTGTGGGAGTACATCCTATAGAGTGGTATAAAATTCTACTGCATAGAATTGTGCTTTGTTGCACTGGATTTGTTGCATCTACAGCATAGGATTGTGCTTTGTTGTTTTTATTTTAAGCCTTATGTAGGCCTAACGTAACAGTCCAATCCTATCCAATTTTCCAGTGCCGGGGCAGCTATGCCAATGGGAAGTCTGCAGTGGGGGAGTGGCCACAGAGGCCTCCTCCAAGTATATGAACATTTGTTTCCTTACCTTGAGGCTGCACTGTGGCAGCATCGGTGCTGGAAAATTGGATAAGAATGGGCCCTTAATGGATTCCTGTTCTGCAACCTTTGGTTCCTTTTGCCTGTGATTCATTTGTGTATTTCTGCAGGTCAAAAACACACCCCAGAGACTGCCTGGACAAGTCAGTGTTGCACTGCCCCCAGCTGGGGGCAGTAGTGCCTTACCAAGCAACAGCTTTGGAAAAGTGCACCAGCAGATGGAAACAGACCTCCAAACTCCTTTTTCCCATTAATAAGAACAAGGTGGAATCGTGAGGCATCAGCTTGTGCCTATCATACACTTCTGTTGAATAGTGTCCGTGGTACGTAACAGAACTATTTTGGAACTGCTTAAAGTGTGTGTGTGTGTGTGTGTACACAAAAATGTTTTGGCAAGTAAAAAGCTAGATGCCAATTCATGCATCTAACTCCTTAACAAACTGAAATAGCACAAAAGTTTTCTCGCTTGAGAACACTTCCTTCTGAAAAATTCCTTTTGGAGTGAAATTGACTGAACCAAAACATTCCAGTCATTCGGTCCAGTTGATTTCACCATTTCACTGTCTTGATAAAAGGCTCCAGGAGAGGAGATTGCAATTTGGAAAACAATCAGCTTCCCTTCTCCTTGTCAGCATCCCTCTCCATTCCGGCAGTAGCTGATCATTGCTGGCTGTTCCCCGGGAAGCCAGGGCAAACATGAGCAATGTGCCTGCTGGTGACTAAGCCACTAGCAACTGCCCAAGGATAGAGGCTCTGCCTGCATTGTGTGAGGCTCTGATCCCTCCCATTTCATTTTCACAATTATTAAACTACCAGTGCTGGCTGGAAATAATCCTCCAAAGAAAAATTTACAGTTCGAATATCTTTGGATATGTTTTGTGACCAACAAAGCCAAAAAAGCCGATGTAAAGAATAATCATGGAGTTATCCGTGCCTCTCCTACAACCAACCAACCAATGTGAGCAGCCTCTGTTCTTCCCAGGCAAGGACCCAGGAACTGCTCTGGAAAACAAATCCTATGAGGAAAGACTGAGGGAGCTTGGTATGTTTAGCTTGGAGAAGAGAAGGCTGAGCGGGGATATGAAAGCACTCTTCAAATACCTGAAGGGATGTCATATGGAAGAAGGGACAAATTTGTTCTCACCTGCCTCTTGACAGTAGAACTAGGTCCAAAGGGTACAAACTGCAAGAGAGGAGATTCTGGTTGGACACCAGGAAGAATTTCTTGAAGATAAGGGTGGTTTGATAGTGGAACAGATTGCCAAGGGAGGTCATGGATTCTCCCTCACCGGAGACCTTCAAGCAGAGGCCTGACAGGCACCTGCTGGAGATGCTCTGGGACAGTGATGGTGAACCTTTTGGGCTTGGTGTGTCAAAACTTTGGGAAATTCTTAATTTGACTCTGCTGGTGTGTCAACCCCTGCCCCCCAAAAGACAATTATTTATATTCAGTTATGTAAACTAAAACTACAGTCCAATCATGTGGTGCTTTGTATTATATAGAAACAAACCAAATAATTACAATGAAAAATGAGTAAAACAAATTCAGTTTTTGTCCGGCGTTGGTGAACACTGGTGTGTCACACCAAACATTGTGGTGTCACCTTTGACACGCATGTCATAGGTTCGCCATCACTGCTCTAGGAGGATTTCCTGCTATAGGCAGGGGGCTGGACTAGATGATCTTGTAGGTCACTTCCATGATTCTATGATTCTGGTGATGAATTGCAGACCTAGTGCAAAATCAATCTGAAGGAACACACAACATTCTCACATCTTCCCTTTGATAACCTTAATTTTCAATCAGTCGACTGCAAAGCACTCAATGTAGCCTGCTGGGAAAATAGCAGGCACAGCTGACAGAGCCATTATTTCCAAGCTGCTTCCCAGGGAGCAGTCCAGAACAAATCATGTGTGCCTGTGTTCCTTGCAGGCGCTCAGAAGTAATCCTTACAAGCAACTGCATGGAGTCAGATCCAGCCCAGACAGCAAGTGCTTCGCAGCCAGCAGCAGAGATGGGGGAATGGAAGCATCCAGGACACATTGATGTATTCATTGGCACAGTGTTGCCTGTTTTCTGAGATGTGTGGTCCAAAATGGAAAGTACTATAATGTAGCAGCAAACAACCCATGGACCAAAACACATAGCAGGGAGGCCTTTGATTTTCAGTTTCCTCTGCTAACAACCACCACAATAATAACGCATGATTAAGACATCTTCAGTCATTATATAATCCTTCATACAGTGCTTTTTGAGCACGTAGGCACTTCACAAGTATCATTTTGCTGCCGTCCTTGCAACAACCCTGCAAGCCGCAGTCTGGTAATATCTTGGTTAAGGCCAATGAAGAAAAACCACAAAGTCTTAAGTGAGCTTTTCAGGTTTTTGAGGAAAAAGGCACCCCCAGATATATCAGGCAGCACGTTGATTCAGAGCACAATCTTAACCTGGAGTTAGGCTGGGATTAAGGGTGCAATCCTAAATTGAGTTAGGCCAGCATAAACTAAGCCAGCAAAGTTTGGCCAGCACAAGGGACACCAGAAAGTATGTTTGGACCACTCTCAGAATCAGAGAGGCCAGCACACAGACATGCACCATCTTCCCTGACTTCGAGTGTGGTCCTAACACGCTTTACAGCGGCCCTTGAGCTGGCCTAACTTTGCTGGCCTAACTGTGCCGGCCTATTCCAGGTTAGGATTGCGCCCTAAGGGCCCAATCCAACTTTGCAGCACTGATGCAGCTGCAATGCAACAACAAACATTCCCTTACCTTAAGGAGTGTGACTGTTGTCATCCCACCCACCCCCACTGCATGTTGCAGTGAACACCCTGTTGGTTTGGCTGCAACGAGAGAAGGCTCAAGAGCAGATATTCCAAAGGAGACGGCTGGCCTAACTCCAGGTTAGGACTGCGCCCTCAATGTTTAAAAAATCATGTTACTTTTTCATGTAAAAACATAGTCTGCAGCTGGCAGACTGGCAACTTAGATGAGGCATTTCCCCTTTCCTACACACACAGGAAGGTGGGGCTTATTACAAACATCCTGAGCACCATCAAAAAATGGAGAAAGTATGCTTCCCTCCCTCAAAACTAGCATTTTAATCCTATGGCAATTTATGGAGAAGTGGCTGATCAATCAAGACTGAGTAATCAGCTAAGATGACTTGAATTGGGTAGCAGCCCGAGAAGCAAGCCATTTGCCTACGTGGCATTTCGTTCGCAGGCAAAGGCAATAAATTTGGGCAGACTGCAGAGAAAATACTATGAGAGGCGATCCCCGTTGAGATGAACAGAGCAGCTGGTGCTTGGTGGATTGGGCCCCATCATTCTTAATTTGCTAGCAGGGTCAGAAAGAGTGTGACAGCAGCCTCCTGGTGTCATATGAAATTAGTGGTAAGCCAATTAGTGCAGCAGCTTTGTAAGGTTAAGGTGGGGGAAGCTGCACATCTCAGTAACAACATGATTTGCACCAGTGACAAATCTCGGCATCTCTTCGCTCCTAACAGGGCTGATGGACAGCGGTGAAGAGGTCATCTTTCACTTTCCTTCCTGTTGAGATAGGGGGACTTACAACAGTCTCAGATTAGTATCTCTATCACACAATGACAGAATCTTAATGGAAGCTGACATTTAAAGGACACTGAAGACTAACACTGACGCCGCACACCTCTAGGACGGGCTGCGAAGGCAGCTGCTTTGGAACCACAAGACCTCCCGTTTTTGGAATGGAAGCAAGTGCCTGGGGAACAAAAGGCAAGGTTTGCTTGCAGAAAGGAAATGTGGATTAGTCCAGCACAGTTAGCATATCAAAGTTCGAATACCCCACCAAAAGCTCTTTCAACTGGATTTGACAGTACTAGGTGTGCGTAGTGTAGGAAAAAAAGTCCCAGAAAATCCCGGTACCAGAAGTGGGTCATTTCCAAGATGGCAGCCTCAAAATGGGCCAAAATCATGCAAAAGCGCCACTCCCAAGCTCAGAAACACTCTCACCGCAGGTCTGACAGCTGTTTCTGTCACAGCTAGGTATGCTGAGTGACAGGGAAAAAAAATGAACAAATTTGGACAACCAGATGTAGTCCTTCACCAGAGACAAATCTCAGCATCTCTTTGCTCATGGCAGGAGCAATGACAGGCAGGTTAGGCATTGGCCAAGAGCCTGCATCATCCGAGGGCCTGACTAGCCAGGCTGACCCCAGAACTCCTTAATAATGGTGACAGTGGTGACACAAGTCAACAGAGAAAGGAGCATCGCTGCCGCACCACTTTACAGTGTCCCTTGTGCCAGCCAAACTTCGCTAGCCTAACTGTGCTGGCCTAACTCCTAGGTTAGGATTGCGCCGTCAGTCCAACACAGGAATTTTCAGCATTTTTCTTTTCAAGGCACCGATGATCTTTTCTCTATGGTCTTTTCTATGGTCTTTGCCTTTTGTGATGCCAGTTCTATCTTCCAGGAGCGGGTTCTGCAGCTCTGTTTCTAGGGCAACTGTCTGCAGTAAGGAATTGCCTGTCCTCTTCCTCTACCTGCAGAGCTGGTACAGCTGCAGACACAGAGCTGCAGTACCCAGGAGAGATTTTTAGCTATTTTCAACCGCTATGCTCCAAACACACCTGCAGTCCTATTGCAGCACACCAATGTACTGAAGCATGACAGCTGAAAATTGCTGATCTAACAGGAGCATCCCTCTCAATTTGGGCATCATTCAAGACAATTAGCATAATCATTTCACCAAGGTAAAAAGATGATGATCAATATAAATATGTATATACTGCTTTTCAACAAAAAAGTTTACACAGCAGTGAGATTTACTTTGCGATCTGTGTCTCGTTAGCTAAAGGGAAGAGCAGGTAGTCTTAATTGTATATAATTGTATATAATTTAATTAGAAATGCATTTAATTAGATTTTGTGTTTTCAAATGTTGTCAGGATTTGCATAACTACTTTGCGCTGGCACCCAAGACAACCCTTCCCCTCAAGAAGAAGCTTACTCCAGAGAAATTGCTGCAATAAATGTCCAAGGGCAATGCAAGTATAGATTATAGCTTTGAAAATTGCAAAGAATCTCCAGCACTTAGTTTTAATCTTCTTGCCTGTTACAGCCAAGAAAAATCCCCAATTAAATACCTTCTCAGGCATCTCTGGATGCATCTCTCGAGGTCAAAAGGTTCTTGCCCTGGCTTAAAAGATCGCAGGGTTTTTCTGTGGTCTTCCCTGTGCTCCCTGGACTCCCGACAAGACATCCAAGGAGCAGGTGAGATGCCTGTTTTGCAGAGCTGCCGTGCTCCCAACTCAACCATCTGATTCTCAAGAGCAGGCCACGTGCCCAGTGAACGTGGATGCAGGCAGAACAGCTGCTGGAGGAACGTGAGTGAACAGGAGACACTGAGATCGTGCCTCTGGGCATTTGTCAAAAACGCTACTGCTGTGCTGGAAAAGAGGGGACAGGCAGCACAGCACATACACTGCACGTCATGTACGGCAAGAGTGACTCAGCTGGATGACCCCAAAAGTCCATCAGGTCCTGATCCTGAGGACATGACAGCCATCCAGAGGCTTTAGCAAAAGCCAGAAGGAAGACATGTTGGCAAACAGCAACCCTCTCCCCCGGGTGCTTCCTAACTAGTATTTCAAGGCTTAGTGCCTACGACCCTGAATTTTCTTATGCTGCCACTGTATTAAATGAATACAAATATCCAGGCTAGGTTAGCAGAGCATACACACACACACACACACACACACACACACACACAGAGAGAGAGAGAGAGAGAGAGAGAGAGAGAGAGAGAGAAACCAAGCACAATCAACTGTAAACAATAAGGAAAAGTGAAAGAGAATAAAACGAGAAAGATGTATGCACAAGCATGTGTACACACACACACACACACACACACACACACAGAGAGAGAGAGAGAGAGAGAGAGAGAGAGAGAGAGAGAGAGAGATGCAAATGCAAATGCGCACAGAGTACATAATCAGCAGCATGCTGCAATACAGGCAACACAGTAAATATTGCAGGCTCTGCAATGTGCCATGTAAGGGGCCCATTCCCACTCGCCTTCAAAGCCATTCTGGGCAGTGATGGAAAAACAGTTGCTGTCACTGCCCAGAATGGCTCTGACAGCGAACGGGAGGGGGTGCTTATGCAGCACATTGTGGTGCCTGTAATACTTACTGCGCCCCTCCCCCATGCTGCTACAGTACTGTATGAATAAAGGGTGGAATCTGTTGTCACAAGACATGGTGACAGCCGCTAGCTTGGGTGGCTTTAGAGGAGAACTGGACAAAGGGGGCAGGTCCATCAGTGGTTTCTAGTAATAATTCCTATACATGCAGTACTGTATACCTCCAGCTCCAGCAGCAGGATGGCTCTGAATCCCGGCAGATTTTGAGAGAAGGCTGCTGTTCTCTTCAGCTCTTGGGAAACTTACCTGTTTGGCCATTGAGGGAAACGGGATTCTGGACTTGATGTTTCTTCAATGGAGGAGGCATCCAAGCAGACACTCCCCATCCATTCCCACCCGCAACCTGAAGGTGCCCAGGGGAAGTCCTACTGCTTCGTTCTGCTGATTGCAGGCCCCTGACTTCTCTGTTGAGAAATGTCCTGTGTTCTTGGGCCACTTCTCTGCTCCAGTCTTGCATGCACAGATCTGTTCTGACACAAGCGATGACAGTAGCGGCACACTGCTAACTGCAATCCCGTCTCCAGAGTATTTGCCAGGGCTGGCTCAAGACCTCCTGATGCTTGAGGCTGCCACCCTTACCCAATGAGATGTCAGCCTCTGCTCTCTTCACTCTCCAGTTTCTAGCTCTCTTCCCATTCCTCTCCTTGACATTTCCTCCTCCTCTCTGAGGGAGAAGGAGGGGCAGTGGAGGCAAGCAGGTGCCACTCCCTCCACTCTGCTGCCTGAGGCAACCATGTCAGTTGGCCTCATGGGTGGGCCAGTCCTGATGCTTGCCATTTCCTTAGAGCTAAAAAAAGGCACAATGGGGGAAAGCTGCAAATATGAACACACACACACACACACACACACACACACACACACACACACACACACACACGGTCTCTAATGGTCTCTAAGGTTAACAGGTACAGTGATGTTGGAGCATTGACACCCTCCCCCCATTTCCCTGATCTAAATCACGTGGACTTAGACATGCCACACCAACACTGTGTCACGCAGTGAGAGAGTGAGCTGCAAATCATTTCAGCTGCAAATCATTTCATTGCAAAATTTCAGATCTGACATCAGGTGGCTTCAGAAAGTCTTTTGCTGTCAGCCTCAGTCTTCACATTCTGTAACATGGACATGTTTGGATCACTCTCGGAGTCAGGGAGGATGGCGCTTGTCTGTGTGCTGGCCAGTGGTGTCATTCAAATGATTTAGGAACAGGAACTCACTTTTGATTGGCACTTGTCGGGAACCCGGAACCAGCTACGGAGCCCGTTAGGATCCGGAACGCCCATTCTGGTCCGTTCCCCCTGAATGACATCACTGGTGCTGGCCTCTCTAACTCCAAGAGTGGTCCAAACATGCTTTACGGTGGCCCTTGTGCCAGCCAAACTTTGCTGGCCTAACTGTGCCGGCCTACTCCAGGTACACATCAAAGGGGGCCATAAATAAGCCACGTGCAAAGGGAATGGATTTTGGAACTTCAATCCAACTCTGTGATTGGCAGCATCTCATCTGCTCCTTTCACAAGTCAGCCTTTGGGACCTCCTAGGGAAAGGAGCATCACCTTTTGATGAAGGCCAGTCAATTTCAGTTGCTTTGATTTTTTCATCGGTTTATTGATGTATTGAAACACGTTTATTGCAACAGAAGTATGTGACATCATTCACAACAGCGGAGTGCAGAACTTCCTGGCTGCAGTGAAGTTCTGCATCACAAACGACTGTGGTTTCATTGTAACTCCTGGCCGGCAGTAGTGGAGGGGAGATTTCACTCAGGGAGGGGAGAGAAAAATGTCTTTCATAACTAATTTGCTAATCCAGTTGATCTTTGCAAAGCCTTGGGAGAATGACAAGGGCCCTACTAAGGCTAAATGGCCCTTTACAGCCCAGTCCAGAACTACCTGGCCACAGTGGGCCACATTTGTCTCCTTCCCGCAGGGGAAAGCCCCACAGTCTGCAGTGGGGCTCCTCGGCTCAGTGCTGGCTATTTTGCCAGCAGTGATTTGAGCAGCCCTGTGTTGGGCGGCCTCGGCCTCTGCCGGGGATAAGATATGGCAGGGGAAACCACTGCCAGGTCTCACCCCCTCGCGGATCTGCCCCTCCCCTCCCCCCGACCAGGAATGCCCTCACAGGCTACCCAGAAGGAGCGCGATACTGGCGAGGGGTAAACTCCAGGCGGTGAGGGCAGAGGCAGATCTAAGGGAGGGCAAAGCTCTAAGTTTTGCAAGAAGCCTTTCCTTGCAGTGGAAATCACTCCTCTCCTGCACCGTTTTAGCCAATCCTCACAGGAAAAAGCAACATCTTGGCGTTGCTTACTGGCTACAGCAGCAAGGGAGAGGAGGGATTTACATGACAGGGTAAGGCTCCTTGCAACACTTAGAGCTTTGCCCTCCCTGTAGATCCGCCTCTGGGTGAGGGGCTGGTGGTGCTACAGCGTGGGCGGTAAGCCCTTTCCACCTGTGTTGCACGGGTCTTATGTCATGTTTAGGACACCAGCACGAGCGGAACACTCGTACTGCTTGCATTGGAGGGATTCAGGATTGGGCCCTTAGTTGCTAGAACAGATTCAAATGGGTAAGCTAACCACCTATTTACAGTCAGATAGAAATTCTGAAGACAGGCCCATTGGTTGGCGGTCAGTAACGAACGATACAACTTATATGTTAAACTGTCCTGATCAAACGGATAACCATGCCAGGTGTGAGTTTCTCAACCTAATCTACCTAATCTAATTGAATTGAGGGGATAACTACAGCACACTGGCCCTGATTTAATATATGATTTTATGCCGCTCTTTGGATTTTTTTTTTTTAACATCCTAGTCAGTGTTTTATACATGCTGTGCATTTTGTGTGGGATGTGCGTTGAGTGGTGGATGTGAATTGCATTATGAATTTATTGTTATAATATTGTAGAATTGCACAGTTATAATGTTTTGTGTTTATCATATGGCGCTTGATAGTTGCTCGCCACCTTGGGTGCCTGTTGTGGGAAAAGGCAGGATAAAATCTACTAAATGAATGAAAGTGCAATCCCAAGGCGCTCTTAGGCCAGCGCAAGTTCCTTGTGCCAGTCCAGTGCTGTCGCAAACATGCCGTAAGTGGCATTTGCACCGACTCAGGAGGCAGCTGGTCTGGTGCAAGGATGCGCGCTGGCCCCTGGAGGCTGAATCCAGCCTCTGCGCCACCCCAGGTAGGTGCATGAGTGCTGGCTAAGTTTGGTCGACATGGGGCTTGGGGAAGGCGGAGGGAAGGCGGATTGGGGTGGAGGAGGGTGGCGGGATTGGCCTCCTGCAGGTAGACCGTTTCCTGACCCCTTCCCGAGCAGGCCGAACTTTCACCGGCCTGCTTAGATCTGTGCCAGCAATCGGGGTGGCTGGGACATTAACCAGGGTAAGGGGAAATATGTCCCCTTACTCCAAGTTGCATCACAGCTGCCTCCTAACCAGGACTGGATATGGACAGGCCAGCTGGCCTTCCTATTCCAGTCCTGGTTAGGATTGGACTGTGAATGAATAAGTGAAAGGCATTCTGTCATCTGTGCATTTGTACATGGCATTATGGGTAATTTCTTTGCCGCGTGTGTGGTTCAAAAAAAGAATGATTTGCTTATCATTGTGAGAGCCAGGATGGTGTTTCTACAGGGAGGGCAAAGCTCTAAGTTTTGCAAGAAGCCTTACCTTGCAGTGGAAATCACTCCTCCCCTGCACCGTTTTAGCCAATCCTCACAGGGAACAGCAACATCTTGGCGTTGCTTACTGGCTACAGCAGCAAGGGAGAGGAGGGATTTACATGACAGGGTAAGGCTCCTTGCAACACTTAGAGCTTTGCCCTCCCTGTAGAAACACCTCTGCAGTTTGGGTGCTGGACTTAGACCACGTTCAGCACAGCCCTGAAGCTTCCTGGGTCACCTTGGGCCATTCAGCCTCACTTATCTCACAAGGTTGTTGTGAGGACAAAAGGAGCAGAAGAACTATGCACATCACCCTGAGCCCCTTGGAGGAAGGTGGTATAAAATGTGAAAAAGAAATGAAAATAAGATAAATTTTTTAATCAAGGAAATTAATGCTCCCACTGCCAGCAGTACTGAAGGTTCAGGGGTCAGCTTGACCCTGACGACAAATGTCTTTGGGCTCCTGAGATGGTTCTTTCTGCCTTCTGTTTATGATGGAAAAACAGAACCCAAAGAAGTCCTGGGCTGGAGAGGTGTAAAGCCACGGTAAGTACGCAGATGCAACACAAACGTCAGCGACCACCAAAGGTATTTGTTCCCGTTTTAGGGGATTTTTGAAAGCCTATCGCTTTCACCTGATCGATATCAGAACTATT
The DNA here is from genome assembly GCA_029204185.1 of Lerista edwardsae. Taxonomy (NCBI): domain Eukaryota; kingdom Metazoa; phylum Chordata; class Lepidosauria; order Squamata; family Scincidae; genus Lerista; species Lerista edwardsae. The sequence goes on along the minus strand of JAJKFI010000011.1, from coordinate 13,105,297 downwards.
TTTTGTGCACTTGGCGCTACTCTGAGGTTGCATTAACAGAGCTTCAGAGTGGAACATTACTCGTCATTATTTTTACGCCGTTTTCAAAATGCAACCAGGCTACATAACTCATGCCGTATTAGTTCATCTTTTATTTAAGAGTTGTGATGAGCTGCGAGCGAGACAAAACCTTTTTGCGTTTCCTGCTTCAGCAAACCTTTTGGCGGTTGAGAAGATAGAATGCATGCCTGGAAAAGACCAGACTCGACATTTTCAAGATGAGACTGAATAAACAGATATCCAGAAGTGTCCTAGAGAGGAAACTTGATTTTCTCCCCTACCTCCAGGTGGGACATCGATCCATGCCCATCAGGGGGCCCACCTGGCTGGCACAACACCTGAATCCTTAGCTGGTATTAACCCGGTATGTACCCACCTTATGCGGAGCCCAGGTCTAGAGCGGGTAGACTCTCGAGCGGGTAGACCAGGTCTAGACCAGGTCTTCCCGCTGACAGGGAAGGAGGGGAGAGGCAGAACACAACACAACACAACACAACAGCCCTCGCTCTCTCTCTCCAACACTGGGTCACAAAAAGTCCTTCCTTTTCAGTGCTGGAGAGAGAGAACGAGGGCTGTTGTGTTGTGTTGTGTTGTGTTGTGCCTCTCCCCTCCTTCCCTATCAGCAGGCAGAAAATTGCCTTGCCGGGCAGAAAAGCATCCAGAGCCCAGGTCTACCCGGTGGGGTAGACCTGGGCTCCATGTAAGGTGGATACATACTGGGTTAATACCCCCTTAGCTGATGACCAAAGAGCCGTCAAGGTGCAGGCAGGAGGTGGAGGCTCCAGGGCTGGATACTGACCCAGGAACTCCATAACGTGGGCATTGGGGCTGCTGGCAGGCCAGAACGGGGTGGGGGGAGGCTGCGGAGCCAGTTGGCATGGGCCTATGATGTTACATAAGAACATAAGAATAGCCCCGCTGGATCAGGCCAAAGGCCCATCTAGTCCAGCTTCCTGTATCTCACAGCGGCCCACCAGGTGCCCCAGGGAGGCATGAGACAACAAGATGCTTGCATCCTGTTGCCACTCCCTTGTTGAGGAAGCTTATTCCCTTGTTGAGGAAGCTTATTCCAAGAGAGTTAAGGGGCATGGCGTTTTGGCAAAATAATGTACTTCTGAGTTACTCTTTGTATTTTTCACATAGTGTTTGTATTTGGGTTTCTTGGATCATATAGTTCTAAAAATACATTGTTTCATTTCTTGTAAGCGGTTGTGATTTTGTACCAAACGAGCAGCTCCTTACCATGGCAGTTCTGTTTCTTTTATTCTGTTGTATTAATTGTAAGTAGATCCTACACCACATGTACATGTATACACCGATTTACAAATCATATGTATACAGCATTGATTACAAAAGTACTATACTGGAAAAGGACAATTTGAAAAGGGGCCTATATCCTGCTCTACACAGCCCTGACTGCTGCTGTGCATAAATGATGTCACATGCACTCTGTGTGTGTGTGTGTGTGTGTGTGTGTGTGTGTGTGTTAAATTGTTTCTACCTTGCTTTTCCTTTCTGTAAGCTTTTAGACAAAACTAAAAATTCATATATATAAACTATAGATAAAAAGTGCAGTTCCTCATGGACTCATTAAAGTTTGGGATTTCATTAATGTTCAGCATGGGTGTGTTAAAGTAAAAAAACACTGTTGTTTTTCATTCAGAAATTTAATTCGTAGCACTAATAGGGTCCAATCCAGCGGTGTCATGCAGCCGGAATGCTGGGTGGGAATACCGCTCCGTTTCGCCGTCTTCCCCGCCCCCGCGGGGTGAAACGGACTGGAACACAACGGGCGGGCTGCCACTCACCTGTTCTTCCCGCCCAGCATTCCAGCTGCATGACGCCGCTGGTCCAATCCTGCTGAAACGCAACTTTCCAGCACTGGGGCAACTGCAATGTATGTTCCCCCAAGACTGCTCTCTCACTTCAGGGTGTAGCGCCTGCCCTGTTGGCACAACTATATCAGCACAAGGAAGTTGCACACAATTGGGCCCTAAATTTGTCCCCATCCCAAAGACGCCCTTTCTCCCTTTCCCTCCCCCTACTTTTTTTTTCTGGCACATGCGCTGTGCTTATAAGTACATATGTCAAAAAGCACAAGGCCCTGTTACAGGGGAAAACAGGTAGAGGGGAGCAGTTTGTTTTTTCCGCTTTGTTGATAATATCAGTACATTATTGTGAGTTATTAAAAAGTTGGGGGGAAATCCCCCTCCCCAGATGCTTCTAAATGGGCCATCTGATTGCACTGAGCGGCTGAAGGGGGGGGGAGTCACCTGAGGGGGAGTCAGGATCTGACAAAGGCCCCTAATGGTCCTTTAATGGCTGTTGCTGCTGTCCCAACAGGGCAATCTGCTCTCTGGTGGCAGAAAAAAATCCCAGGCTTTGCAGCTTGGAGAGAGGGAGAAAGCAAAGCTCCTCTGAAGTGTGTGTGCTGTCCTGAGCTCCTTGGGGAAGTACAGGATAGAAATGCAGCTGGTGTGTGTGTGTGTGTGTGTGTGAGAGAGAGAGCGAGAGCGAGAGCGAGAGAGAGCGAGAGAGAGAGAGAGAGAGAGAGAGAGAGAGAACTAAACTCAGAAATGTTTCAAAAAAAAAAAACGGTGCGGCAGGTGGTCCAAGTAGGGCCAATGGTCATAAAACATGCCTTGCATGTAAGTGTGAATTGCAGCTTCTGTTCCCTGACTGATCTGAAATGGGCCAGCAGGATACAAGGAAGCAGCAATGTCGTTATCCAGCACTGAGCAAGCGAAGGGAGCAAAAAATAAAACGGACTTCTCACATTCAAAGGTCTCCGTTTTATTACTGCAGAGGATGAGTCGTGGATTTTATGGTCGGGCAGTTGCTTGGCAAGAGCTGGCAGCTGCCAGTTTCGCTTCCACTGCTGCTCAGCATGGTAGCGTTCACCCAAGGGGAGGGGGGAGAGCCTTCTGGACACTTTTCCTTGAGCTTCCTTTGCAAAAAGCAAAGAATGACGGCCAGAAAGGACAGAAGTCAGTAAAGGGGAGCTTTGCCCACCATTTTCATGTCTCTGATGAAATTAGTGGATGGGAATTTGTGCCTTTATGGCTATCCGAGTTCAGACACTGCACTTAACCATACGTAAGGAATGTGTGGCCCAATCCTCTCCTCTCCTACCCACCCCAAAATGGTGACCGCTGCGTCCTGTGGTGGGGAGGCAGTCTAGGAGGTCACCTCTGGCAACTGTTCCATTATCTGGGGGTAAGCATCTGCGGCATGGGGGTGGGTGGACTTGCGCCAAGTAAATAGCTGGCTCACGTCTGTCTGGAATGGGGATCGACAGTGTTATTCAAACTGTGGGTCGGGACACACTTGGTGGGTTGGGACCTGATGTCAGGTGGAAAGCTGGGAGCAGCCATCATGGAAACTGCAGAGCTTACTCTTGCTATAGTCCTTTTGTGAGTGTTAACAGTTTCAATTTTCAACTGACGTTTCTTTTAAATTTTGTTTTTAGTTTAGTACTTTTATGTCGTATTTGGACCTAATTTTGCTTTTTGTCAGGGATGTTTTATTGTACAAATGCTGCAGTCCAAGGATGCCAATTTGCATTTCAGGTGTGTCAATTCGTTATGCTACAATGATAGCACTTTCATGTTTGATGATGGCTGCAATCCTACGCACACTTGCCTGGGAGTAAGCCCCACTGAACATGACGGGACTAACTTCTGAGTAGACATGCATAGGATTGCGCTGGATGTCACTTCCTGCCACAACATCACTTCCAGGTTAATGACATCACTTCTGGGGGGTCCCGACACAAGTGCCATTCTAAAAAATGGGTCCCGGTCTAAAAAGTTTGAATACCACTGGGATAGGATATTGCTGGTGCTGGTGCTGTGTCCCCCCCCCCCAGGCCTGATCCCTTCCCTGTCCTCACCCACCCATTTCTCCCGCTCTCTGCTCCCATGGTGCCCTCCCCCCCTCCCACCTCCACCCCGACTTACTGCCCCGGCAATTGCTGGGAGAAGCGGATGGGAAGGTGCAGACTTTCCAGCTGGTGCTCCCGGCAGTGTGCTAAGTGGCACTTATAGTGAAGGGTCTGCAACCCAAAACAGGCGTCAGCTGCTTTATGACAGTCAGCATCAGTGCTGGAGGTGTGCTGCCAGTGGCAGCATGCATTGGATTGGGGCCTTAATTATGGTCTATAGTGTGGCAGGTGACTTGGTGGCACAGTGTCTGAATTGAGCCAATCTGTTAGATAGAGGATCTGTCCAACACGTTTACCTGTCCAATAAGCTCCAAACAATTACATACATGTGCGCTCACATCTTGGCCCCCTCCCCCCTTGGTGGGAGCAGCACCTTCCTGTTTGCTTTCTAAGTCATATGCATATTTGTGGGGGGGGGGCAGTTCATCTGAACCCCTCCTCTGTGCATCCTGCTAAACCTGAAGGGTAGTTTGAATAAACCAGCTCGCCCACATGACTTGAGAAAACTCTTTGGGGAGGGCTCTACCTGCAGGGCTGGCCTTAAACCAGTGTGATCAACGTCATCACATTGGGTCCCACACTTTGGGGGGAGGCCCACACCAGCACAGTGAGCATATCACCTGCTGATGCAGCTGGGATCTCTAGGAACTGTTAAGTCAGTGGGGCAAGAAGAGCAGCTTTAGCTTGGGCCCTCCCACCTGCCCCTGCCTTGTCACTGTCCAAAATGGGCCTCCTGGAAACAGTTGGCGATGATGTCATAATGCCACCAGCAACTATTTCCAGGTGCCACTCGTGGCATCCCAAGTGCTTTTCTTGGTGAGTGGAGGCAACAGAGGGATGGTGGGGGGTCCCATGGGTATGCCCCACATTGGGCCCCGCCACTCCTGGAGCCAGCCCTGCCTACATGGGGGCCGTTGGATAAGCATCACCCAGACAGACTTGGAGGACCTTCACATATTAGAAAATAGGACTGCAGGTCTTCGAGTGAAGGCTTTGCAATCCACACCTGAAATCAAGATGTCCCAGCAGCATCTGCATCCCTTTCTTGTTCGTTTACATTTTTAAGAATGTAAATGTAATGAAAGGCATGACATAAAGAAAGGCAAAGAGGAGACCTGGGTCATATATGCCCAAATGAGCAAGAGTGAGCCCCATTGTTGCAGGGCAGGGCTGCAAGTTGGCCTTTGGACCGAACCTACTGACTGTAGAAAGACAACTCAACAAGATTTTTGCACAGAACCCGAGTACACTTGCCAAGCGTTCTTCCTAAGCAGCAGTCTTTCACCCTGAGAACATTTTCCGGCCAGTCATTCTGATTGGGGCCTGCCTGCCTGCCTGCCTGCCCGAGAGGCTGATTGGAACAGTGGCCTCAGGCAGATCAGTGCACTGTGCCTGGCTCTGCCCACCTTCGCTGCTCCTCCTACTCTCACTTCTTGCATTCAGAAAGGAAGAGGGGACTAGAGGGGAAGTGGGGAGGACAGTACTGTAGTGTCAGACAAGCCCAACAGACCCCTCTCGTCCATACTTCTGCTCACTTCCACTTTTCCTTTCTGAATCCAAGAAGCAAGATAAGCAGCAGCAGCAGCGGATGGCAGACCACCCGAGAGGACAGTTGACTTTTTGGTCTGGTTCCTGCACCTGCGATGAAATGCAATGTCACCATTCCCTGCTTACAGCACAACCCAACCGCCCCCCCCCTTGTGCCAGCCGAACTCTGTCGCAAATGTGCTGTCAAGTGCGTCTGCATCGGCATTGTGGTGCTGGACCGGCGCGAGCAGCAATGCCGGCACTCTGGCCCACCGCAACCACTGGCAGTGCTGGCCATGCACCAGTCAAGCGTCAGCATTGCTCGGTCGGCACAGGGCCGACATGAGGGCATTCCGGGGGCATAACCGGGCGGTGCAGCGGGCGGAGACGATGGTTGTGATGTAGGACGGCCATAGTGCTATATCCTCACGCCCGTCCCTGGCTAGGGCGGCCCCAATTCGGGCCGCTTCTGTGCATGTTCCTCTGTGCCTGCAAAACAGCAGGTGCAGATCCGAGCAGGCCCATAAGGGCAACCGGGGCTTATGCAGGTGCAAGGGGAAAACCTCCCCTTGTCCTGCACGTTGCTGCTGCTGCCTCCTAATGGGTTTTAGGATACAGCCCTGCTATCTCGGTCTTACTAGGCTGGCATAGTATAGGATTGCGCTCTTAGTAGGACACTGGCCCCTGCTCCTCCTCCTCCTCCTCCTCCATTTGTTCCTGGATTCTAAAAGGAAGGAAGGAGAACATAGCAGGAGAGGAGAGTGGTGGGCTAGAGTGTCTGCAGTGCTCAAGCTCCTCTTCCCCAAGTTTCTCTCCTGCACATTTCCTCTTCTGCTTCATTCCCCTTCTTCCTTTTTGGAGCAGGTGATGGTGGGCATGTCATGGATGGCCAGCCCTGCTGAAAGATCTTGCACTGGTTCTGTAAGGGACCATATTTTCAATCATAAACCTAAATGCAAGCCTGTCTGTAGAAACAAGCCTGACAAAGAACAAGCAGGAGGTTGGACTTTATGGCCTTGAAGGCCCTTTCCATGGCACTAACTATGATTCTCTGACATGGTCCATAAAGAAATGGATAAGTCAATCAGAATACTGATTTTCTCTTTAAACCTATTATTATTTTTTGATTGAAAAAACCAAGATTGTCTCTTTAAACCAGACGTTGCTTCTTACCATACACCTCATTTTGCACCATTCAGCTTTAATGACTGACAATAATTACAGGTTTATAAACATATTTTCCACCATAACAGTAGAACCAGTGACCGGACAACGTGTTAGGTAGACAGGTTAAGTAACATTTCATAAGGCAAGTTATATTACATTTGTATTCACTGGCTTCAGAAAGAGTAAAAGGCATTTATATCAAATGACATGAAATAATTTTTACAAAACTCTGAGAACTACAAACCAAACTTCTGAAGTACAAACATCATAGGATTCGGGTACCAGTTTGATAAGAATTGATTCAAAAGTAAGTCAAGGTGAATGGAAATCACCAACAGAAACTTCTCATCACAACCAGTAAGTGCTGATCAAAGCTTCTCCAATGGACAATAAGCTTGGACACAATTCACCAGAATGTTTTCCTAGAAATGAATGTGATGTGTGGAGTGTACCCATAGAGATAAGTCTGAGAAGCCATTTAAACAAGGCTCACATTTGGTTTAAATCATTGCAAAAGAGAGAACACAGGCCCCAATCCTAGAGCTAGATTACTACACAGGCTTCCGTGAAACAAAGCTTGCATTTCAATCCTGTGAATATTTACTTGGAAGCCAGTCCCTCTAAGATCACAGGGAGAAAGTGTGCATAGGACTGAAGTCTTGGATTATTCCATTCAATCTTCCATTAAACACATTCTATTTTCCACAACTGACAGTGCAATCCTACGTATGTTTACTCAGAAGTAAGTCCTGATGTGTTCAATGGAACATACTCACAAATATGTGTGTAGGACTGCAGCCTGAGCCTACTTGGCTAAAGGACAATTGAAAAACAAAAATTAAACTCTTTCGTCTAAGAAGAAAGAGTTGGATGGTATAATTAGTCATTTTAGTTGCTTCTGCTATAGTGGAGTGACTGCCAGATCATTTTTGGTCTAGCAATAGCTTTATTCACAGTATGTTGTGCACACCCACATCCGCACCCGCATACAAGCACGCACACGCGCACGCACAATTGTGCACACACAATATAATTGCACTATGAATCAATATTATTACAAAGGCAAGAATTCTGACTGAAGCATTGCACAGGGATGGTCCAAGACCTCGTAGTGCTGGGGGCAGCACACCACAGGCTGCCCCCCCAGTCCCTAGCAGTGAACTGGCCTCTGCAGCACCTCCTCCTTGGATTTAACCAGGAAGAAGGGAACAGAGCACAAAGGGTCGAAGAGAAAAATGATGGGCCAACAACACTGGAAGAGTGGTGAAAGTGGACACCCCACCTGCCACTCTGTTGCCTGACCTCAGTCGGCCTCCTGTGTATTGTATATGTATGGTAGGAAGGCTCCTATCAAACATTCCTGAAAACGGATTCATTCATCCCTACAGGAGCCTGAATTTTGAGCCTTATGTCACTATTAAACCATCCTGAACTGCTTGTTGTAGACTAGGTCAATACTGAAACATTCAAGGCGGAGGGCACAAGCCAGTATGTCGTCTCACTAAATTCAGTGGGAGAAACTGAAGCGCTTGCATGAACCTCATACTGGCTCTCAATGGCCTTTACAGTACAATCCAGTGCATGGCTACTGAGAAGTCCCATGAAATTCAATGGAGCTTACTCCAAGTTAGCACATCCTCAAACTTCCTCAGCTCTGGCTGCATCATGCACTAACTTTTCAAGCTTGCGCCCTTTCCTTTTATTTTTATCTGTTTGTTTTTATCTTTTTAAGGTGAACAGATTATTGCATAGAAAAATTCCCTGGTTAAAAATAAGCTTTCATTCTGGAAATGGCAGGTATTTGGGATTATAGTTAACTAGAACAAAGCTATCAGGCATGTGAATGGTATAGTACAGAAATCACATTTCATGAAAAGAGGGATACGTATGCTCTTTGGAATGGTTACTGTATGTAGATCTATGTACATATATATTGCAGCACTCAACTAAGTATGTTGACCCATTCTGCATGCTAAACATTTAGCCAACGACAAGACATTTACTTGTTTTTATGTTCTCATTAACACTTTCACAGAAAATTAGTTCAACAATTTTTTAAAAAGTGTTATTTTGACAGGGCTCATAGAGACAATTTCACAGCAGAGCATGTTTATAAGGGTCAATGTGATGAGGGGAGTCAAAGTCCAGCCATTCATACAGGTTGGAATACATAGATGACATAAGTTCATTCAAGTGTTGCTAAAGTTTTGCCATGCATATTAATAAAAAAAAAGTCAAAGCAGCATCTTTCAAAGAACAAGTTCCTTTTTTTGTGAATGCTTAACAATGTGCAAGAGTGAAAACCCTTCCACAATACCATCACGGAGTCACTGCAACTCACAATCATAAGATAACCCGCATCATAAGATAATCATATCACCCCCTATAAAAAACTACTTTTAATCCATCCAGAGTACATATACATATATGTATTTAAAATGACATCTGCATAAGAGTTACACAAATATATATATATATTTATACTATGATCTACAGTCACATTACGATTTTCTAGGCTTGATGTGTGTTTTAAAGAGAAGCACAAAAGACACATTGCTCCGTGCAACACATTTCACTATTAAAAAACAGACATTTACAAATTCATCCCACTGTGGTTGATTATCAGCATGGTCTTATGCATTACCCAGAAGTTAGTCACACTGAATTCAAGGGGACCTAATCTCATGTGTGGGCGCAATCCTAACCAACTTTCCAGCACCAGGGTAAGAGCAATGCAGTGCCAAGGTAAGAGAACAAACATTCCCTTACCTTGAGGAGGCCTCCATGACTCTCCTCCAACTGCAGGATGTAGCACATGCCCCATTGGTACAGCCCCATAATGCAACTTTTCAGTGCTGGAAAGCTGGTTAGGATTGCACCCTAAAGGATTGCAGCCTGTCTTAAGCTGCAATCCTATACACATTTACCCAGGAGCATGTCCCACTGAACTCAGGGATTTACTTCTGAGTAGACATAGGACTGCACTATCAACAACAACATTCAGACAGCGGGCGGGGGGGGGGACTGACGGACACGGCTGCTAGTGAATGTCTAGCCCAATTTCTATGTTCATTATGCAAACTCATTGCAAGGTAAAACAATAAACATTTTCTTAATTAAGAAAATTGTTTTAAGGAACATGCTCGATGTTGTAATGATTATTCTTGGAAGGCACCTAAACTATCTAAATGTGCTGCAGATCAAATGTCTTTTTTTTTTTTCAGAAGGATGTGGATTTTAGTGGATGTTTGCCTATAAGCATAATCAATGTTTCAGCTGGCTGATTGAAGAATAAGATCAAATGTTCTGCATGTACTCTTGGAGATTTATATGCAAGAGCCACAGGCGCTCTTCCAATAAAAAACATCACAATACACATACCTAAGGTTACCTAAGGCTTTAAAAATAGCTGAGGAAAGAAGGGAAGCCAAAAGCAAGGGA
>JAJKFI010000011.1:13022766-13075180 GCA_029204185.1 Lerista edwardsae | reverse complement strand
AAATAAATAAATAAATAAATAAATAAATAAATAAATAAATAATATTGTTCTTGCTTTTCTGCTGGTGCTCCTGTTATTGTCCTCCATCTCTGACAGTTCCTATGCATTCCTAGCTTACTGACTTCACAACTCCCAATGGATCAGAGATGCAGGTTCTCCCAATTTCTGGTATCCCACTATCTCAAGGGCCCAGAGGCGGAGGAAGGGTATAGCCTTGGATGGTGCGAGCCATGGACGCCGGGCAGCAGTGGGGCGCCATTGCGCGGAGTCCGCAGACTAACCTGTGCACTGTTTGGCCCACCCGCCCTCCCTTGTGTCCATTATGGAGATAAAATGGAGCTATTCTGGGTGCAGGGAGGCGTGGCTGGGTGACGCACGGGGGCAGGGCGATGTGCTGGGGGCGCGGTTTCGTTGCCCTGCCATGGGTGCACTTGGGGCTCCGTTCCTCCCTGCAAGGGCCTTAATACACCATGAGCTAGCAGGGCTCAGTTCCCAGGCAAAAATGCCATGTGTTAAGCACAAGTTCTTGTGCGTAACTGCCTGACTGGCCAACAGTCTACACTGGTGGATATGTGAGTCTTCAGGGAAAACTGCCCTATGGTAGGTGCCACTTTTTACAGCCAGTTCTCCAGCCAAGGGGAAGCTGAAGTCCTACAGCTAATTCCCCAGCCCTTGCAGGCTCTGTTCCCAAATGTCAGGGGCCCAAGCCTCAAGGCTCTGGCTCACAGTAGTTGACCAAGTGGCCCAGACCTAGAGCACAATCCTAACCTGGAGTTAGGCTGGCACAGTTAGGCTAACAAGGTTTGACTAGCACAAGGGCCACCGTAAAGTATGTTTGGACCACTATCAGAGTCAAGGAAGATGGCACACATCTGAGGGTAGTCCAAACATACTTTACTGTGTCCCTTGTGCCAGCCAAAGTCTGCTGGCCTAACTCCAGGTTAGGATCGCGCTCCTAGTCAAGTGCCCAGATTCAGATGGATCAATGCCTTCATGCTCCCACAGGCACAAGCCTGTAAATACTAAAAAGCTTATTTAAAGAATAGAAATATGGTTACATGTCCCTTAAAAGGCTTGGAGTTACTTAAGACAGTGGGACTCAACAGTGGGTTGCAACCTGATTTTTGGTGGGTTGTGAAACTAACCAGCTAATAGCTGACAAGGAAAATGTATTGAGCCCTGTGGAAACCCAAAGGAGCAGCATGTGCATGATTACTCATGAGTAGACAACTGTGCCTTGGTCCACTTTGGAAGACAGGCTGAGGAGAACACAACTCTACCAGTATGGTCCTGATCCAATGAACGTGGAGCGCAACAATCACCCACCATAGTAAAAACAAATAAAAAACAGAAGCTTCAGCAACTGGTAAAGTGATACTTTTTAAAAAAAATCTCATAAAGCTAGGTGGGTCCTGCTAGAGCGTTGTTTTAAAAAGTGGGTCTTGGTGCTAAAAGGTTTGGGAACCATTGACTTAACCATACACCCTCAAACAGTACTTAAACCATAACAAAGCCAAGCTCCCAAGCTTACTTGTTCCTAACCATCAACTGGATCCTCCTGAGCACAAGCAAAGGGATGCTCTTCTATTTGTCGTACTCTTGACCGATACAAACAGACTTCCATGATGGAAATAGCAAGGAGCACCTTACCTCCCCTTAGCAAGACTTTTTTTTATACCTTGAAGGTAATTCTGGTCCAACAACCTTTTTGTAAGCTGCCTTGGGCATTTCCTTGCAAGGGGAAGGTGCCATAATTTTTTTTTAATGACATAAAAATGTTTTCTTAATTTCACTGGTACAGTGCTTGTACACATTGGAGGGAATGTCAATGGGGCCAAGTCTTGAGCACAGAAAACTGGGACTTTCTGCTTGCCAATTGGGTGATTACCACTGTGGTATGGCCTCTCTCCATTGTACTGTTGCAAAAAACCAGCCTCTTGGGAACCCCCTGCAGGAGCCTCAACCCTTAAAAGAACACCTCTGCACTGGGTTGTCTCGCAATTTCCCTTGAGGCTTGCCCTGAGTACACGTTTCCAAAAAGTGGTAGCTCACTGGATTTAGCACAGTACCCTCAAATAACAATTCCCCAAAATGTACTCACACCACAATAATAAGCTAATTAGCTTTATTAAAAGAAAGAAGACTCAGGTGGATACATGCCTCAAAGGCAACACACGAGATTAAATGCAGAATAACTTTAAAAATAACAAAACTAACTTTCTACATAATACTGAGTTGAAACATGGCTTAACCAATTAGGTCTCTGACAAGACGTTACCCGCCTTCTCACGTTCCAGTCAGGCCGCAATCCTTCCATCTGGTTCAGTAACTGAAGTCACGCCATAGTTTGGAACAACCAAGGCAGCTGAACCCTGAGCCTGTTTCCTGCAGATCTTTTATAGCCCTTTTTCACCCAGGTTCTATCAATCAAGCTAATTGCCTCTCTACCCAGCAACACGGGAGGGGACAATTTACAGCTGCCAGATATTTAGGAAGAGGAGAGAGTTGGCACCAGCGACCTTGACAAGTCTACTCCTCGAAAATTCCCTAAGTTAGTTGATAAGGTCCAGGCTCCAGCTGCTGTCAATTTGATTTCTTCTTAACCTGCCCATGACTCCAACCCCACTCCTTTCTATCTCTTCCACAATGGAGTCGGGCCTAGTCACCCCAATTCATCCTGAACCATTGAATTCACCCAGCCTTTACAACTGTACTACCATACAGGATAATAGCTCAGGGGCTCAGTATTTGCCTTGCCTGCAGAAGTCTCCAATTCTGCCCCTGGAAACTTCAGGTGGGGCATAGATAGCACTGAGACTGATGAACCTAGACTATGGTTCAGTAAGAGGCAGCTTCTTAAGTTCTGCATTACCTTATCACCCTGAAAGAACATGCCACCTCATTTCCACATGGGACTGAGTCAGAGCATGATAGTATGCACAAAGAACTTTCAAACAAAAACCAGAATGATGTTTTGAATGCCTCACTAGAACATTTGCCTCCCTCTCTCTGATGAGCAAGACTTAGCGCTAATTGCTGTGTGACTTATTTGTTCAAAGTTAATCAGTGTTTAACAATTTATATTTTCCAGGCTGGGGAAATTTCCCTTATTCCCTAGTTGTGAGAGAAATTTTTTATTTGTTACCCATGGAGGTTGTTTGTAGAGCCTTTGGGAAGGTTGCCTTCTTCCTTCTTCCTTGCCAGAACAGAGTTGTGAACTAACGGTGTTGGCATACTGGTGACACTGTTAGCAAAGGAAGGATTTTGTCATTTGAAAGTCTTATTAAAAAGTGGGACGACCCATTCACAGTCACAAAAACGATCAAGGAAAGTGCTGGATTATTGCTCTGTGTGTGTGTGTGTGTGTGTGTGTGTGTGTGTGTGTGTGATTGAGAGAGAGAGAGAGAGAGAGAGAGAGAGAGAGAGAGAGAGAGAGAGAGAGCATTCACTGAAGTTGCTACAGTCACATATGTACAGATGCCCTATAGCCCAATCCGATGGTGCCTTGGCGCCTAGAGGAACCTAGTGGTGCCAAAATGGCAATTGCTATACCCTGTGGGCACCGAGACAGCTGTCCCCTTGGGGTAAGGGAGCATTTGGTCCCTTACCTTGAGTAGAATGCTTATAACAATGGGGCGCAATCCTAACCTGGAGTTAGGCTAGCACAATTAGGCCAGCAAAGTTTGGCCAGCACAACAAACACCGTAAAGTATGTTTGGACCACTCTTGGAGTCCGAGAGGCCAACACACAGCCATGCGCCTTCCTCCCTGACTCTGAGAGTGGTCCAAACACGCTTTACGGTGGCCCTTGCCTGGCAAAACTTTGCTGGCCTAACTCCAGGTTAGGATTGTGCTCTGGGTCTCCTTGGGTCTGCACTAGCTATTGAGCGGACATGAGATCAAGGAGGCCTGTGTTGGGCAGCCTGGCCACAGAGGGAATACAAGATATGTCAGCAGAAGCTGTTGCTTCCCCTTCCCCTTCCCAAGCCCGATCCTGGGAAGCCCACACGCAGGCAAGAAAGGCAGACCCCTCCAGAGGCAGATCTAAGGGGGGGGCAAATCTGTAAGTTTTGCAAGAAGCCTTACCTTGCAGTGGAAAACACTCCTCTCCTGCACTGTTCTAGCCAATCCTCACAGGGAACAGCAACTTCTTGGCGTTGCTTACTGGCTACAGCAGCAAGGGAGAGGAGGGATTTACATGACAGGGTAAGGCTTCTTGCAACACTTACAGATTTGCGCCCCCCCCTTAGATCCGCCTCTGGACCTCTCTCCCCTCATTGTTCTATGCAATTGTTCTCTGCATTGTTTTCTGCACCTTGTCACCCTGGGTGTCATCTGCAAACTTAGGCTACTGTACTGTTTACCCCTCAACTGCAGATAAACACAAACAAATGTATTAATAATATGAAATAGGATAAATGATAGGATATTTAATTATATCCTATTGAGATAAATAATAGGATAAATAATAATCATAAAACACTTTAACAATAAGCATATATACATTATCTTCTGAGTGTGCAAAACACTTTGCAAGTATTACCCTGATACAGTTCTTGCAACAACCACGTAAGATATATCAGTAATATCTCCGTATTGCAGTTCAATCAATTGAACAGTATTTATATACTGCTTTTCAACAAAACGTTCACAAAGTGGTTTACAGGGGGGGGGGGAAGCTAAATGGCTCCCAATCAAAAGGGCTCACAATAAAATAATAATAATGCAGAACACCACCAGCAACAGCCACTAGAAAAGACACTGTGCTGGGGTGATGAGGGACAATTACTCTCCCCCTGCTAAATATAAGAGGAGCACCACTTGAAAAAGTACCTAGTGATTGCATGGCAGAGAGGAGATTGAAATTGGGGAAGTCCTGCTTTGCAACACAGTCTCTTAGCTATTATGCTACACCATAATAGCCATTAAGCTCTCATGATAGCCTTTATGCTCTTAGTCAATAAGCCATTAAGCTTATATGTACACTTCCACATTTTGCTTAAGCAGGATCAAGCTCAGAGAAAAATGAGTTGCTCTCTTCGAGTGGTAACCTACTGACATGCAATGCAATGACTTGAGAAACTTGGATCCATACAGGTTCCAAGCATGGGACAGTGTGTGGGAGAGGATGCCAGTCGGGACAGGCAGTGCATGAAATGTTTCCCCCTCCTTACCTGATACCAATCATCTCTCTTGTTCCTCCTCCTGCACTGATGCTCTGAATTAGAAAAGAAGGGGGAGATGGAGCACAAGAGAAAATATTGGGGGGGGGAGAGGAAGTGCAGAACAAAGGGACATAAAAAAAATACAGAGACCTGAAAAAGCAACAGCTGACTGTATGATTACATACACAGCTCTGTAAGGGAGGCATTTACCACTTCTGCTTCAGCTCCCCAAACCCCTCGAGGCATGAGTGAGGCGCTACAATTAGGGCATATCCTCTTTAAGGAGGGTGGCATCTTTCCGTCACAAAATTGACATTTTTATTTTCCCTGTTTTTAAATTTTTAAATTTTTTTTTTAATGAGGAAGTCAATCGGAACCTGAACCAGAATCCAAAACTGGGTCTTAGACAGGCTTTTTCAGTGAATCAAAATGGGTCCCAGTCCTAAAAATCTCATGATTACCTTGAACTAAAACCTAAACACAAAAAAGTGGAAACTGCTTATGAAAATCAGGCACTCAGCTTTCCGGTTTCCCCCCATTTTGCTTTAAATGAACTTCTAAAATATCCACGACCTTTTTTACTTTGAGTTAAAGTGTTATAGTTGGATTTTAATTTACAGAGTTAGACTGCAAGGAAAAGCCTGATGTTATTCTGCATGAAATATCTTCCACTTGGTTCATAGTCCCCTCATGGAATCATTTTCCAAAGACGGTGTCTGAATTGGAGAATCAGAAAAAAAATACTGATGTATCTGAATTGAATCTCAATTTTTAATGATCCAGCTCCTTGTTTTTAATAGCTTGTGTTGCTTTTAGGCCAAGGTTGTGATATTGAGGTGTGTTGACTCAGTGGCTGATTTTCGAAGGGTTGCCTTCTGTTTATAGTTTTTATGGCTTGTTGTATTTTGGGATCTCTGTCCTTAATAAGTAAAAATCTCATGATGGACTGAGGTTTGTCCCTATTTTTTATTTTCATTACCTCTTTCTCAAGAAAGAAACCCCACTGCAAAACACAAACTTTCTCATGAACGATGAAATGCAAGTGATGAAATTACTATGCCTTCTGTCATCTTATTGACGCATTATTAGTCACCTGTTTTTAAACGGCACATTTCAAAATTAGGAACAATGTGGCTAGATTTTGCCCTGCTGACAGTGTGAAGAGCTGCCTATTTGTCAGGTTGGTGGTAACCCTTCATTTGCAGTTGTGTGTTCTGATGTGTGGAAAGAAGGCCAAATACAACTCCCTCCTTCCATCCATACTTCCTCTCCCCCATGCTCCCTGAATTCAAAAAGGAAGCAGGGATGCTAGCCCACTCCTCTAATTTCCTCTCCTCCATCTCATTCTTCCTTTTCAGAGATGCTGTAGCCCTGTCCTCCTCATTTCCCCTTCCACTCCATCCCCTCTTCCTTTCTGAATCCCAGAAGCAAGGAGGAGTGGTGGCTGCTATGGATGAAGGTGGACGACCCACCAGTCAACCCCAGGGCAAGCCCTGGACAGAGACTCAGCTGAGAACAGAGAAGAACCAGGATGAATTCTCTGTTTAGCTGTGAAGTTCCCTGTGGATGATCTTTGACCAGGACACTATTTCTCAGCCTGTCCTACCTCACAGGATTTCATGAAGATAAAATGAAGGGGATAATGGTGTACCACCTTGAGCTCCTTGGACGAAGGAGTAATAGAAATACAGTCACTCCTCCTGGTCGGCTAGGGTTAGGTTTTTTGAAAATCCTTGTGGATAGCGAATTCAGAGAATGAACCATTGATCCTTTGGGATCAATGGAGTTAAGTGCAAAGTGTACCTTTGCCATCAGAAGAAACCAGCGGAAACTCTCAGGAAGTCAGCAGAGTGTCACGGGGACTGCCACTCCACTGTTACAGTATTTTATGTTTTATTTGCACGTATTTAAACATGTCTATATGTATGATGTGTGTATTTTTACATATTTGTGTGTGTGTGTGTGCGCTTATATGTAAGCCATTTATATACGTGTGTGTGTGTGTGTGTATTTATACATCTAACATCCTTGATTTATACATACGATAGTACTGTACGCACATGTGTACGTGCATTCTAGGGCTGCCCGGGAGGGCGGGGCTCGCGCGGGCTCCGCCTCCTCCTCGCGCCCGGAGGGGCGGCCGTGCCCTTCACCCCTTCAACGTCTCCTCTCCCCCTCCCTCCCCTCTCTCTGCCGCGCGCAGGAGCCGTTTATGTCGCGCGCGGCGCCCAGGCGCGCCCCTCCCCCTTCACAACGGCTCCCGTCGCCCCTCGCGACGGCCCCAAGTGGGCATGACGACGACGAGGGCAGAAGCCGCGGGACTGTGAGCGCATCGGCAGCAGCTCCATCTCCCTGCGGAGCGCGCGGCAGCGGCATCACCACATCCTCGGCGTCGTGCTCTCGCCCCCCTCCTCCCGCTGAGGGGCTGACAGGAGGAGAAGAGGCGGGGCGAAAGGTTTGGGGTGGAGCCGGAGGAGGCGGACGACGGGGGGTGAGTCTGAGGGAGCTGGGGAGGGGCGGAGGGTGGCGGCTCGAGGGCTGGTCTGAGCGCTAGTGCTGGACTGTGGACTCTCTGTGTAGATGAGGAAGACGACAGTGCCCTTGAGCATGTGCCGAGTGCCTTCCCTTAAATCACTGCAACTTGAAATGAACAGAAAGACGACGCCCTTGACCATTTGCAGAGTGCCTTTCCTGAAATAACTAAGGCTTGAAAATCAACACAAGTGCCGCTGCATGCCTTCTCCTCAAGAACTGCAGCTTGAAAGGAAAAGATGCCCCTGACCATGTGCTGTGTCTTCTAAGAAAAGTTACCACGTGTCTCCGTGATTTGATATGACTTCCAGGCAATGCATGACGAATGCCCCAATCGCTTGCTTGCTGCACAAAAAGGGGAGCGGGGGAGCGGGAATAAGTAAATTCTACTTCAGTGCAGGGGCAAAGTCGGACTTGTGAGCTGCTGGTAGCTCTTGGTAGCATGCAGCCTGCTCCCTTGCTCTAGCAAATTCTTTTCTACATTTAAATATGAGGAGGGGGAGAAACCAGGACTGTGAGGATTGTATTTATTAATGATCTGCTGCTGCTGTGTGTTGTTTCTTGGAAAGATCCCCTGTCATGTTGTCTTGCTCTGGCGATTTTTTTCCCTTCAGTTAAATATGGGGGGATCACAGTAGCTCTTTGCCCATGAGTCATTTTGTTCCATATCTCACATATCTGATGGTTGCCTATCCCTGCCTCAGTGATTGAAAGTACATTAAACAACCCTTGATGAATCGGCAGGATGACGGGTTGCTGTCAATGAGGCAAAAGCATTGAACCCACTTGTTGCTAAACAGGCCGATTATATTTCTCAGAGGTTACAGAGGCAAGGTTTCTTGGTTCAACTTGCACTGTTTTCACACTCCCCTATTCCAACATAAGCCAGTCGGTCACAGATCTAACCCTAGTATAGGTATTTTGAGATCACTTGCACCAAGGTAAAAGAAATTACCTGAGCGCACCATTTAAAAACCCATCTTCCTTAAAACCCAGACAGAAAGTGTGCAGTCTGCAGAATCAACAACAGAAATGAGTTCCTCTGGACAGAGCCAAAGTGAAATTGATTCAGAAAGAGCTGCTACAAATACGAGAAGTGTGGAAATAGAGTCGCGCTGCACCTACCCAAATGAGAGGCGGGAGAGAAATCAAATTTACACTCTTCTGAATATCAGTAATGGCATAAATGAACATGAGGAAAGGCCCTTGGAGTGTGTGAATGGAACAGGATGGGAGGATGCGGTGAGTGAAAATTTAATGTTGTGAACCTTTCAGTTACCCATGACTTCAGAAAAAACAGTATCTGCTGTAGGACAACGTAGGTGACCCTTTGTACTCTGGCTGTCTTAGAGGGATTTAGGGAAAGAAACAAAAGGATTTTTCAAGGAGTGCATACTGTAGTGTTAAAAGCCACAACGCATTTGTGTGCAAAGTCAAAGGGGAGAAGGCGGCTAAGTGGTTACAAAATGGTTTTCATCCAGTGGCAAAATTGCAATTGCGATACTCACCTCATGGGGAGAGAATTGTGCAGTCTGGGTGCCACCACCAATGTCCTTTCATGCATCATTGCCAGATGTGTACATGCCAGATGCCACTAATGGAAGGACATTGCAAAAGGGCCCTCTCTGATTATTTCAGGAGTGGACCTCTTTATTATGGAAGGACACAGCAGAGCTAGCACCCTTCATATCAACTACTCATGATGTAGGGAAGTCCACCTAATGCTTTGAGAACTCTGCCTCTAAACAAATATATATGATGTGATAGTGAGAAAATTCTTTTGTAGTGAAGCAGTCAAGCAAGGCTACAAATATGGTGTACATTACTATTTATGTACAAACAAGAGTAGTACAGTGCTGTATGTTACAAATAGCAAAAAGATGAAAAAATAAGAAATAGATTGATAGATTTTATAGACCAAGACAATTATCAACATAAATGTTTATGTGGATACTTCATATATTGTTGGTTTGCTAGGTCAAAATGTGAAAAAATTCAGCACTGAAATACGGGTATCTAAAGAGGCACATGCTGGAGGGGGGGCAACCTTTTGACACAGGAGTAGCTGTTTTATTTATTTATTTTTTTAAAAAACGTTATGAATGAAACTTAAATAAATTGTGTAAGCTCTCTTATGAGGAAGCTGCGAGATTATGCCTAGGGGTGGTTTTGTTGTTGTTGTTCTTGAAAACTGTTTCGGGGGCATTCGCCTTTTGGTGGTTAAATATCTGAATAAAAACACAAAACACCGCATTTTGGTGTTTTGATATTTTCCAGAAATTAAAATAGACTATTTTTCCAATTAGAAATAATACTATGGCTGCATCTGCTGACACGATGTCACCTGTATCATCTACCTAGTATACTTTTAAAGCATTTAAAATTAATAAAAATGAGAACTTGATTAGAATAAAAGCACATAACACCACAATTTGCTATTTTAATCAAGGAATTTTGGAAAAATCATCAAAAACACATACCCTAATTATGCAGTCTCTCCAAAACTAGATGTGATAGGGCAAAACTGATGCCATTTTTTGCATCAGCCACACAAATATATTCAGGGATAGGTCTACCTTTTAAGGCAGCAAAATGTGTGTTGGCCTGTGGGTCAGTGTAACACCAATATTTAAAATGGATACAGAGGGTATACAGGAAATTAGGGGCAGTCAGCCTAAAGTCTGTTCTGGGTAATTGGTGGAAAGTAGTTCCATTCAAAAATCCAACAATGATGCCCCAGGAAGGTTTTATGAGAAGTTGTCTACCTTCTTCATGGAACCATCCCCTCTGTTAGAGGTAATGAGGGGGTAATCAATAATCTTAATCTGGTCCTCCCTCTGCATTCGGTGTTTTTGCCTAAAAAAGAAAAAAAGAAAAAAGAAAAAAAAAGAAAACTAACATAATTACTCCTTTGTTGCATCTGATCAGTCACCAATAATAGGGTCTCCAAACTATGGCTCCAGAGCCACATCTGGCCCAGCACAAGATTTTATCAGGCCCACTGAAATTTTTTTGTCAGAGCATTTGCTAATATTTGATATTTTTACTAATGTATATCATTTCTCAGTTTAAGCATAGCAGTTTCTTTGTAATTGTCACAGTTTTGTTCTGAATCATAAAATGCTGATTATTAAAAAGATTCAAGTAAAACTTTTTTCATTCATTTAAATTTCATTCATTTAAATTTACAGTGTGTCCTCTTTTGTATGTTGTCAGAATGTGCCTTTTGTCCTGTAGCCTTTTATGTGCTTTCACTTTACAATTTGTATTTTTTCTCCTTTGGGATGACTTAGAGCAGCTGACCCTAAACTATAGGTTTGTGACCCACCAGTGGATCAGGACCCAATTTTTGGTGGATTACAACTGACAAGGTAGACTAGGCTATGCGCATCAAAGGTTAAACAACCTGCTACATGTGAGAACTACTGCCCCAAAAGTGGCTGGCAAACTGAAACTTTTTTAGGTGGGTCCCAATGCTAAAACATTTGGGAACCACTGATCTAGGACACTTATATTCTCATTCCTTAGGGAAGTTTTGGTAAAACCAGATGCTATCCGGCTCTTGTTGGTTTTTCCCCAGGGATCAATTTAAAAGTTGCTTGGCAGCCTTTTTTGATGTTCAGTAGTCTGGTTGGTTTAAGTGCATCCTATCCCTTTTGCACATGTTTGGTTTGTCCCATAATCTTGCCCAGTGCCAAACAAATCCAAATCGCTCTTCCTGATACCATCTTGACACTCATCCGTACATTGAGACACCTCAGCTTTGTCTCTCTAAGTAGCCCTAACCATGGAACAGGTAGCATTTTCAAAAATGCTATCCTGAGGTTCATGGTCTCTGGCATCAGGTAAATTTGATTTCCATGTCTGTCTACTCCTCCCAGCCTAGCAGTTCGAAAGCACCTACATGCAAGCAGACAAATAGGGACCACTTCGGTGGGAAGGTAACAGCGTTCCGTGCGCTACGGTGTATAGTCATGCCGGCCACATGACCATGGAAGCTTGTCCTTGGACAACACAGCAGCTCTACAGGCTTTGAAACGGAGATGAGCACCGCCCCCTACAGTTGGTCACGACTAGACTATTCGGTCGTGGGGAAACCTTTACCTTTACCTACTCCTAAAGTCATTGGTGCCAACATGCACCATGTGTCTACCAGCCCATTTTGACAACATGACATCTGCAACCTTTGCAAGCAGCAAACATGTCACCATGTGCTCGATATGCCTGCCACTCATCACTCCTAAGTGATCCTAATGTTCCTAATGATCAAATCACTCACTGCAAAGAGCCCCTGGAAGACTATTCTCACCGCAATACGGGTTCAAGGAAAGGTTCCCTTCTAAAGGAGCACTTCTCTCTTCCTCAGAATGATGCCCTGCTGTGACTTTCATTCAGTATGACAGCAACGGAGTCTGGGAGCAGGTTGGATCTATCAAAGTCCTCATCCACATTCCTTATTCTCACCTTCTCCAGATCAGCTCCTTTATAATTAAGGGAATAAACGTGTTTCCTGAGATACACTCACCCCCCAAAGATTTGTTTACCCCAAAGATACACTCACAACTTATGCTGAACAGGCAGATAGTCATACAATATATTGGAAAGCGTGAATCGAGAACTACCAGATGTACAAGCTGGTTTCCGAAGAGGCAGAGGAACTAGAGATCAAATTGCCAACATTTGCTGGATCATGGAGAAAGCAAGAGAGTTCCAGAAAAACATCTACTTCTGCTTCATTGACTATGCCAAAGCCTTTGATTGTGTGGATCACAACAAACTGTGGCAAGTTCTAGAAGAGATGGGAGTACCAGACCACCTTATCTGTCTTCTGAGAAACCTGTATGCGGGTCAGGAAGCAACAGTTAGAACTGGACATGGAACAACCGATTGGTTTCAAATTGGAAAAGGAGTACGACAAGGCTGTATACTGTCACTCTGCTTATTTAATTTATATGCAGAGTACATCATGAGGACGGCAGGGCTGGATGACTCACAAGCTGGAAACAAGAGTGCTGGGAGAAATATCAACAACCTCAGATATGCAGACAATACCACTCTAATGGCAGAAAGTGAGGAAAACCTAAAGAACCTTCTGATGAGGGTGAAAGAGGAAACTGCCAAAATTGGCTTGAAGCTCAACATCAAAAACCTAAGATCATGGCAACCACTCCCGTCACTTCCTGGCAAATAGAAGGGGAAGAAATGGAAGCAGTAACAGACTTTATTTTCCTGGGCTCCAAGATCACCACAGATGGTGACTGTAGCCATGAAATTAAAAGACATTTACTTATTGGGAGGAAAGCTATGGCAAACGTAGACAACTTAATAAAAAGCTGAGACATCACCCTGCCAACAAAGGTTCGCATAGTCAAAGCTATGGTTTTCCCAGTAGCAATGTATGGCTGTGAGAGCTGGACCATAAGAAAGGCAGAGCGCCGAAGAATAGATGCTTTTGAATTATGGTGTTGGAGAAGACTCTTGAGAGTCCCCTGGACTGCAAGGAGATCCAATCGGTCAATCCTCCAGGAAGTCAAGCCTGATTGCTCCCTGGAAGGACAAATCCTGAAGCTGAAGCTCAAATACTTTGGCCACCTCATGAGAAGAGAGGACTCTAGAAAAGACCCTCATGCTGGGAAAGATTGAAGGCAAAGGAGAAGGGGGCGGCAGAGGATGAGATGGTTAGACAGTGTCACCGAAGCGATGAACATGAAATTGGGTGAACTCCGGAAGCTAGTGGAGGACAGGGAGGCCTGGCGTGCTGTGGTCCATGGGGTCGCAAAGAGTCGGACACGACTTAGCGACTGAACAACATATTGGAAAGCATCCATCCCTTGTGGTTTTCTATCTCTATAACTAGTTTCATTTATTTGTTTTGGTTTGCTTTTTTTGGTGGGGGGAAGGTTCTTATAGCTTCTTTAATTAGAACATATCTAACGCCCCACTGAGAGCCTATAATGAAATATGTTTTCAGATTTTTCTAGGATTTCATTCCAGCTACACTGTTTTAAGGATAACTTAAAATGAAGGCAAGAGCTTTTACTATTGACTACAATTTTGACTTTATCTTTTTTGCGTCAGAATATGCCTAGAGTTAATATTATTGAGAAATAACCTGAGCATTTGCTAAACTTTAGCTTTGTCACTTATAATAAACTTAATGTCATTAGCTAATTGTATTTGATCTCTTCACAATAAAAGCTCCTCTAGTTAATATGTTCATTTCTTTCTGCTCCCAGGTACAAGGCTGGAGCAAAACAGCTCCATTTGCTTATCTTCAGTTACAGAAGAGATCCAGAAGAACAAGGACAAGTGAATCTGTTGGTGGCTGCTTATATTGCTTAGATATGATTCAAGTTCCTGACAAATGTTTGGAGCAAGACCCCAAGACTATAGATCAGTTGAAATCTGATTTCAAAAGTTCCTGTGCAGCCACAGATAGTGTTCCAGAAAAACAAGAGACTCTGCTTTGTTCTAATGCACCTGCAAACTCTTCTTCTGCAACAGAGGACACTAAAAAAGAAAGCTGCTATGGTAAAGTATACTCTACCCAGCCATCCCTAGGGGAAAAGAAAAAAATGTCCTTAAAGGAAGCTCAAGCTTCTCTAAGTGAAAGGAAGGCTTTTTTAATGAAAGAGAGCCAGCTCTTCCAGGCAGAAAAAAAAACAGTGCCAATCAGAGAGTATAGTATACTGCCTCCCAGCAAGCCTAAAAGTCTAGAAACCTTGAAGTGCAAAGATATAAAAAGCCAGGAATCTTCTTTATGTAACTTGGCCAGCTCCGAAACAACTTCGATTAAGTCATCATTGCCACCTCTGAAAGAATCAACTCTCAAAAGCAGCCTGGATTCTTCACCAAAGAAAAGTAAGACAGTTATTTCCCAGGGAAGAGAAAAAACATGCCGAGCTGTTTCAGAGACAATTTCCCGCACTCATGTTTTTAAGCTCAATCAGCACAAATGTGACAAAGACATAGACATAATGGGCAAAGCAGTGAAAGAGCCAATAAAAATGCAGGAAATAGCCTCTTCTGTCTCAAAGCTTTCCAAGACTTCATTCATCTCAAGAAATTCCGATCGGTGCTACTGGCGCTGTGCTCTTTTACCAAATAAAAAACTTGCAACCATGCCTAGTTGGATTGCACTGAGAAGAAACGATCACCTCAACAGCATGCATTGCCTGCATACGAAAGGAGATCAAGGCAGCAAAGCCCATGAGATTCAAGAGCCTTGCGCCAGGAGTAGGAGTCACAGTGGAACCATACTAGGAAATGAGCCAAAAACGCAGGGGACCCCACTGCTTTCTGGACTATTCCCTTCCTTAACGGTCAGCCGTGTTGCAATGACTGGATTGCCTTCTAGGCTGACCTGACGTTTTAAATTGTAATTTCATGTTGAGCTGTTTATGGATTTGTTTGGAGCATTCAAAATGATGAGAGAAGATATTGAAGGTGCACTGTAAAGCAGTGTGGACATTTGTTGTTTTGCAGAAGTGGAATGTTGTCAGCATTGACTATTACTCATTTCTGTACAAAACTTAAAATGTCCATGTACCACCTCTTCCAATATAATAATGGTTTTGGTTGATCTTTAAATACATTTTGTTGAACCTGTAGCTTCTGGTTTTCAGAGATGAGTCTCCGTAAAGTGCAATGCTATTATGAGGCCTAGGATCAGCCAAACCTTCATGTCTATAAAAGTGTAGTAGCACAGCTCTTGTTGAAAAGAGACATGCTGTTGCAGCCCTTCCAGTCCCATCCCCCCCCCCCCACACACACACACAGTATACAGGTACAGGCTGCTTCACATTATGCTGTTCAGTTTGGTCCATAAGGTTATTATGGACCACTGCATGACCAGCATGGCCTTCATACTGGGTATTCTCAGTGGTGCTACTGCACCGGACTGAGCATGCAGGAACAATGCAGAGTCATGCCCCCAGCCTGCCAAGCCTGCAGAATTTGGGAATCATCAAGCTGGATCCAGTCCCTTATAGTCTAATCACTGACACGTAGGAATTTTGAGGTGAACATATTTTCTCCTTTAGGCATATTAGCGCATGCCTAAAGGAACGATAAGATCTTGGGTAGGATCTGAAGAAAAAACTTGTTCACCTCAAAATTCGTACAGGATTTAATGATCAGGATTTGTATTATTAGGAGCTCTTGTTGTTGCTGCCTGCCAGGTATGGAAAACTAGGTGTTGGATACCTGGCAGGCTTTGCTATATGGCTGGTGGTTTGCATTCAGTTTGGTGAGTCACAGGTTATGCAGGCGTTGCTTAAGTACTTGCTTAAGGCCTTGCTTAAGAACTGAGGAACATAATTAATTCTCTACATAGCTTAGCCACAGAGAGTGACCAGATATAGTTACATCATTTTTCAATGCCCTTTGATTCTGTTAGTCATTTTTAAATGCTGTATAAACTCTTTAAATATAATTTTCCTTTTTTGAACAATTTGTAGATGTAAAGAAAACTAAAAATTTTGTTGTATTTTTCTCTGTGTAAGATTATATATTCTTGGATTTGGTTCAGAGCTCAATCCTAACAAGCGCCAGTACAACCAGGCTGCAATGACGTGCGCTCTATCCTACACAGGCTGGGAGGCTGCTGGAGGTCACCTTGGGTAAGGGGATTTTTTCCCCTTACCCTATGTAACACCCTAGCTTGCCCTACGGGGCTACTCAGATCTGTGCCAGTGAGTCAGCTGATGCAAATCCGAGCAGCCTGTGAGTGAGGGTTAGCTGCTGCTAATCCTGACCCATTCCCCCCTCCCCCATGCCTTCCTGCCATCCTCTCCTATCCCCTGCTCTGCCATGCGCAAACCTACCTGCTTTGGCTGTTGCAGGTATGGGATCTGGCGCTGGTAATCCAGTAATCCTTCTGCCAGCACAGCCTGCTCCTGAGTTGGTGCAAACATACTTTGCAGTATGTTTGCGACACTCGGGAGCCAGTGCTGGGGGCCTGCACCAACGCAGCAGCATGTTTGAATTCGGCTGTAAGTTAGGTAAGCTTCCCCTCCCCATCCATGCCAATTTAAGTAGCTCACATTCCTTTATAGTCTAGGTAGTTCTATTAAAATATTTTTCTGTATGCACAGTGGCAGCCTATTCCTCAGTATTTCTGTCCCAAGAGATTTTTCCATCATCACCTGCCATAATTATCCTACCTACACCTTATCTGATGCATTTGGAGTAGCAGGAAGGTAATAACATTTCTGGATATTTGATTACAAGAGTCCCAATGTCACTTTAAAACCATGATTCTGGTGGTTCATTTATTTTTGCTGAATACCCAGAAACTTGGAAGTAGCGCCCTTCTCATAATGACCATGCAAAACACTGTTACAAATATTGTTTGAGACTAAACAACCATGGGCCTATAAGCATGCACTTTGGCGTCTCATGCCTGAAAGACAAAAGAGCTGAATGAACTATTTGATGCAAAAGCAAGGGATCTCCAGCAACCATTGATGTGCCCAACCCTAAAGAAGTATGTGCAAAAATTTTGCAGGCTAGGTATCAAAATGCATTCTTTCCCACATGGGCAGTTGTGACATCTCCCAGCGTGTGATCAGGTCACTTGCAGAGGTGGCTGGCAGACATTTCCGTGATGATAGTTGCTGTACAAAAGATTGAAAAAGTTGCTGCCAGACATATCTGTGGTGATCCTAATCCCATGTTATATTACACTTAACCACAGGTTTGTCCTGTGGGTAAGAATTGTATTGCACAAATTGGCTGACTTCAAAGTGAAAGAATCAGTATCAGCCGAAGCTGAAGGAATTTTACAATATTTATTCCTATGTTGGTAGAGGATAATTGTGGATTGGCCTCAGTTCTTTAAATTGGACTGAGGACATTTTGAACAAAATCGTTAAACAGTCTCAACATGGAATAAAGAATGCCCCCTAATAGCTAGTCATTTTTCTAGGAAAAGTCAGTTACTACTGAAAAAGGTTTATGCCCATCATTGCCCAGAAATTCTATAATATGCAAGAAACCATGCATAGCTATTTGTAGAAGTATGGGACTTAAAGCCAATCGTTCATACGTGATATGAACTCACCATCAATTTGTATTGCTTAGAAAAAAATCCTGGAATTTGTATTGTATTTATTCTACTTTAGAACTGTGTGTGTTTGGTGCTTTTTATCTTCTCCACTCTATGTGTGTGACATAAAACATGTATTGCTAAAAACTGCAGAACTATTTAATTAGTTCAAAACAGACTTTCAACAAACTTTTCAAAGAAAAAAATAGGTGCATACAGACAACCATTTACCAAATCATAGATACTCACCACAGACCAAAATATAATGATATACATTTATATTTAGGGCCTGAATAAATTGTGATTTGTTTCAGTATAAAATAAGTAAAATTAATGTAGTTTATTTTAAAATAATTTTATTCTAATGTAAAATGAATGTAGTTTATTTTTTATTCATTGTATAAATAAATACAACATCGATTTTCTAAGTGTGGTCACTTATTCACACCGATGAATAAAAATGATGCTGGACAGGCAAATGAAAATGCAGTGTCCTCAAGTGTGAAAAGGAGAAACAAAAATGATTTGCAGTGTGATTTACCAGCATGAGATTGCTGAAGAACTCATGCTCAACATAATGTAAGGTATGCTTTCCAATGCAATAGTAGAAAATAGAGTCCAAAAAGGGATCTGGCATTGCAATATATAATGTACAATCTTTGGGCATAATCTAGCAAGCCAAAGGCTGCAATCCTAGGCACATTTCGCCAGGAGTTAGCCTAGTTGTTGCAGTACACAAGACTTCCTAGTAAATATGTAGAGGAACAAGGTGTAGCACTGATTTCAAGGGAACAAATTTAACCATGTGCTTGTCTCATTGTAATCAGTTGGTCTTAGAATTGTTTACTTGCACTTAACATGTCCTTTGTTATTACTTTCTCCCTGTTCCTGAGATGCAACCATTTGAGTGGCTGTATGATTAGAGAGAAGACAGAAAAAAGAGACAACTGCTTTTTTTTTGCTCAGATCTTTATTATACTTTGTCCACCAAAGTTCAGGGAAAACTGATTTTGAAAATCAGATTCTATTGATTTTTCCTTTCACAAGCATTTCAAGAGGAATGCTTTTTATTCAGAATGTATATCACAAAGAATGACATACTTCTGTAGTATTTCTTAATCGTTAGCATTTGGCACTGCGATGAAAATACAGAGCTGACATGATAAACTCAGAGCACAATCCTATCAGGGCACATCAAGCACTGATGCAGCTGTGCCAATGGGGCATGTGCTGCATCCTGTAGGGGGGTCCTGTG
Organism: Lerista edwardsae; assembly: GCA_029204185.1. Classification (NCBI taxonomy): domain Eukaryota; kingdom Metazoa; phylum Chordata; class Lepidosauria; order Squamata; family Scincidae; genus Lerista; species Lerista edwardsae. The sequence goes on along the minus strand of JAJKFI010000011.1, from coordinate 13,056,180 downwards.
GCATCTTGTGGAGGCCTCTTCCACGTAAAGGAACATTTACTTCGGGGATTACCTTGGGGCTGCATTGAGGCTGTATTGGTACTGGAAAGTTGAAAAGGATTGGGCCCTAAGAGTTTAACATCATTGATCATAATGAACCACTTAACTTTATTATTAGCCTGTAAACTGCTTTATGACCTTTGTTGAAAACTGGTATATACTGTTTAACTACTTCCGTGTGTCTAAGATTTGTTGTTCTTGTAATACCCCCATGTCAAATCATTTATTTTAAACCAGAAAAGGGAGTTTACACTGAGATAGGCAAGAAGAACTTGGTAAAAATTCAGCACCAGTTTCAGACAGAATCTTAGCCAAATATATCCTATTATGTGTTCACGGCTACAAAGTGGATTCATATTTTTGCTACAGCAATTAGGTGCTCCATATTAATTTGAATGCAACATGTGTTTTTTGTTTCCCCCAGGAACATAGCTGGGGGAGAGCTACTCCTTTTGCATACTTTAAAATCCCCAAGAAACCCAAGAAACGAAGAATAAGCAAAGTGGTCTCCAACTTATCTCACCAGAATGTTGTGTCCACTCCAAAGAAAAACATGGCTTGGATAACACACTTGGCTCAAGATCAAACAAGACCCAACTGGGCATTTAGAGGAGAAGAAACAGTTTCAAGCAACAAAGAAATTCAAGTTTGCTGTATCAAGCCATACAACTACATCCCAATGATGATAGCCAGTGCTGAGGGAAAAAGGGTGAGAGGCAAATTAGACTCCATTCAGACATATCTAGGTGAAAAGAGGACCTTGCCAATAAAAGAATACGAGAATAAGTCCTTGCAAAGCCCAGAAGTCCTGCAGTGTAAGAAGATTGGCCTGCCAAAAGTGATCCATGGTGACCCTCCTAGCAGCTTGAGCTGTGTCACCCTAAATGCATTGCTGGTCTTCAGACCAGATAAAGAAGGGATCATCAATGTGCACCTGGAACCCCCTCTAAAGACCGAGGCAATTGTAAACAAGAGAGCTGAGAAAGGGAATAGCACTCCAACTAAAACCGCCTCCTATATCCGTGGAACTAAAAAAGTAAAGCCAAAAGGGGGAAAAAAAGTTGGTAGGATGAATATAACGAAAAAGCAAATAAAAAAATCATGTAACACCCGTTGATTGGTCCATGGCGTCCAGAGACATTTTGCCTTGCCCTCAAAACGGTTTGAATTTTTTTCTGAATAGAAGCATTTAACATTACTGTACATGTAGCTCTTTGTCAGTTAGCAGAAGGCAGTCGCTGCTAGACTGATTTCAAAGGGATACAGATAACTTCATTAGTAACGCAACTGCAAGCTCTGACTATCAATAAGCTAAAGCAGTAGTTCCCAATCTGCGGGTCAGGACCCCCAAAGGGGGGTCGCAAACTGAATTTCAAGGGGTTGCGAAGAGCTTGGGGCAGCTATCTTAAAAAGATGGACACCACCATCTTGGAAGCTTCAATTTGGCTAGGAAAGATCACTTCCACATTAAACTGCCACTTCCTCAATGCTTGCAGCTGCTATGAAAATTAGCCTTGCTGGGGGCTCATCTTTGTATGTGCATATACATGTGAAGAAGTCCCTCCTGGGTCTCTTTCTGAGCAGGCATGTCACGCCTTCCATGTGCATGCCTAGGTGAGTCTCAGCACACAGGAAAGAGGAATGTAAATACTCTGAAGACTTTCTAAAATCTGGCTTTACCATGTTGATTAGCAATGGCATAAAGAAGCCACAATGCATTCTGTGCAGTGTTGCTCTCTGTGCCGAATCAATCATTGAACTCAAAGCATTCAGAACATTCTAGAAGGATGTGGAGTTCCTTCGACTTTCAAAAAGTGTGGTTTATTAAAAACAATGACTTCACTTCCTGCTTAATGACATAACTTCTGGCCCTAGGTCTTAGGGGGGTCCCAACCAATGCAGGGGAGTGGCAATTAGATGCAAGAATCCTGTTGTCTTGTGTCCTCCTTGAGGCATCTGGTGGGCCACTGAGACCCAGGAAGCTGGACTACAGGGGCCTTTGGTTGATCCAGTGGGGTTCTTCTTATTGTACCTAAAAAAGGGGGTCCCAGTGCAAAAGAAAAAGTGAGAACCACTGACCTAAAGCTTTAGTTGTAAGTTGTGGTCGTTTTAATCAGCCAGGCCAAATATTAAGGGGTGGGCTGCAGGTTAAGGTCACTTGTTTTAAAAGGTATTTTAGATCTAGTATGTTCCTATAATGAGAATTTTAAAAAAATTACAAGTTGAACATTCCTTATAACGTACCACAAATCCAAAATACTGCAGATGATTTTTTGCATGTGCGTGAGGAATTTTGCTTACACAGAGGGGCAGTTTCTCTGCCCTTGAAATCACCCATCCCCAAGATAAGGACCCCTCCTAAGGATCTTAGGATATGGGGGAAAGAATGAGTTGTGTGTGGGGGAGGGGCCTTCCCCCAGCGCCTCCTCCTGCTCCTTCCTCAGGCAGGTTGTATGTTACGGACCCTGAAAGGACAGTTTACTCCTATCTTGCTGGGAGCTGAGAGACGAGCTTGTCACTTGGGACTGCAAGAAAGAGAGAACTGAGAACTCCTCCAAAGAACGCGGAGCGCCCTTGATGCACATAACCGATTTGTCTTGTCAGTTTCATGACCAATCAAAAATAGGGTCTTGACCCACAGTTTGGGAACCATTGCTTTAGGGCAAGGCCTATCTTTGTTGTCCATAAGGTTTCCAAAAGTGAATGCCAGCACTACCACCCCTTCCCACTAGTTGTGCTCCTGAGTTTAGGAATTATCTTCTCACTTCCATTCATCTGTTCGGCCACTCTCAGTTCCACCTCTGCATCAATATAGCTGTTCCTTCAGGGTTTTTTGCTAAAAGACCTAGACTCTTTTCCAGACCCCATTAAATCAATGAGCAGAGAACAAATGCCAGAAAATATATAAATGCAACAGTAGTTGACCAAACAGCAAAAGCAGGAAAACTCTCAGGTGTTAAGGCAGAAAGACCTTTATTTGTTTGTTGTTGTGGGTACATTTCATTGGATGCAGGTAAGCCCTACTCCAGAACCGTTTCAGGTCAGTTTTCTTCATTCAGGACAGGAGTTCAGTTACTTAAAGCTCACAATATTTGCAACTATGCATGCAGGTGCACATGTGTATGGGTGTGCACAAACACCTAGTGCACAGAGAATTCAGTAATCACTTCATTGCTCAACAGCAAATGGTGGAAGTCTGGCTTTAGAGGCATGCTTATACAAGAGTACTGAAGTGTCACTGAATGCATTTGTTCTCTATTAGCTGCCTGCTAGGCTGTGTGCCTGAATCAAAGGAGCCTCGTGGCACCTTAAAGGGCAACAGATTCACTGTAAACAGACTGTTCTTCAATAAAGCAAGCAACCAAGAATTAGAAATAAACTATCCTTTTCTAATAAAAGGATTACCATGAACCCAAGCTTGCAAGAAAGACAGCTGCAACATGAACTGTCACTGCAAGAAAATTTCATGTGCCAACACCAGATCTTAAACTGCAATGGTGGTGTGAACAATTCCTGTTAGAAGCTATAATTTTATTGTACTCAAGATTCCTACAGCCTGTCTATCAATTTCATATTGCATCTCTTTGCAAAAGCTTTTCATGAAGTGCATGATTTTGATACAGGAGATGGTCGTGAGTCACAAGGTCACAAGTGCTAGAGTTTGATAGGGTGATGGAAGATCATGCATGACAGGTTCTGGTATCTTCAGCATAACTTTAATGGATGGACCCACAAGATTTTTCTACACCTGTTTTGAGCACCTTGAAACAAGATGACACATGGTGCTGACAGTATCAGAGGCCACTTTCTCAGCAAAGTAATAAACGTGTTGGGCTGAACTACTTCCCACTGCACATGGGGATGCACACAACTGAAGGCTCCTCCCACCAACAAAGTCCATGTGGACCACTGAAGGGAGATGTAGCCTTGTCTCACACTAGCTTTCTATTGGGGGTACTTTTTGTACAGATGAACATTCAGTTAGGTGAAGACATGCATGGCCTGGAGAAGGTCCCCAGTTATACCTCTGGCATCTCTGTAAAGAGTTGAGAAACATTTTTGGCCCAATTCTTTTAAGTCGACATTTGTGGACATTTCAGTACCCTGGTGTCTGCTGGGGTACTGTTCTGGACTCCACTGTGAATAACTGAAACTGTGGATACTGGGGATGCCTTTTTAAAGATAGGGGTACATCAGTGGTTTTGCTGCAATGAGGTAAACATTTGTTTAATGTTCCCTATCTTTTTAATAGATATCCATGGTGTTCCAGTATCCATGGTATCAGTGGGTAACTGAAACCGTGGCTACTGAATCAGTGGGTATTGGGGCATGGCTGTAGTCAAATATACTCAAAATGTGGAAAGGTTTGATTCAGATTACTTTGTCAAATTTCAAGGCATCCACTGAATGTATAGTGCTTTTTTAATGGGGGCGAAGAATGTTCTTGAAAAGAATGAGTAAGGATCCAGTTGTCTGGGCCCTGCCCGCTCATCCTACTCTTATCTTTCAATTCCCTCCATCAACTACTTACAGTTTGTTGCCATGTGGCTACTCTATTTCACAGGCTTAAAGCATCTACTCACAGCTTCTGCAGCAATGGTGTTAATGAGTTTTCTTCTGCTCCTGCTAAGATAGGGCAACCCCTTAAATTGAGGTCAAAACCCCAGCACTGATGGGGGCTGAAAGGCTCTGCTGAGGCAAGCAGTTAATCAGCTCTGTAAAAGTAGTGTGTAGGCAGGCCACAAGACCACGGGAGGGTCAGTGACATGAAGCCAAGTGCCAAGACTATTCCTTGATTCAAGATGGTGACAACTCAAACAAATTGCATTAATGTTTAAAAAGTTTGTGTTTGCAATTTTGCCACGTTAACATTGATTCTGGGAAAAACTGAAAAATTTAAGGACAAGGAAGTTCCTTTAGAAAAAAATCAAATAGTTCACTCAAATGGTTACTCACGTAAGGAGCATGGATACAGTTCAGTCGGGGAGCATCTGGTTTACATGCTAAAGGTTCCACATACAATCCCCAGGATCTCAGATAGGGCAGAGAAAGGCAACACAACCTAGATGAGCTATTGCCAGGTGGTGTCGACAATACTGAGCTAAATCAATCAAGGAAGGTCTGACACAGGTCAAGGAAGTTTGCTATACAAGTCCCGCTGTCTTCAGTGTTTACTCCCAGGTAATGTACACAGAATTAAAGCCTTAATAACTTAAAAGGTAGGGCCAGTTACAAGTTTTATTGTCTATGTAGGAATCTAGTTGTACATGCTACACTACACTGTTGCAAAAGTGATATTCATGTGTACTGAATATAGTACAATCAAGGAAGCTGGGAGAAACAGGACTTTCCTGTGTCTCAGTACAACCAAAAGCAGGACAAGGACTACAAGAATTAGTAGCTTTTTAGTTTTATGAAAAATCATTCATAATCAGGAGCACTGCAAAGCAGTTTACTCATTTGTTTTCCACAAACATACTCAGTAAGGGGCATTTGTGAAAGGCTTGGTGGTTTACATCCAGCAAGGGACAATCTCCAGCTCAGATTAAGGAGCTGTGGCATCACCCTCTGCTCAGATTAGATGGCTTGAATTTACAGAAATGCAAGCCTACTAAGGGAGCACAAAGTGGAATCATGTCTGTCTTTACAGCAACTACTCAGTGACAAAGAAGTTATACTCATGCTGAAAAAAGACTTTGCAATACGAAAATTCAAAGGCTAAAGCAACAGCTTGCGCATCAAACTCATTTAATGATTTTGTACCAATCTTATACACTGATTGTGCAAGCTAATGATGATTTGATCCCGTAAAGTGCCAAGTGGTGATGGGGAATATACAGAATAAACTATTAAGAATCTAAGAACAGGCTCAAGCTCTCCTCCTGGTATCCTTGTCTAGAGGCTGAAACACTCCCTAGGAGTTTGGTCTGGTCTTCTCTGTAAAAATGATTGGTCTGATTGCAATCATGTTATTTGTCGTCGTCCCCCAATATACGGCTGGATTTCAACAGCTAGCAATCAAGACAGCCAAAGAGAGGCAGGTTTGCCAATTCAGTGGGAGAAAACAAGCTAGCAGCACAGTACACTCAACTGTGGATCCCACTAAACATTCCCCCCAACCTGCAGCATATGGATTGCTTTAATTACAGCAGTAATTAAGCATGAAGCATTGCGGCAACAAGCAAATGGAATAGCTGGCTGCATGGAGGCCCAGATGTCAAAATCGCATCACAGAACATAGCTCATGCCTTGAGAACTAGCTACTTAAAGAGAAGCCTGTATACTAACATGATTTCCATGGCACAAGCGATACCATTACAGTGCGAACTCATTTCAAACCACAGAAGAGCTGCCTCTTGTCCAAGTAAGAGTGTGCCTCTCAGACTCCTATCATCATGTCAAGTTACCAGGGGATAGCCTCCATGCAAGACCACATATCTAACTCATACCCACTTTAAGGTGCCACTGGGCACTTTGGTAAAATATGCAACAAGGCCACCACGTTCTGAACATCAGCAAGCTGCACTGCACTGGTTCTGTGCAGCTGGAAGCACAAGGGTATCGCCTTGCTCCAGTGGGACTGGAGAGCATACAGTAGATCCTGACAAACCATGGAGTGCTTGGCATAACTAAACCTTGCGAGTGTCATTCTTCTGACCACAAAAGGTACACCAACACCCCATGGAGGCCCTTAGGTTAAAAGAACCTGCAAAAACAAATGCACGCACACACTCCATTTACTATGTCATTGCCCGCACAGTTGCTAGATACTGTGACAAAACTACATCTCCTTTAAGTGCTAAACAGCATCAACCCAAGCGGTTGGGTAGCTCTGAAGAACAGTATACCACTTGCTCCAAACTGGAGATTCTGCCAAAGATGGAACAATCAGTTGGCACACAGCCAAGGTGCTCTGCCCATACAAGGCCTGGTCAAGAATTCACTTTCCAAATACATTTCACAACAGACTGAGAAAAGATATACAATCCTGCCAAAGAAACTTTGAGAGAACGAGCCCTGCCCACACAGACATTCACTGCAGAGTGTAATTCCACTTGAAGACAAGCTAATTTGAGAACTAATGAAAAACACAAGTAGTTATCTTGGAAGATTTTTGCAATGAGACTCAGTCAGGTACAAGCTAAAGGCAGACAAAAAGCAGTATGGAAAAATAAAGGGTTTACAATCTATATTGGTAGACTGTTGCTGGCACTCCTACATCTGGGCAGCAGCATCTGAAATTTTTGGCCTTTGGAAGATGCAGTAGATATCACAGAAGCCCAGGGTTCAACAGGAATTCAGGTACTGTACTTACTGCAACTGATATTCAGTAGGGGGTAAAATCTTTGGTGAGGTGCACACAAGTCATATGGTGCCCTGACAAACAGCTTCCCAAATCCAGTAGTAGGATGGCTGTCTAATGAACTTACTCTTGAGCCAACAGGATATTCTTGCTTCTATAGTTTGCCTGAAAACTACATTTCCAAAGTACTTGTAGCAGCCTCTGTAGATTTTCAGAGTTGAAGAGCTCCAGCTTGACATACGGCAAGGCTGTCCAGAACCCAATTTCTTTTCAGTTTCGAAACTGGTCCAAGAAAATTAAATCCATTTAAACCCATGAGGATAGGTTTGTCCATTTTGAACACGAAGTGTAAGACAGGCTCTGCAACATGGTGACTAAGATTTAATTATCCCACACTCAGAAGTACAAAAGGCCTGACTTACACTATTAAAAAACTACTAAAAGACAGAAAAGTGTCTCAAATTTTGAGTTGCAATCCTCAGAACATTGCACTTACTAATCCCAGCAATCAATTTACAGTTGAAGCACGTATGGCAGGTCCTTGCAAAACTGGTAGCCCATGTCAAACTGACATGCTGAAGAGTTAAATTAGAAGAACTGCTGGACATAAATATGTTATCTTCATACCTTCAACTTAGGCAGCAAATCCTAGTATAAGGAGCCAAAGAAGAGGGTTGACAGGCAAGGAATGTTTACATACTTACTGTTTAGGAGATAAGAATGTAAAGAAAGCCAACCTTGGTCCAAGATTTTGTAATACTTACAGTGCATTTCTGTGCAATTTCAAGCTGAGAAGCCTGCAGAGTTCAATGGAGCTTATTTTAAAAAAAAAACATTTGTAGGACTGCAGCATTAGAAGACAAACATGACTAAAGGATACGAGCATGGAACTCTTTTGAACATACACTCCTCAGCATAGGAAAGGCAGGCACCAGATGACCATAAATTGGGTGCTGAAACATACATTAACACACCACAGTAAACAGATGCACAGAGATTCCTATTATATTAGTTATACTCCCCTTGCAACTAAACAGCTTAAAGTACCCAACAGTGTGAAAAGTGTGTAAACCAAACTGTATACAGCCAGTTACATTCAGTGCAGCCAACACCAGCGTCAGTTTCTCTTACCCACACATAACTTAATCCTCAAAGAAAAGGGTGTTCGTGACTCAATGGCCTGCTTTATCAGAGCTCTGAAACAAAGAATACAGTCCTGCACACGTCTGTGTTTCTACTGAACTGAACTGTGACTCCATTGTATTCCAGGCCACGTCAGCCAGCAGAAAATCATCCATGGCTGTCTGAGTCTCATTGCTAGTAAAGAATAAACTGCCTAGCGTTTCAAAGCAGCTATCAATAGTCTGAGTCTCAGCACTATTTAGTTGGACTTTGCTCTCTGCCATTTGATTTGAGGCATTTTTCTCAGGAAGCGGCACTTCTGTCTGTGTTTCTGTATCAGATGAGTCTGTGCTCATGGAGAAGGCAGACTGTTTCAGAATGCTTCCCAAAGGCAAATAAGGGCTGTCTAAAAAGAAATTTAAATCTGTCTGGGTTTGTGTGTCAAACATCTCCAAGCCCAAGAAACTGGGATTACCCCTGCAGGTATAGGACTGGGTAGCATTATCTGAAAATAAATCTGTCTGGGTTTCAATATCTAGTGATTCCAAGACAGGCTCTGTGTTTAAGTTTCCAAGTTCAGTCTCCTCCGTCTGAGTTTGGATGTTGGAGGCTGTAAAGAAATCCTCAATGTCAAAATCTATTCCTGTATTCTGTGCAGAACTGGAAGGCAGGGGTGTGCCAGCATTTGAGGCTGCATCTGTCAGAAGGCTACGGTTATCCAAAGACTGACCGCCTGGATTGTGTGAAAAAATAGTTTCTAGATCGCTCAGTAACTCCATTGTCTGGGTTTGATTGTCTGTCATAACCTGTGGTGGGAGGATATTATTCTGTGCACTGAAGCTGATAATTGCCTCAGACTTGGCATCCTGACTCAACGGTTTGCAGCTTTCCCTTTCAAGCAGGTTTTGACCCAGGCCTGCAGCCATCACGTTGCTGTCTGGGAGTGCCAGTGGGGTCGAATCATTGAATGATGAACCAACACTGTCAAAAATGTCACTACACATCACGGCTTGATCCATTTGTACTCTTCCATCAATACCTTTCTGTGACCTGTTGGTCTGCGTTTCTCGGGAGATTCCACTGGACTGAAAGCAAGCCTGAGCAAAAGTGTCAGTCTGAGCAGCTATGGATGAAGTCAGCTTTGAACTGGGCAACAGTGTTTGTGTATGAACACTAATTGGCAGCAAAACCTGTGAACTGAATGTCAGATCTGTTTGTGAACAGGACGACACTGAGGAATCAGGGGTCCAGGCTGCAGAGGGCACCAGGTTCTGTGAAATATATGACAAGTCAGTCTGTACATTTGTGGAACAAATTCGGTTCTTGCAGCATATAGTCTCCAGGTCTTGCACAGAATGACTTGATGCAACTTTACTCAAATTGACCTGGATACCTGTGCTGACTGGCTCAACACCACCAGCATTTTTGGTTTTTGAAAGGGGAGAGGCCTCTTTAAATGCAAGCATTTCAGCCTCCACTGCAGGTATCACAATTCCAACAGGCAGAGGCATTAAGTGAACAGTACTTATAACAGAGCCTGTGTCATCAACAGCAACTACAACAGGCTTAACAGAAGAGTCTGGGGCAGATATAAAGATAGGCAAGTGAGTAAGCTGCATTACAGGGAGTTTAACCAAAGCGACTTTGGGCTTTGGAAGAAGCAACTTTGGTGTGCTTTTCGGCTGTGTCTGTATTTGCTTGATGTTATAGGAATGGCTGGAATCCTTCAAGCAAGCTGCTAGCTTGATCTCAGAAGTCTCCAACTCTTTCGTACTAGTACATCTGATGTGGACATTTCCAGAGGCTTCTTTTGCTTTTTCTCCCAGCAACTGATTGGATATTGAAGCTTCCATTTTCCGTTTCTTACTAGGAGGATCCCTGCAATAGGAACACATTCTTAACATCTGGATTGAGAGCTACAGCACATCTCCCCCACCCCTTGCAAATCAAGACTTGTCGAGACAAGAGCATACATTCCATCCCTACCCCAGATTAGACCTGGGAAAGGAAAAACAGAACTTGTGGAGGAAGATTCCCATTTAAAAATAATGTCCCAGCCTCACTAGTCCCAACACAAACCCCAATTTTGCATTGCTTTCAGGGAACATTTAAAAAATGTTTACAACTGATCTCCCCCAAACTGCACTTTGGCAGGCCACGTCTGTCTGGAAATCCCAGTGCAAAGCCTACAAGGCGACAGAATCTGGAAGCAGCTGGCTGGAGCACAGCTGGCAGGAGAGAAGAGACTCCCCAGTGGAACAGTAAGCCCCATTCATCAAAGGAAAGGATCCAGACATGCACCGCATCTGGCCCAGGGTATAGTGAGGGCTGTACTAGAATCAAACTCTCAGCCTAGTTTGCTCAGTTATAAATGCAAAAATAATAAATCCACAGAAGCTTAATGCGACAACATTTAAGCAGCCGACAATGACAATATTTTGTATTCCAGGTTCCAACCTTATCCCCCTCAGTGCTGGCCATATGCTTGCCATATACTGCTAGCGCTTGGTTCCAGTGCCAGGAGGACCTGGCATGGAACCGTTCAACAGTAAGTGCTACCACCACTGGCAGTGTGTGCTTCTGAGGCAGGGAGAGTGGTGGAGTGGGCCTAAATGTGGGGGAGGTATCCTATCCTGTCTGGCCACACAGCCTGACACGGAGGTTCTCAAGTCTGTGCCAGCAAAATAGCCAGTGCAGCCTTGAGGAGGTCCTTTGCAGGGCCAGCGCCCTTATGTCTTATTTCCCCCAAGGTGCTTCCAATGGATGCTGCAGCTCCTGTTGGATGCAGCAGTAGTCATTTTGTTACCGCTGTTCCTACGGGAGCCGGGCAGCTTAGGATTGGGCTGTCAGTCTCTACAACACTCACGACTGTTTTCTCAATAATTACAACTGTCAGCATCCAGGATCCTGCTCTTTCTGGCATGTTTTCTTTCTATTGAATAGGATTGGGGAGGCAGCCCAGAACACAATGAAAGAGCACATGCTCAGCACACCAGACCACAGGTTCAATCCCTGGCAGAATCTTCAAGGAGGCCTGGGAAATATCAGCCAAATGCTGGTGAGTTGCTACCCAAGTACTGCCTACTGGCAGTGTCCAATGACTGGATTCAGCACAGGAAGTTCTCTCAGCACATGAAGTTCTCTCAGGCTCTCAGGAAGTTCAACAAGTGGCACCCTGAGCTGTCAGGCACTCCAAAAGGATATAATAACTGAACACTTTGAAGGTGACAGCATGAAAAAATTTTGTGTTAATTATACTTTCTTCCTAGTTTTCTCTCCTGGATAAGGAGTTCTGGTGACTGTTGTCTTCATGTAACAGTGTTACAACTTCCTGCCTGTACTCCCAGCTTCACAAAAAGGTGAACCATATGCATGCTTGACGCAGGTAGGTTTAACTTTGAATAAAAAGACATTGCCATTACCTGTGTTCCACAGGGATCTCATGTTGCGTCCTATATATATGAGATAACAGTGCTGTCCGGCTGGCATATGGGCACCCACAAGTACACTGGAAAGTCTTGCCACAGTCTTCAATGTGACGCTTCAGGTCCCATATGGTCCCATAGGAATTGCCACATTTATCACATTTGTGCTTCTTCTCAGCATGCATTTTCATAAAGTGCTGAAACACACAACAGAAGACAGAGTCAACAGCAGGACACAGTGGAGTGGTGTCTGAAATACAAACCAAGTGAGTTCTAGTCTTATTCATCAGATACAGGCACTACCAACTTTGCAATTAAGTGGTAAGATTTCTGTAATTTGGGGTGCATTTTTAACTAGTAACTTGAAATGTGTTAACTAGACACTGAGCACTTGTGTGTTTGCATGCCACAAAATGGCCAGAACATGGAATAATTGTCAGCCTGTGCCAAGGTTGCACAGTTCTGCAATTTACTTGCTCAGGAAGAAGACTACATCCAGTGTTAAACTGAACTTTTCAATAGAAGATGGGCATGTACTGGCCAGAAGATGCAGACACCACTCATTCATATTTCTCACTTTATAAAAAAAAAGCAATCCTTAATCTTGGTCATCACAGACTCTTAAACAGTATACAGGCTTGCCCCAGTATCCACTGATTTGGTATCCAAAGTTTCCCACGGATATCATGAATACTGGGGTGTCTATAAATCTTTTTTACCTTGTTGCAGCAAAACCACTGATCCCCTTTCTTTAAAAGGCACCCCCAGTATCCACGGGTTTTTTTTTGGGGGGGGGAGGGTCTGGAACGGAACCCCAATGGCTACTGGGGCATACCTGTAAAAGGCAGTCCTAATAAAAAGGACACATTTTGGGAGGGGGTGCACAAGTTTGTCTTGTTTTGGATCAGAGTACCTCAACACTAATGATCAGTTGTGCAACACATTTTAAAAAGTTCGGTTTTGTCAGAAAAGTGTCTCATATAAAACTCTCTGTAAGGCGGCACGATCTCCAAGACTATAACATTGCTCTAGTCCAATATTTGTTACTAAGGCCGGTCTGAGACTCCAGTGCTGCCCTTCTGCCACTTTTCCTCTTGCCCTGCTCTATAGATTTGAAAAAGAAGAGGGATGAAGCAAGCACAGTGGGAGAGGAAAGTGATGGATTAGCCCATCACTCCCCCATTCTCCTACAGGAAAATGGTGGGACAGGCAATTTGTTTTCCCCACTAATATGCCTAAGGCAATGTTGACCTCATGGATGGGCTGGCCCTGTGGATTCCATAGCCAGTATCTGATGGATTATTTATAACAGATTTACACGTTTTGTGTCTGCCCTCAAGCAGCTCATTTTATTATGAACACAATAAACCAAATAAAAAGACAGAAACTAGTTTAAAATGACAAACAAGTTAAAATAGTAACATTCAAATGCAAATCTTATGGTTATAAATACTGAGACTCTGAAAGATACAAGGCTCTTTGAAATGGATTCCTTGCATGCAGGGACCAGAATTCCTTTAGTAATTAGCACTGCTGTTGCAACACATACCTGCCTCACAAGAGAAAACTGTGAAAAAGGCCTTTCTGGTCCTCGAGGACAGCCTTCAATAGGACAACAGTAATACTTCTGTGGTGTTTTTAAGTTTTTCCTTATTGTAGGATTTAGTTTTCCATCCTGGAGAAATAGAATGCAATTAAAACAGGGGCATCCTTAGAAGTATTTGGAGCACAAAATTACTTTCCCCATTTATTCTACAGCTTGACTTGCTCATTACTCGAAAGCAAAGTGTTTTAGCAACTTCTGAGAAAGCTCCAGTGACTTCCTACAAATATTTTCTTTAAAGATCCCACCCCAAAGCACATCACTTTACCCTTGATAATTCAAACAAAGCAGAATCAAACCGTGGTTTAACCAACTACCATTGAAAAACCATGTTTTATTCCATGTGGATACCTATAAGTTTATAATGAATACATGAAGCAAAATAAATCAATTGCAGTTTATTTAAACACCCAAAATGAACTATTTTAATTTTTTCAACTTTATGGGGCGTGGCCAAGATTTACCAGTTCATTCACTATACAATCTAATAATGGGTTATAGATGATTGTCTGAACTCAGCTAATTTCTTCTTTGATTGAATCAACAGAGCTTTTTTTTAAAGTGCAGATTCTAGATCAGTAATTTCAGGGCATGGGCTAAATTTTTTGGTTTGTGTGTGTGTATCCTCTCCCCTCAATATTACAGCAGTATGAATACCTTGGAGGGAGAGAGGTTTAGGTGGGACAAGAGAATGTCTTAAGATAGCAGTGTAGCAACTGGGAATGTTTGTATGCACCACTAGGATCGAAGGACCCTGCAAATTGGTGAAGCACCATTACCTAATGGATTTGGAAAAGTGTAAACGAAGGATGCGACTAAATATCTTCAAAAAATTTAGAACTGGGTTTGCTACCTGATCCTTGGAGAGGTGCTGCCGCACAGCAGGAAACCTAAGGTGTCAACTTCGCCAACAGGTTTTCCTGATCTTCATGCCATGGGCTTAAGCTGCTGAAGGGGTTATAGGGCTGTGCAGGAGCTGCCCTTAGCCGTGTTTTACAAGAGTGAGTATTTAGAGAGTCAAGGAAAGAAGCCGAGGGGGGAAGGATCTGAACTCTCGCCCGGTGAGCTCTCCCAACAACCCTGCAGGGCGGAGAGGGAGAGAAGCTGGCCATGGCACGGCTACGGAGGAATTTGAAGCCGGCCCCCCTCCGCCACGGCGCCTCACTGAGCCGAAGGGAGGCGAGGCGCTTACCTGCTGGAGGCGGTGGGCCTTGCTCAGGTGCATGCTGAGGGCGGGCGGGTTGGGCAGCACCTTGCCGCAGCCGGGCACCGTGCAGAGGATGTTGCTGCGGACGGCGCGCGAGAGTTCCGTCACTGAGGGCCTCACCAGCTCCCACGGGCTGGCCGGGCGCTCGCGAGGGCCGCGTGGAGCAGCGCGGGGAGGGCGCCCCACGCCAGGGCGGCGAGCAGGCTCCGGAGGAGAAGCCGTCTCCGCCATGTCGTGCGTGGCTCGACCCCCTCCCCAGAGGCCGGGCACTTCCGGTAGGCGATCGAGAAAGGAAGCCTGCACCAGCCAGTCACGGAGCAGCGCCGGGGGTTATTTCTTATTCATGAGGAGCACGTGACGGAGGCCTCTCTAGCCCCGCCCCCGTTCAGAGCGAATGCCGGGTTTAACTCTATAGCTGCCGAAGCTACTTGGGGCGTTTGGAAGACTCCCATTCCAGATGCAGCGCAATGCCATATGCATGCATGGGCATGTGGAGATAATGCACATAAGAACAGCCTCGCTGGATCAGGCCAAGGCCCATCTAGTCCAGCATCCTGTATCTCACAGTGGCCCACCAGATACCTCAGCGAGCACATACGACAACAAGGTACCTGTATCTGCTGCCACAGCCCTGCATCCGACATTCTGAGATATAATATAATAATAGCCTATTTACCTTCGCACCCCACAGGGAAGACACCAGACTGCAGCTTGGGTTTAACTTGGGCTACTTTATTAAACACAAGAGACCAATTTTTAAAACGTGAAACCTACTGAACACACCTTCCCTCCCTCACAAGTCTGGGGTAGGTGGAAAAAAAAACTGCCATGCATGTCCAATTCAGATAACAAAAAAAATTTCTACTCTGCCCTCATGATGAGTGACCTGCTAATCTCAGACTGGACATACCCATCTTAGCTTGTAACCTGTGATGACGTTTTCCTCCATAAATCTGTCCAACCCCCTTTTAAAGGCATCTAGGCCAGACGCCATCATCACATCCTGTGGCAAGGATTTCCAGACTGATTACACGCTGGGTAAAGAAATATTTTCTGTTTGTTCTAATTCTCCTGACACTCAACTTTAGTGGGTGTTCTCTGGTTCTGGTGTTGTGTGAAAGGAAAAAGAGCTTCCCTCTATTAACTCTATCTACCCCTTGCATAATCTTGTACGTTTTAATCATGGCCCCCTCAGGTGCCTTTTTTCTAGACTGAAGAGCCCCAAATGCTGTAACTTTTCCTTGTAAGGGAGGTGCCCCAGTCTAGTAATCATTTTGGTTGCTCTCTTCTGTACTTTTTCTAATTCCACTATGTCCTTTTTGAGACGTAGTGACCCAGAACTGTACATAATACTCCAGATGCATTTTTATCATTGCTTTGTACAACAGCAATACAATATGGCCGTTTTATTCTCAATCCCTTTTAATTATCCAGAGCATGAAGTTGGCCTTCTTCTGGATTGACTTTCATTGAGTTGTCCACCAGCACCCCCATATCAAGCCTGTCACTGATGTGACATTTTGATTTTTTTTTGTCCCGTTATGTATTACTTTGCACTTATTTACATTGAAACTCATCTGCCATTTTGCTGCTCATTCCCCAGTTTGGAGATCCTTCTGGAGCTCTTCAGAATCCCTTCTGGTTTTTACCACCCAGAAAATTTTGATGTCATTCGCAAACTTGGCCACCTCACTGTTTATGCTTGTCTCCAGGTCACTGATGAACAAGTTGAAAAGCACCAGTCCCAGGGCTGCTCCCTGGGGTATAGCACTTGCCACCTCTCTCCACTGTGAAAATTGCCCATTGACACCCACTCTGTTTTCTAGTCCTCAACCTAGGACTAGACAACCTAGTGCCCCGTTCGCACCCCCACCCGCAGGGGTGCTGGGGGGTTCAGACCCCCAGTGTTTGTCGCCAGGCCACAAGGCGTATGAATGCCGAGTTTGGTGTCAATCGCTCCAGGAGTTTCAGCAGGGCGTGGCGGACATTTTGTTTTGCGCCTTCTCACCCCCCACGCCGAGACTCTCACCAACCCGGACTCCAACAGCTTTGGGAGCGTGGCCACTTACCTCGGCGACCCCAGAAACTACGGGCTCGACACTGATTTCGGCCGTTTTCAACCATTTTCATGTATGCCCCTGTGTACCCCCACCCCCAGGGGCGCTAGGGAGGCCCTACCCCTGCAGTATTTGTGGCCAGGCCGCTAGGCTTCTGCATGCCGAGTTTGGTGCCAATCAGTCCAGGCATTCCAGCAGGGCATGGCTGACCTTTTTTTGTGCCCCTTCTTGCCCCCAACACTAAGGGGGGGCAACCCAGAGCCCAATGGCATCGGGAGCATCACTGTTCGTGTCGGCGACCCCCGAAACTATGGATTCAATGCCGATTTTGGCCATTTTTGACCGTTTTCACATGGGGCCCCCTGCATACCCCCACCCCGGGGATGCTGCCCCCCCGCAGTGTTTGTCACCAGGCTGCAAGGCTTCTGCATGCCGAGTTTGTTGCCAATCGGTCCAGGCGTTCCAGCAGGGCATGGTGGACGTTTTCTTTCGCACCCTTTCTCGCCCCCCACACCGAGGGGGGGGCCTAACCTGGACTCCGACGGCATTGGGACTGTCACCACTCGTCCAGGCGACCCCGGAAACTACAGATTCGACAACGATTTCGGCCGTTTTCACACAGGGACCCCTGCGTACCCCCACCCCTGGGGGCGCTAGGGGGGGGTCTGACCCCTGCAGTATTTGTCGCCAGGCCGTAAGGTGTATGTGTGCCAAGTTTCGTGTCAACCGCTCCAGGTGTTGCAGAGCCTACGCGGAACGAACACACACACATGTTCTCTTGACCACTGCCTGTTGACCTTTTCAAATAATTCTAAAAGGTTCATGAGGCAAGACCTACCCTTATAGAAGCCATGTTCTCCCTTACCATGAACCTCAGAACCATGTTGTTCTTCTATGTGTGTTAAGATTTTGTCTGAGATTTTCCACCTTTTCACCTGGAACTGGCCTGTAGTTTCCCAGGTCTGCTCCTACCTTTTTAAGAGATTAGCATGACATTTGTTATCCTTCAATCCTCCGGCATGTGGGGTTTTTAAGGGACAAGTTGCATATAGGTAAGAGATCAATTGGCAATTTTTTTTCAATTCCTTAGTAACTCTTGGGTGGATGCCATCTGGGCCCAGTGACTTATTGATCTTTGTCAATTAAGTCTTAACACATCTTCTCTTTTAACCTCTGACTTAATTCCTTAGTCAAGCGGGGCCATTTCGGCAGTGGTATCTGCCCAGGACAGATGCAAAGAACTCATTTATCTGCCATCTAAGTCCCCTTTTATCTCCCCTTTCCCAACTTCACTGTCCAGCAGGCTGATCACTTCTCTGGTAGGTTTCCTCACACACTTGAATTATATGCCATCTCTACATCATTTTATAAAAATTTTCTTTATTTAATGTACATTTCGTTCTTTTAGTCTACAATCTTTTTCAATGCTCCAATGAGCATCTCATGACCAACATTTTTGGCCTATTGTATCATACATTCTTTGACTGTTCCTCTTTTTTCAATAATAAGCTATACCAGTGGTTCCCAAACTTCTCCTTGAATGTCGGGAACCCTGTAAGTGTTTGCATGGGTGGTGGTGGTCGGGAGAACACCTTTAAAAAAAATATTTATTCCGTATTCTCAGTATTGCATGTCTAATATGATTTTTTTTAAAAAATTCCAAGTTTATGTTTAATTTTTTTTACCACGAACACTTCCTTAAAATACACAAGAAGCAAGAAATGGTTCAGATACAATTGTGACTGTGAGATGATAAAAGATTTGTGAGACTGCAGTGAAGCTGAATGAATATTCTGGGTCTCTTTTCATTGCAAGGTTTGCCCAAACAAACTTTTTCAGGAAGGAAATCTAAAGAAGTATAAAGAACTCCAAATAACAGAAGTCATGAGATGAAGTTCTAGTACTTACTGGGTATGTTCTTAAGAGTTCTAGTCACACCAACCTTAAAAAAATTGCAGAAGTGGAAAAGGGCAAATAAAATTATCAGCAGACTGAAGAACATCGCTGCAAGGAAGGGCAAATGCATTTGGGGCTCTAGTTTAGAAAGTAGGTAATGGAGGGTGGCAGAAGAGAAGGTTAGATCTTTCTCTCTACTACTACAGCTTAGGGACATTCAGTGAAATTGATTGGCAGGAAATTCAGGAGGCAGATAATGTCTTCCTTGTGAGTTTTCCAGAGGAATCTGGTTGGCCATAGAAAACAACATGCTGAACTTGAAAGAACCTTTGGTCTGATCCAGCATGACTTTCTTTATGCTCTCTACAAAATGAATTTGGCAGCCTGCCAGCATGTGAATTTATGTGCAAGAGCCTGCAGCATTCACTTTAATTCTCTCAAGGCAATTTACAAGAATAGAAAGAAGAAGCCTAAAAACAGGCTTACATCCAGTTAACACTAGTTTAATCAAACGCTCAGTGGTACGGGCACAACTTTTGAAATTGAACAAGCTGTATACTCTTCTGCAGTATACTTTTAACATTTGCATTTAGTTGACTTTGAGGGTCACGTATTCTTCAAAATCTTTCCTTCCCCAAGCATGCTATGTTTTTCTCAACTTTCTTTGGGATCATTGTCCACACACCTAATTCAAAGCAGCAAGAGCTGCTAAAATGGGGCAGACGTGCTTAGACTGTGCAGTGTGTGCAGTCAGAGTTAGTATGATGTCATTGATCGGCAGCTGTTTTAAGAATTTGCCTAACTGTCCACAGCCTAGGTTCTGCATGCTTCATATTCAACTCTAGTGATTACATACTTTGAGAGATAAACAGCTTTAGACACAAATATAGTCAGCAAAGAAGGCATCACTAACAGAATATCAATGATAAAGAACTTCCAAAATGCATAGGGGAGAAGTGCCTATAAACATAATTCTACTGTCATTTTCTCTTGTGCACAAAGAGAAAAAGTAGTTATCAGCTTTACTGAACAAGTAGTCTCAAATTTTATTCAATGACTCAAATACCCAACTATAGTTATTATATAAAACATATAAATTTCTACTAAACTTTATAAGCACCTTTATTAAAAAATGTAACTCCATTTTAAGAATGAATTTTCACTAGCTTTTTTTTGGTTTAAACAACCAAAAGAAGTTACCACAATTACTAATCTTTTCTGAAAATTTTATGTGGGTTGTTCACAGAGGAATGTTCTTTTGTTACAACGCACAGCCATGGACAAATGGACCTAATCACTGTACACCAACTATGTAACCGCCATTTTAAGCTACTCAGGGCAGGTAGCTTAACGACAAACTTTCTCTCATATTGTAATTTGAGTTATTGAATTCTAGAATTCCATGTCAGCTGGCTCTGCAAACACCTTCTGACCCCAAGAAGTAAAACCACTGAGCAATCAGGAGAGGTATAATAGTCCATTCCATTGCTGTAAAAGAGCATCACTGGGCTGGAAGGCTATGTGCACCTTGTCTCTCTCTAATTCTAAAATAGTTCCTAGCTTTTTGTGTGATACATGTCAACAGTGGTGATAGGGGGGCATCTGCCATTCCTAAAATGAGAAGGAAAACAAATTAGAAGCAAGTCCTTGTAGGATTTACATATGGTTCTTTACGGTTTCTGGAAATACATTTGATAAACACGAAGTCCTGAGGCACTTGATGTGTCATAGGACTGACATTTTTGCTACTAGATTACTGTTTGTCTGGCATACTACATTCTGGTAGTAATGAACTTCTCCTCTAAAGTAAATATCAGCATGAATTACCCAGATTTCTGTGTAGCTGAGAATACACTTTTTCAAAGAAGCACTGAAGAAGAGCTCTGCATGATTTCCAGCAAAGTGAGATCACTCCATGAAAGGCAGTACAGGCCAATGAGTTGGGCAGTCCAATCCAATGGTGCCTCGGTGCCCAGAGGAACAGAGATGCCAAAATGGCCACTGAGGCACCGCTGGCAGCATGGAGTCTGAGAGGGTAGCCATTTAAAATTGCCATATGAATCACTGCTTTATTTTCAGGATTTATACCCCACCTTTTCTCAAAGACAGTGCAAGAAATCTTATAGATTGCCCGTATTGTATAGAGCAGTGTTCTTCAACCTTGGGGTCGGGGCCCCAATGGGGTAGTGAAGTTTCTGATGTGGCATCAGGGCAACTTATGGGAACAAGGTTGAAGAGTTCTGGAGTAGAGTACCACCAGGTAAAGGGGAGGCATCTGATGTACCCCTTTAGGTATCAGGAGATTGTCTCCCAGTCCTGCTCAGGTTCTTAGCAGTTGCGCTAAAACAGCTTTTACTAGTGCCAGGCTTCATGGTAATTTTTTCTGCTCTGTGAACATTTGGTTACAGTGAACAGCACTGAGAGGGCATTTTGGGGGCAGGGCGAAGGAGAACGAGGTAGACAAAAAGGATTGATAGTGGGTCCCTGGTCACATCCTTATATATTTATTTATTTATTGGCATAATGTTATAAAAAAAGGTTGAAGACCACTGGTATAGAGTGGTATATAAAATTATATTTACTGAGTTTTCACATTTCTATAATGCTCTTTGGCCAAAGAGCTCAGTGTAATTTACATGATTTCTCCCCCCTCTCTTTATTCTCCTAACAACCTGGTAAGGTAGGCAAAACTGGCACAAGTCACAGTAAGTTTCATGGCTCAGTGGGGATTTGAACCCAGGAGTTCCTGAACCAAGCTAACCACCACACTGGTTCTATACACAATGATACAACACTGTGCTCATTTTGACGCTCATAAGTGAAACACTTACCATTGGGTGCTAGGGATTTCAGTGCTTCTAAAAGATGAGGACTAGAAAACTTGATCATACATCTGAATGGTGCTTTATCATTCAAGATGCCTGTTTCTGGATCACTTCTGAATACTGTATCAAGCTATAAGCCAAAGCAATAAAAAGACACATTCATATGTTGTTATAAAACAAAGCCAAAATTACAAATCAAGTCCTAAAAATGAAAACAACTTCTACTCTGGGTAATTTTGATGAGTTCAGGCATGTTTTAAGGCCCTAAACAATCTGGAATGTCTTGAGGGCCATCTATACTTTTATGTGCCTGCCTGACCTCCAGGTGAATATTGAGGTACTTCTCTACCCACCCACCCCCAAGGCAGTGATCAAACCACTTTTCAAATAATGAACTCAGAACTTAAAAATACTGAGAAACCTGAACAAACTCAATTTTTATTGGTTCAGCTCTCCAAAAGGAAGTTATATTCCACAACAGTCATTATAAATGACATTACAGAACACAACCTTGTTTTATTTGGATAGGTAAATTTCTTGCAGAGATGCAATCATATTCAAAATTGACCAAGATGGAACAAGCATCTTCATACTACCTAGTACATAGAAAAAGATATTGCTACTTTTATCTCTTGCTGACTTTGAATGTGCACCTCTCTCTCCAACGCTTATCTTAATTACAGACTTTATTCAAGATTACAAGTAGAAAACTGAAAATGAAAAACAAGTCAAAGGGTGCCCCCATGTGGTGATAGACATTAAAAGCTACCATGGCAGCTCTTCTATTAAAAGCTACCATGGCAGTACAACGTTCTGTACTGTACTGAGGGAACCATTTGCATGTGAAATATTTTCCCTAGGAAAAAGAGAATGAGGAAGCCCCAGGATGCTCAAGTTCTTAAACTGCATCTTGAGAGAGAGAGAGGACTCGTGTAAACATTTCAGTAGTGTAATGACAACCATGGATTGACAAATGTCTTTTTAAACAATTGCAGGCTGAAACCTGATTAAAACAGTTCATTAGCGGGCAACACAATCTTAACATTCTGCTGGCCCGGGGTGAGTCCCTGACGCTGGCCCAGGAGTGTCGCAACTGCAATGGAAAGTGCGTGTTGTACCACTCAGGAGATGGCCAGGCCAGCACAAGCAGTCATGCCAACCGACTTAAACCACCACTAAGTGGGGGAAGTGTGGCTGAATTTGGCTGGTGTGTGGGGTTGGGGAGGATGGAGGGAAGGCGGAACAGGGTGGGGTGGGGGAGTTCTTGTAGTACAATAATTAAGAGAACATTTTTAGTTTATCATAGTGTTTTAATCAATTAAATGTAACTGATTAGTTGACGAAACATCAAAGTATAGAAAATGATAAAGAATCCAACATCTTGTCCAAAAATTAATTTTAAAAATACATGTACATTGTCAAAATATGCACACCATGTCATTTTCACCTTGTATTCTGCAATTTCTAATTTTGGTTGAGGACCACTACCAAAGGCTTCCTGATTAATTCTCCGAATTCTCTCTTTTTCGTTTTTATCTTCCTGAATTATCCTTGGGTCCCCTGGAAAACACAGAACCAAATATACTCAAGTAAAACCTTAACTGTATTCTTTTCAAAATAATATCTAGAAATTAACAGAATTTAAAAGACAAGATGCAATAAATACTTTGACACAATCTTAAGCCCCCAAAAACCCTAAATTAAATTGACTTGTTCCTTGCTTCTCTACCTCTCCCCCCTCACATGTTATTTGGTTTATTATTTTGATCTAGAACTCTGCTTGTTTTAATGCCAATAAAGGTTTGGAATGGAATGGACAAGCTTAAGCCCACTGGTAAAGGTGGGCTTAAGCATAATCAGCTCAGAGTTGCGTGATAGCCAAAGACTACATAATCCATTTACCATAGGGTAGTCATAAAGTGAAAGTTTATCACCAAAGAATGCTAGCTTTCAGCTAAAAGCTTGTAGTACTTCGTCATAAAAATAAGTTAGGCACAGCAGCCCACAGGCTATGGAATGAATGTGGTATATGTTCCTGGGTACCAGGCAGAAGTTTGAAATTTAATCTTTTAAAAAATTCTTATTTTGAATTAAACTATATAGCAAAATAGGATACCCTTTTCCATAAAGATGTTTTTTTCTTGTAGAGGTTGGAGGTGATAAGTCTGAAAGTTCTGGAAGAGGGAAAAAAGAATACCCGTGTTGATTAGTGTATTTTCATTTTTAATGACCAATTACTGGAAACAATATTCATTTCTAAGTAAATTTTAGGATACATTCTGAAGAATACCCTTCTCTTCTTTAAAAGCAAAAGAAAGCTAGTAATAACCAGTTTTGATAGAGAAACAGTATCTCAGACTTCAATCATATGTACACTTATGAGTCAGTCCCATTGCACACTTCTGGGAATTACTTCTGAATAAACAAGTACAAGACTGTACTATTGCTGATATATTGAACATATTGCTGTGCGCTGAACTAGTATTTAGAAATAGAATGTTCATAAGGAGTGATGCAACAGTTGTGAAGCTGAGCAAGAACAGTGCAAAACTGGAAAACCCTAACTAAACTGACTAATCAGCTACTGATTGAGAATTAAGGAATGCCTCTAAAAAGCAATAGGTGGGAAACTAACCCTGCCCAGTGTTAAAATTACCTTATCGAAAGACTGTCTAACTCTGCACTATTTAGCTCACCTGGCTATATCGCTTAAAAACAATGTCTTTAAGGGAGTCTAGACAACGGCTTCGGAGGTCCATTTCATTGATGTCATTGTAACTCGCAGCGACCAACAGGGCCTTAAAAATGACAACAGAAGCAATTTTTACAATTCTTATAGAATACTGCAAGTTTTAACAAATACCAGTATTTAGCTGAAATTGTTGCTCTTTTAAACGATAAAATATTAATGTCAGCCCACATTGTATCTGAGTATTTACATTCAGAGGTTAGTGTGTAAAAACTACCTTAAAAATCAAAGAGTATGTACTATCTGTTTAAGAACTAAAATTACAGCATGATTTGTCCTATGTCCACATAGGAACAGAGATGACTGAGGATTTCAGGCTCGATCTGGGGCATATACTGAGTAAGTGGAATAGCAGGAAGAATCACCTTCACTATTTAAACTGTTTTTCTCTACCTTTTTTGAGAGGAGTTGGCAAGTGCATAAACTTGAATTCATGGAAGTAAAGTGTATATAAGATGCAGGCTGATCATGTAGCTTTGTATGTTAGGCCAATTAACCAAACAACAACTTTCACTGATTCTCAATCCATCCTTTCTTTGATAGCCTATCTCAAAATTACTTTGAAGATGGCATAGCAAAGGCCTTTAGAAGACAAAATGTATTTACCTGAGAAAGAAGAGGCATGTTGCACCTAATCCTGGATTGAGATATGAAGACATAAGGAGTCTGAGAGTGATAAACAACAAAAGTCGGCTTGTACTGGTTTGGTTTTGCATAGTGTATTCCCCATGCAATTCGAATCCATATCGCATTGTCTTCATATTCTTTAAAGCTGATAGTTATCTGGTTTAGAGGAAAGTTAAAATTGTTGTTTGATCAATTTTATTGATAACCACTCTGGGCAGGTTTTACAACAGCAAAGGTAGGTAATAAACCTCAAGCCTATAGTATGGTGCAAATAGCAGAGGTGGGAACTCCAGACAGTGGATGCACCATTATTAATGACTGAATACAACAATGGGCACAGTTAGTTCTTGCTTATGGAACACATAAAATGCAAAATGAACACATACAAAATACAAACCACTGAAATCTACAACCTATAGTTTATGCAACTTATACAAAAGAGTAACAAAAGAGTTAGCATATCTGATCATCCTGCCCTCCCATATTAAGATCAGATATCTAATTTTCCAAACTTGGCTAATTCCCACTTCACCCCAAATTAAAAATAATAGCTGAAAAATTAAGAACCACAGAGGAAACTGCTAAAAGACTGGTAAATTTCTCTTGTAAACAGATTATATCATTTGTAGAGTATGTGACTTCATCACTGGAGAAAACTGCAAGTGTCTTGTTTATCCTTACATTTTTCAGAACTGACTGAAGGCTTCTTTTAAATTTCTTTTTGAAATCTGCCAAATCAAAGTAGTAATTCTCATCACCTGCCAACAAAATAAAACCTCTGTTAAAATGTGAGAAAAATGTATGTAATTAGGATATACTGCTATTGCTATAGAACTCTACATATTGAGAATAGCATTCATTATATAATGCAAGTCATTTATACAACATTTGACAGGAGGTTATGATATGAGATGGTCTGTGCATGGTGCATTAAATATTACTGGTTCTCAATGGCTGAGTAAGTAGGTCATGATTAACAAAGACAAAAAGAAAAGGTATATTGCAAGGAAAATTTTAGATTTCAAAAGTCTAACATGACAGTATGTATTTTGTAATATGTTCAACTGCATAGGAATAGACATTTTGATTCGTATGGTTTTAAAGAACAGTGGATGCTTACCTTCCTCTCTAGTCATTTGGTAAACAGTCCAAAGCTTTTTGTCCCTATAAGTGTAGTTGTCTGAGGAAAAATGTTCGATAATAAGTAACATTAAAACAAATTCAGTGCTTGTTTACACAACTGAGGGCCCAATCCTAAATTGTGCTGGAGCAGGCAGGCCTGAGCCATATCCAGCGCAAGTTAGGAGCTGGCTGGAGCCTCCATGGGGCAAGGGCACGTTTGCGTCCTTATCCCAGGGTAGGTGCTAGCTGCCCAGATGGGCTTGCTTGGATCTGCACCTGCTGTCTGAGCAAGCCGTGTGGCCTGAATTGGGGCCACGAGGCCCGGGGTTTGGATGTGCCCTTGCCAGGCTGGCACGCTTCCTGGCCTGCCCACGCCCACCCTCCTGGCAATGCCCCTGTGCCAGCCAAACTTGGCTGCAGCAGTGGTACGAAGGTGCTGGTCGACGATTTCACATTAGGGCTGCTGCAGTTGGGCCAATGATAGCAGCTAGCGTCAGCCCAACGTGGGGGCCTGGATGGAGCTGTGAGAATCTGTTATTCTGTGTATAATCAAGGGATTCTGGGGTACTTCAGCAATACCCCATTATTAGTATATGTCAGAGATCTCAAAATATGGTGCGGGGCCACATCTGGCCTGCAACACAATTTTATCCAGCCTGCAGCAATTTAAAATATTTGACATTTTTATTCATTATATTTCATTTCTCAGTTTGAGCACAGCATTGTTTCTTTGGAAATGTCACATTTCTCTTGTGTTCTGAATCATAACATGATGATTACAGAAAAGATCCAGGTAAAATGTAATCATTCATTTCAATTTCATTCATTCATAAAACTGATTTTTTTTGGCCTGCAAGAATCGGTAAGATATATATGACCCTCGTACTGAAAAATCTGGAGACTCTTAGTATATGTAGTTAACTGTCTTTACACAGGGAACGATCAACTTTTGTATTCTTGGAAGCTGGTCTCTAAACTGGTCTGTTCTTGGTGGCAGAATAACCTGATCCCTTTGTGCATGGTCAGGTGCTATAATAATGTTGATGTCATCTAAGATCTTCACAGGAGTGGAGTGCATATGTTAGGTGGGGAAGAGATAATGGGGAAGGGAGAAAAGGACTCAAGAGCTAGTACCAAATGCTATCCAATTTTCCAGCACAGATGTAGCTGTCTCAATGGGGTGTGTGCTGTATTTTGTGGTGTGGGGGAAGTAATGGAGGCCTCCCTCAAAGGGTACATTTGTTTGCTTACCTTGGGGCTGCATTACAGCTGCATCAGCACCGGAAGGTTGGATAGGATTGGGCCCCTAGTGTGTATCCTGCAATAGCCTGTTTTAGAAGTTTCTTCTAAAAGAAGGCAGCAATCTTCATTATAATTACAACACTACATAATAACATACTTACAAATTATGTCTAGATCTGCTGCATGCTTCATAGTGGCACAGTTTTCCTTCAAAACAACAAGAACATGAAATTTTATACATATATTTTATACAAGTACCTTTTAGGCCTCCCCATATAGAAGTCCACTGAAAATGACAAATGCAAGCCTGCAATTCAGTATACATAGCCTTGGATCCAAACTTACGTGCGTGCTCATGGGGCTTTTTCTATTATCAGAAGGAGCATTGCAATTACTGAAGGCAGAGTGGATAATAATATATAATAATATGATTTAAAATAATTATTTAAAATGTTGGGTTTAAAATATCCATCAACTACCTGATCTCTACAACTATCAAGGCATGAGGGCAAAAAGCACATAATACACCTTGATGAAGAAAGCAGATTTAGATTAGCTCAGTGCTTGGATGTGTGACCACCTGGGGACTCCACAGACATAATCTATTATGGAAGAAAGGCAGGATACAAGGATACAAGATTACAAAGTCAGTACTCTAATTTTGAAATTAAATAACTTCAGTATTTACTTTCTATATCATGGAGAACATTGATCTACTCTGTGAACAAAATGAGATGACAAAGGGGGAACAGACCAAGAAAGAAATACTGGAAAGTAGGAAAGTAGTACTACTGGAAATACCTTTTAGCACTGAGAGCGCAATCCTAACATACTCTTGGGCTGGCACAAGTCTCTTGTGCTGGTCCAGTACTGTCAGAAATGTGCTATAAGGCACACTTGTGTGTGTTTGGAGTCGACTGGGCCGGTGTGAGGATGTATGCTGGCCGGTGGAAGCCAAATCCATCTTCCATGCCACCCCAGGCAGGTACATCTGCGCCAGTTGTGTTTGGCTGGCGCAGGGGGTTGGGGAGGGGGGTCAATGGGTAGACTGGGCCCAGAAGGCAGGTGGGACTGGCCTCTGGCAGGAAGGTCATATCCTAATCCCTCTCCCAAGAAGGCTGGCCTTAC
Source organism: Lerista edwardsae (assembly GCA_029204185.1). Classification (NCBI taxonomy): domain Eukaryota; kingdom Metazoa; phylum Chordata; class Lepidosauria; order Squamata; family Scincidae; genus Lerista; species Lerista edwardsae. The sequence continues at coordinate 13,027,835 of JAJKFI010000011.1, read as the reverse complement.
ACCAGCCTGCTTAGATCTGTGCCAGCGATTTTGCTGGTGCAGATTCGAGTAGCTCTATAGGAGCGGCTGTGGCATTATTCATGGTAAGAGGACATATATTTCTTTACTCCGAGTTGTGCCACAGTTGCCCACTAACTGGAGCTGGATATGGCGCAGGCCACACAGCCTACCTATTCCAACCCAGGTTAGGATAGGACTGTGATTTCAACCAGCAATGTGCTACAAAAACCTGTCATGGCCGTAGGTTATAAAAAAAACATTTGTGACTATTTTGAAGAAATCCTATCTCTGCAAAAAAGAAAAAAAATCAAATGTAAACAGGGCAGCAGAAGAAAGGCAACCAGGCTGTCAGACTGAAGCAACATTAAATGAATATATGGCTTCAGTAAACAATAAGCGTTTTGAATTATCTCAATACAGGTTGAGTATCCCTTATCAAGATAGCTTGGTACAGCGAGATGGCTGGAATAACTGCATAAATATAATGAAAAATGTTTCGTCTTGCTTTTTTCACTGTTATCCATATGGGTGTCTGCTGACCTCTTTGACATTTTCAACAATGTCTGTACCACAGAGCAGAGAATAGAACTTACAGCTGGGACCTGCAATGTATGTGGAAATGAGCACAAGACCTTCTAGTATTCATACTACAGAAAACTAAGAAGTCTTGGACAAAAATATCAGGATTTCAGAATAGTCCAGATTTCAGATGTTGGGATAAGGCTGTGGTTCCAAAACTGTGAGCTATGGCTCCCCGGGGAGCCGCAGAAACCATCCAGGGGAACCATAGAATCCCTGCAAAAAAATCTGCCACCCTATACAATGTACAAGATTATAGCCCTAATGGAGAGCCATAGGCAATGGTCCAGTAGGTCAGGTGAGCAGCCAGATGAAAAAGTTTGGGAACCACTAGGATAAGGGGTAATCTAACTGTAATAAGAGGAATATTTTAAGCCCTAGTGTCAGGAGGACCCACTGCGGAGTTCGCTGATGGTAAGTCACACTGCTGTCACACTGAGGGTGAAACTGGCCGTGTGATCCAACATAGAAATGCTTAAATCTGCACTGACAAAATAGCAACTTTTAGCAAAACAGTAAAATAACAATTTTCTTGTTAGGAAATACTTAAAATAGATGGGATTCAATTTAGGCAAATCCTGCTGGAATTAGTAGAAAAAGAGATGACAGGGAGATTTAGATCAGTGTCAGGAAGGTTAGGAGAGGGAAGTTGAACCAAAAATTTAGAGTTTAGTAGAACTTTCTCAGGTAAAAGAGAAAGAATAGGAACAAGACTTGAATAGAAGATACAGAATGGAGGATTAAGAAGCTGGTGACATGAGATGTAAGGGTAGATCTTGTACAACAAGGAATAGGTTAAAGCAGTGCTTCCCAATCTGGGTTGTGACCCACTATTGGGAAGCAAAATTGGGTCATTCCCCCTTAAAGGGAGTGGCCCAGTTTTGGGTGCCCTGATGGTGCTGCAATTGCTGTTCTATGAGGGTGTCCACCTATGTTTTCTATGAGGGTGTCCACCATCAAACATGTGGTGGACATGTTTGAAAGTTTAAAACATGCTGGCTTTAATTATAGAAATAGTTAACACTAATAGTAAATATTCAGTTGAAACTAGAAATTGCTTTCTTGGGGACAATAGATGATTGCATGGAGTCATGGACATGAAATTATATTTTATTATACGTTAAGTGTAGAGAGATTACTTCTGTGAACAATATTGAAAAAGGGTAGAAACGTGAAATACTAATTATGGATTAGAAAGTTATATCATGGAACGTTAATGGAGTAAATTCCCCAAAGGGGGTGAAACATTCTTTCATTCTTTGGAAAAATTAAAGAAAGATGTAATTGCCCATAAGAAATATGTATTAAAAGGGGGAGTTGAAATTTGATTTTTTTCTTATTATATATGACAGTGGCATACATATTGGAATAATATTGGAAATTAACAGGAATATTGACACGGCTGCATCTGTTTTAGAAAGTTGGCTAGAACTGGATCCTTAGTCACAATAATAGGTTTTATGAAATGTTTCTAAAACAAATTAAAGAAAAAAATACTTGTGGCGATTTTACACATTTCTTACCTCACAAAGTTGGACAACTTCTTGGGATAAGTTTTCCTTTTTCTGATGGACATTTAAAGTCTGAAGCTGGTTCTCTGGCAGAAATCCCCACCTGGCCAGCATCTGTACTACTTCCAAACGTGTCATTCTCAACACGATCCTCCTGATGAATTCGGCTACTGTCTCATCCATAACAAAGGCACTTCGAAAACAAATAGGGATTATATCCTTTTAATTTTACATACACATGCAAAGATGCATTTTTTACAACGAGACAGGATGGTGCAGCGGTTCAGGAGTTGGACGTGGACCAGGAAGACCCAGGTTGAAATTCCCCCTCAGCCAAGAAGCTTCTTAGTGACCCTGAACCAGTCACTACCTCACAGAGCTGATGTGAGGACAAAGGGGGAGAACGCTGAGCAACAGTTCCTTGAAGGAATAGAAAGCGGGTATAAAAACGAGAGAAATAAACATTGCGCGCGCATGCTTTTTTAGTTTTTTTTTCCATGGACATTTTTTAGTAACCCATCTTAAGCGTATGCCTGAGCAGGGGAAAGGCGAGCTAGAACTCTTTTAAATGAATGAATGAATGAATGAATAAAGTTACATAAAGTTATATTATTATATATAATAGTTTAAAGGGCTGCAACAGGATGACCTTAATAATTATAATCAGTCAATTAAGCGTTCCAAGGTAACAGCTCCGTTCCAGTTTACCAACATGGTGGGGAGGCTTAACACCTCCAAAAGCAGGACACATTCCCTGCCCCATCGGGAACTCTCCCCAGCTCTCACCCAGCTTGGCCACTACGCTTCCTCTTAGCCATCTTCATCTTCTTTTCTTCCTTCTCCGTTGTGATTATTTCTTACCTCACGGCTCCCGCCAATTGCCGCAATCGCCCAACCCCCCCTTCGTTTCGAATCAGCCAATCAGAAGCTTTCTTCCTGTTCGACCAGCCATTCACTAAGTAGCGTGACAAGCCCCTTTATTTGCGGCTGCGCAGTGAGCACATAACTCCATGGTTAGATAGCAGCTGATTTCAAATAACTTCCGGGCCTGCATGAAGTCGACTTCCGGGTTATGCCCTTTTTTTCGGTTTCCTGTGTTGCTGCTGTGGAGGTAGTTTTTGCGATTTTTGTAAAAGGGAGGTAAGGATGGAAATGGGGCTGTTTTGTTTTAAAGTGTGAGAGTCGGAGAAAATAAACTGTTTCAGTCATAGGAAAAAAACCTGTGTATAGATACCTTTAAAAAGTGTGCGAATATATTACTTGAAGCTTTTGTGCACTTCATCTGCCAAAGCTCCCAGGTTCCGTATAGTTGAACAAGGGAAAAACATTGTAAAAGGAACAGTTTGAGGTAGATATGAAGACAAAAACCTGTGTCTGTGTGTATATGACAAAGCAAATCTTTCTTATAAAACAATATAAATAAGCATCAAAGGTATTCAAAAAATGGGAGTGATGTCTGTCTTTTTAATTCAAGCAGCTTCTTTTCGTCCAGTAATACAGTATGTAGCTATGAATGTGAAATCAATTTAAACTATTTTAAACTTGCTTGGAAAGTTTTCCCCAAAGGGACCAAATTGTATCTCTTATGTTGTTGTTCAGTCGCTAAGTCGTGTCCGACTCTTTGTGACCCCATGGACCACAGCATGCCAGGCCTCTCTGTCCTCCACTAGCTTCCGGAGTTGGCCCAATTTCATGTTCATCGCTTCGGTGACACTATCTAACCATGTCATACTCTGCCGCCCCCTTCTCCTTTTGCCTTCCATCTTTCCCAGCATGAGGGTCTTTTCTAAAGAGTCCTCTCTTCTCATGAGGTGGCCAAAGTATTGGAGCTTCAGCTTCAGGATTTGTCCTTCCAGGGAGCAATCAGGCTTGACTTCCTGGAGGATTGACCGATTGGATCTCCTTGCAGTCCAGGGGACTCTCAAGCGTCTTCTCCAACACCATAATTCAAAAGCATCTATTCTTCGGCGCTCCGCCTTCCTTATGGTCCAGCTCTCACAGCCATACATGACTACTGGGAAAACCATAGCTTTGACTATGCGAACCTTTGTTGGCAGGGTGGTGTTTCGGCTTTTTATTAAGTTGTCTAGGTTCGCCATAACTTTCCTCCCAAGAAGCAAATGTCTTTTAATTTCATGGCTGCAATCACCATCTGCTGTGTTTTCAGGCTTGATGTAATCCCATAGACTAGAGGCTCTTTTGTGCATTTTATTTTTGAGGTGTGCATTTCAGTACCTAGTTATATGTCTTAAACCTGTGCTTAAACTTGCATTTCATCTACCTGTGATGCAAGCAGACTGTGTCTTGAATGGCAGGAGTAACCCTGTTATCCAAGTACTTTTTACAAAGTCTACTTTTAGGCTTGCACGGTGTGTAGCAGTGAAAATTAAGACCACTTTTTAAAACCTTTTTTAAAAACCATGTGTTTCAATAAGTTTATTTATTTGAATAATTTATACCTTGCCCTTTCCCATGCCAAAGCAAATGCCCACATTTGCGGCTTACAGAGCCACATAATGAAATTACAATGTGACAATGTTAAAACATCAAAAATAAAAGCATGAAAACATTAACATTAAATGCAAACAGAACATTCAAATGCAAACAGGGCAAGACCCAACATATCTTGACAGGCCATGGGGGCGGGGCGGGGGAATTGTCCAGGGGAGCAGTCAAGCTACACCACTATTCCAGAGGCACAAAGGGCAAACAGCCAACCATCATCCAAAAGCCAGACAAAATATGTATGTTTTCTGCCCTCTCCAAAAAGCCATGAAGGAATTGTAGTTCTTAATTCTGCTGGAAGGGACTTTAATTGCTTTGGTGTTTTGAAGCTGTTAGTCATTTTAAGTCTGGAGTAAACGGCTCTATTGATTACTTCAATACCCTCATCATTGCATTAATGATATATAAAATGCATATACCGTGTGTGTGTGTGTGTGTGTGTGTGTGTGTGTGTGTGTGTGTGTGTGTGTGTGT
>JAJKFI010000011.1:12996942-13022756 GCA_029204185.1 Lerista edwardsae | reverse complement strand
TGTGTGTGTGTGTGTGTGTGTGTGTGTGTGTGTGTGTGTGTGTGTGTAATGCATTTAATATATATAAAACTGTATGCAGCTTTAGGAGGTTTCTGCTGAAAAGCAGCTTATTTGTTCTAAAATAAATATATAAAAATATGAACATGCTCTTAGCTAGGACTTGTAGATTTTTTCTCTCTAAAAATTTGGTGGTGGAAAAATTCAGAATGTCATGAAACAAAATAATTGGACAAAACAACTTTTAGTAGATTCACATCTTAAGATTTTACAAGCAGTCATCCTAGGTGATTGATAGTTTAGAAGCCCAGGATCTGATTCAGGCAGCTTGGAATATCTGTACAATGGGGCATCAGTTTGCTGCTGTCACCAAATGTGACTTCTATGCTGCTTCTAATGCTTCTAATGCTGCTTCTAATGCATTTGAAGCATTGTGGGCCCAATCCTATCTAACTTTTCATTGATAATGCAGTGCAGCCCTGATGTAAGGGAACAAATGTTCCCTTACCTTGAGGAGACCTCTGTGAGTGCCTCCCCACCACAGGATGCAGCACATGCCCCATTGGCACAGCTACATCAGCAACGGAAAGTTGAATACGTATGTACGTGTGTGTGTGTGTGTGTGTGTGTGTGTGTGTGTGTGTGTGTGTGTAAGTAATCATTCATTGCTTTTTGATAATGTGCAGCAAGAAGGGCAGGGACTAACTTTGAGATCTGTTTATGGAAGCAGTTAATAAACTTCTGATTGACAGGTATTTAACAAGTTAGTATGTCTTAGCCATTCAAGAATAGCTGCATACTTTTTGATTTGGCAATGTATTGCAGTTTTTGAGCAGGGTAGGGCTGATGAATTCACAACACCAACTGAGGTGGTAGCTTCAGCTGGCAGATTGGAAGGGGTGTATGCTAACTTCCTCTAGCCACCTACCTCTTTGCCTTTCTTCCTTGCAACAGGCTCCAGGAGGTGATTGGGAGGTAAGAGAGTAGATGATGAGGGATAATTCTGTGGGTCTTGTTTCACATACCTGATCTAGGTCAGCATTTTATACATTAACTGTCAGTGCTTTCCTGGGTTTCAGATCAGAGGAGGGAGTTTTTCCAGAATTCAGCCCTACCTGGAGATGCTAGGACTTGAGCCTAAGATTGCCTGCATGCAAAGCATGTATTTTCCCACTGAGCTACAGTTGTTTCTATGTTGCAGGGTTCTGCTGCCTCACTGGTTTGATCACTGATGATACAGCACTCTGCTGTGTGTCTTTTCTGCTAGCAGTAAAGTGCAACTGTGGCAGCGCAATCCTAGAAACTGCGCAGCGTCGACACAACTCCACTTTGCGCTGATCGGTACCTCCGTGTCGGTGCTAAGGCAAAGGGACTGGCACTGCTGAGGCCGGCGGGAGGGAGGCTCCGTGTCCGTCTGGACACAGGATTGGCAGGGGGGACGGGAAGTTGGGGGCGGGACGTGGGCGGGTCCAGGATTCGGTCATAAGGCGGAATACTATACCCGTTTGGGAGGCCACATGGTCCCAATTTGGGCACGGTCTTCTTGGGTCTGCGCCTGCTGTTTAGGCACAGAGGAGCCCATAGGGGAGGCTGGAGCCTTCTCAACGGTAAGGGTGCAAACGTGTCCTTGCCGTTGGGAGGCTCCAGCCTCGCCTATACTGTGCTTGGATTTGGTACAGGCCAGCCAGCCTTGCTAATCCAGCGCAGTATAGGATTGCACCCTGGGTGATGTCCATGCTCATTATAGTGTCTGATACGAAGATGTTCTCAATTTTAGATTAATAGGAAGTATCGAAGCAGCTGTTCAAAGCTATAGGAAAATGATAATTTATTCTTCTTTCCAAATTTTATTGAGATGATTGGGCAAAGGGAGGTGGGTGTAGTGTTCCAGTGATGGTGCTCTACCAGGATAATTCAGCCTACAAGGTCCTTGGTTGTTGGAGAGAGGAACTTCTCCATCTCTCTACCATTCTGGTGTCCTAAGCTTCCTCATGTCAACCTCCCTGTTTGAGAACATCTGCCCTAGAGAAAAGGAAACGTTAATATACGTTTCAAGTTGTGATTAAAGATGGGCCTATAATGTTTAACTACTGCTTGCTTTCCACACTAGGGACCATAAACATTTATGAGAGCCTCATGTACCCAACATCCCTCAAACTATGTTCTTATGTCTAATGAAATGGATGGACCCTGTTCTGTTATAATATATTTAAGTGCTGGATGAGAGCTGAATCTTTTGGGTTCTTGGAAAGGCTATTCTGTTTCTGCTAGCTTTTATAACTATCCCCCCATGATTGTTTACAGCATCTTAGTGCAGTGGTTTCCAAACTTATCCTGGTCATGTTGCCCTTCTTTCATGGAGCCCTGTCATGGTGGTGCTATGTTGTGGAAGGAGAAGATGGCCACCAGCACTCCCCTGAGATTGCATAAGATCACCCTGGCCAAGATGGTGGCACCTAGGAGAGCTAAGAAGAGGCTGCTGGGGACATCCCATAGTGCCCCTATGAGTTTGCCACTGCACCCTCACATGCTGTGGCATGCTGTTTCGGAACCACTGACCTTAATGGCTAAAAGGTTCTCAAATCTCCGTTGTGCTAAGAAACACGCTGGCTGGCAGTAGGCTTGCTATTCTTTCTCAACCTGGCCTATCTTGCAGCATCATTGTTAGGGCAAAATGAGAGAACACTATTGTGATGCTACATCACACCCTGGATACGAATGAGATCAAACTGACCTAAAATAAGATAATGATCCAGTGGATTTGAGGGATATCGCTGATTGACACAAGGGCCTAGCCAGCCAGACTCTGTGGAATTCCATGCTTTTTCAGAAGGAGACAGTTTCCAAATATGTACAAAGGTAAAGGTTTCCCCACGACCAAATGGTCTAGTCTTGACCAACTCTAGGGGGCAGTACCATCTCCGTTTCTAAGCAGAAGAGCTGGCGTTTGTCCAAGGACAGTTTCTGTGGTCATGTGGCCGGCATGACTATACAGCAAGGCGCACTGAACGCCGTTACCTTCCCGCCTAAGTGGTACCTATTTATTTACTATGCTTTCGAACTGCTAGGTTGATAGGAGATGTACTCAAAGGAGACCTTTTGAGTTAAAGACAAATAATAGTTTGGGATTCAGTTTCATCTGCTTGTGATTTTTACTGTCTGTTTTGCTAATCTCATTATCTGTCAGTGTGAGAAGAGCAAGCATGATGATGAGTTTTTCCAGGACAATTCTTTAATTGAAATCCAGGCAGCTGCTCATTGGTGTCATACTGCCTTGTGAAATGTGCTAGATCCATTTTAATAAATGGAGTTCACCCTTAATACCATTCTCCAAATAATGACTTTGGATCTTAACAGTGTTTGCTTAGCGTTTTTCTGCTTCTTCTCTCAGAGCAATTGCTCTATTTTCCGATTGCTATATTATCCTGGTGCTTGGAGGCTGATATTTTTTCAGACCAATTGCCTGATTCCATTGATATCCATTTCCTGGCATTTCTGTTCCAAATGTTGTCAGATAGTGATTTTTGTTGTCCCCTTGCATTACTCTAGTCTTGTAAGCTTCTATTAAACTTAAACTTCCTGTGGGATTGTTGGCCAGGATTTCAGAAAAAACCACCCAGTTAGTTCTGTATCCCAAAAGAGGCTGTCGGGACCTTTGGGCTTGAACGGGAAATCTCATGGTTTTAGGGTGGGACGTACTTTGCTGAACAACTTGAGTCTGTGGGTGCAAACTCACCTTTGTAATTGGCTTTGTGTTGCGGCTTCTGGATTGACCAGGTTTAATATAAATATTAGCCACATGGCTGGCAGAGAAGAAAGGTCCTGGGGTTGAATTCTGACTGGAGAAGACTCAGGAACTTGGCTCAGATGAGAGGTCTTGGTCTTCTTTCTTTTGAATAGCACCATCCCACCCTGTCCTGTGCATGGCAAAATGACTCTTACAGTGGGTGGGGATTTCAAAAGTGATGTGTGAGAAGGCAATTAAAAAATCCACTGATTTAGGCCTACTTTATTATATGAAGCTGAATGAGGTAGAAGAGTCCCAAGGTGGCTAATAGACTGTGGGCCCAATCCATTTGGACTTAGCAAGAGCCGTATGAGTGCACCGCCCATGCTTCTGTTGTGAAGGCACCGAAAAGCACCTTGACTGTTAGTAATAAGGCCTTGGGAAGGCCTTATTGCTGACGCCAGGATAGCGCTGGCCCCACACCGCCTGGAGGCAGCAACGCAAGCTGGCGAGTGGTAAGTGCAGCTGGTGCTGGCATTGTGATCCTTCTGGGTGGAGCGGGTGGGTGTTCCTGGGCGGGGGGGGGGGAGAGGCAGAACCAGATGCCTCAGGGAGTACACAAGGCAGCTAGATATGTGCATCTCGTTGCCATTTCCCTGCATCCAGCACTCCGAGGTAGCCTACCTCTAAAGTAAGGAGGTTGCACTAACCGTCATGGCTTGTATAATATAATGCCCCAGCTGTGGGCTTGCAGATTTTTTTGGATGCCAAGGAAATAACACGACAGATGCAAAGTGTACTTACAAGGAGTTATTATTTTAAGTGCTCCAAGCACTGGAATGGGTAGCCCCGCGCACGCGTACATTGCAGAGCCCCGTTCAAAGGGCAAAGGAAAGCAGCATGGTATATATCAGGGGTGGCCAAACTTGCTTAGTAGAAGAGCTGTTGGAGATCTGCTAGAGACGTTTGAGAGCCACAATATTTAAGAAGCATTTAAATTAAATAGGTATTTCTCAAACTATGGGTTCGTGGGTTATGACCTGATGTCAGGTAGGTTGCGGAAAGCTGGGAGCAGCCAACTTGGAAGCTGCAGACCTTACTCATGCTATATTCCTTTTGTGAGTGTTAACAGTTTGAATTTTCAAGTGAGGTTTTTACATTTTTAAATATTAATTTTTTAATTTTGTTTTTAGCTCAGTGTTTTTTCCCATAATATTTTGTCCTAATCTTCCTGTCAGAGATGTTTCATGGTTGTGCAATTGCTGCAGTCCAAGAATTCCAGTTTGCATTCCAGGAGTGTCATGTCACAGTGATGTCACTTCCTGCTTGATGATGTCGCTTCATGCTACGACATCACTTCCAGGTTAATGCCATCACTTCGAGCCCGTCCCGATACAAGTGCCATTCTAAAAAGTGGGTCCCGGACTGAAAGGTTTTCTGAACCACTTATTTAAATTCTTAAATATACTTACGACCAGCGGTGTCATCTACTCTCTCGTAAGCCGGAACGCGGGCGGGACTTGAGTGATTGACAGACGGTCGACTCACTTCCGGGTTCTTCGCGCGCCCCGCGCGGCTTTCCCTCGCCTCGGAGGGAGCGCCTGCTCGCCAGGGGGGATGGGTGGGGGGCGCGCCGGGTGCCTGGGCGAGCAGGCGCCCCCTCCGAGGCGAGGGAAAGCCGCGCGGGGCGCGCGAAGAACCCGGAAGTGAGTCGACCGTCTGTCAATCACTCAAGTCCCGCCCGCGTTCCGGCTTACGAGAGAGTAGATGACACCACTGCTTACGACGAATGTTATACATGTTTTAATCTAGTAGACTCTCAATTTATGCCCAGTAAATAATTATGAAGGTTGAAAATTTCTTATGTACCTTTTATATTGTGATGCAAAAAGGAGCTCAGCCAGCATATTTCTGAAAGCTGCACGTTGTATTTCAAAGAACCCCGTGTGGCTCGTAAGCCATGGTTTGGTATGTATTATATGAGCCTGGTATATATACATGAGTTGCTTACTTCCAAAGTTTAGCCAACTTAAATGTAGCAATGATGTGAATAGGAGCTGTAAGCTTGGCATAGCCAATAAAGATAACTGAGACAATAGAGACACAGAACTAGAGCACGGAGGTGCTCTACTGAAGCTGGCTACTTCGCAGGAATAAGGCGAATGTGGACTGTAGGCTTGGCAAGCAAAGCAGCCTGTGAACACAAGTCCTTTGACTCATCTTTCTTGCTTGAAACATGCTGGAACTTTGCTTATGCTCAGAGATGCTAAAGCCAGGTTTTGCGGCTTCAAGACCTGCAGGTACACTTACTTGAAGCCATTTGCTGTTGTCTTGAAGGTAAAGTGTAGTTTTCACGGCCTTAAACATTTTTGACGTGCAAGATTTGTGTGTAGCAAAATGTAACTCGCTATATGATGTCTCTCTCTTGTGTGGCTCTTCGAGGGAACTGTGTGAAACAGAATGGAAATGATTACACATCTTAGAATGGATCTAATATCCTTTTATTGCCACTTTTGACAGCAGTAGACATTATTGTATTTTAGCAGTGGGGTTTGAATGTGCGTGTCTCAGATTTTTGGTGAGGTATCAGCACAAAAACAGTAATACTCTGTTTTAAGAAAGGGTGCAGCTCAACTTCACCCTCAACCCCCTTCAGAGTAGATGAGTCAATTTAAACTTTTGCCTTTTCCTTGCCAGTCCACCTACCGGCCACCAGCCTTGTTAAGTGTTATGCTTTCCATGGAGAGCATATACATAAAGGACGCAGGAGGATCAGAGCCGCCAACCGCGACCCCTGTTGCCAGTGCTCTGTTGGGGTGGTTGCCGTCAACTAGCCTCCTGAAGCAACAGCCTCTCAGTTGCCTCTCAACCAGTGGTTCCCAAAATGTCTTGACGGACGGCTCCTTTGACCTACTGGGCCTTTAGCCACGGTTCCCCATTAGGGCTTGAACCCTTATACACTGTAGGATTTTTCCATGGCTCCCCTGACTGGTTTCCACTGCTCTCTGGGGAACCATGGCTCACAGTTTTGGGAACCACTGGACTAAACCAAGACCTCATTTATTGTTTAGAATGTTGTTGAGTTTTAAGGAGGAAACTGCAAGAGGGTACACCATTAAGTAGCTTGGCTCTAACTTCTTCAAGTGGATAAAAAGTTTTTAAGACTTGATCAGTAAACTGCCCTGAGATCATGCCCTCTCTCCAGATATATGGAATGACTGGAGATCTGCTAGCCCAGAGCTTATTGCAGTGAGCCACGTAGGCTTGGTCTTTGTGCTTCTGTGGATTTAAGCTGTACCCCTGAGGTCAGTTTTTAAAACCTTGATTTATGCTTACTTTTAAAATAGTGAGAGCAGCACATCTTAGATTGATGCCTAAGGATGTGTGTTACAGGTGCTGGCAGTGAGTATGATATTTGCATAATTTAACCAGCGGCACAACTTTTATAGCAGTGCAAGCACGTACTGCTCCATCAATGGAGATGCTTGGGAAGAGGTAGAAATAAAGCATCGGCTTTGAAAATGAACTGCAGTTAAGTGGAAAATGAGATGGGGCAGGACAGAAACAAAAATGGCAAAAACCAAAGGTGAATTTTTTAAAAAGATAAATACATTTGTAAAATAATGATCTGAACATGAAATTGGGTGAATTCAGGAGGCTGGTGGAGGACAGGGAGGCTTGGCGTGTTGTGGTCCATGGGGTCGTGAAGAGTTGGACACGACTTAGCGACTGAACAACAACAAAAATAATGATCAGAGAACTTCCATTTTATTAATATGAAATGCACCTATTTAATACAATAAATGTATTTGTTATTAAGTCATAACAAAATCTTTAAAGGTTGTTTAATTGTAACAAAATTACTAAAGTTAAATTATTACAAAATAATTGAAGCTTATGTAAGTATTGCACATTTTTAGTGTGATATTTGTTCCTGCTTGTTTGAAATAAGTTTATGAATTTTTGTCGCCAATGACGTTACTGCAAGACGGAGAGCCGTCTTTATTTCAAGCCGAGACCGGTACAGAGTTTTAATTGCTGTGACAAATGAAAATGGCTGTTCGCACAGATACGTTGTTGAAAATTGAATCAAAATTTTCATTGCTTAACATAACAGGAAGTGACATCACACCTGGGGTTTTTTTTTTAAAAAAAGAAAAATGGAGGAGCACATCCTACCCCAGCAGCGTGCCCCTCCTGCTGCCCCCAAGCATGCAGTCGCCTCACAGTCATACTCATTCATATTATTCACATTTTAATACTACTCTTCTTCCATATAAACATCAGAGTAGCCAGAGCAAAAACACGTTTACACTTAGAACCAATGGAGGGGAGGGAAGTGGGTTGGGGGGGGAAGATTGCCACATAAACATCAGAGCACCCAGTAAAAAACACGTCCACACTCAGAGCCAAGGGATGGAAGTGGGGTGGAGGAAAGATCTCCATATAAACCAAGTCAAAAAACACATTTACACTCAGAACCAACATTGAGGGTGGGTGGGAAGGAAAGGAAGACCTCCTTAAAAATGTACAAACCTTACAAACTTAGAAACCTCAATTGTCACAGCCCCTCTGCTCTGCACCATGCTACAAACTGAGTGTGAAGGAGAGGCTGGGGGCAGGACCTTGCATTGCGTGAGCCAATGAAGGTAAGAAAAACTAGGAAGGGTGAATGGCTGAGGCTAGCCAATAGAAACACGACTCTCAAGAGAACAGCAGTGATTGTAATTCTAAAACGGAACTTCTAATGTCCCGTTTAGCACTGATACGGGACACGATTTAGTCCCTTACAATAAGGGACACCTGGCAAATCTACTCTCTAGTACAGTTTGTGAATTTAGTGCAATATAAAGGCGAAAATTGTCATTCAGAATATAAGAATTTCTTAGAATATTATTTCTGTTTTATTAATAATAAAACATAAAAAATGCAAATAATGTCCAGATTTTTCTGCAGACCACCAGTGGTTGCATCGTTTGGCAACCTGCTGCTCTAGAATGCATTGGTATAGACTTTATACCACATTCAACCACTAGATGGGGTGAATAATCGAATTGAATGGAAACTGGGTTAGTCAGATCAGTGGATACCGAGGTACCACTGTATAATGCCTTGTAACATAGGCCTGGTGGATTGCCATTTTTGTTCTGGCTTAGCAGTTGCTGGGCCTAGGGATTTTTGCATGAGGTAAGTCTAATCTGGATTCTGATTTTTGGAAGAACTGTTGAGCTCCCCAGTCTTTAGTAGGCCCCTTCATCTCCCACCTCTGCCTTTTCTTCCCATCTGCAATACTCCCTCTGCTGCCTGCCTTTTCTACCCCTCTGCTGTCATCATGCAACTCTCTGCCCCTTCTCTCCTTCCAGTTGTCTTGGAAGAAAAGTAGCAGCAGAACGACACAGTAGCCATGACTGCAGATTGTCTACCACCAGGAAGGAAGAGAATATGTGGCCGCCAACCCATCTCATCCATTGACATGCCTTGTGTGGCTGGTTTGTGGGTTTTAGGTGTGACCCTGCTAGCTCTTGAGAAGGTGAAGACCACTGCTCTATAGGCATGTCTTTGTTCTGGTACTGACAAATATCCACAGGGAAGCTAACCTGAGTGGCAAAATAGTCAATGTATTAGATAATATATATCTATTAATATTGGCAGGTTGAAGACTTTAAATTTTGGCCATGAGCTATCCTTAATTCATGATGCACCCGGACTTGTCTCCTCACCTGCACAGCGAAGAATGCAACCTTGTTATCCGTCTGCTCAGGGAGTGCCACAAAGAGGTAAGAGACTTGACAAATGCCAAAGCAATTAAGTACCTCTTGAGGATCCCACATTGAGATGGCTGTCATGAAATGGCTAAATAGTGACATTCCCCCTAGAGAGACACCCAGCATCATGGGTGATGCTTTCAGAAAACTGAACAGGTTCTAAACCGATTTTGGACTTGCAAGCCTGACTTGCAGAAGAAAACTTAATTTGCTGTTCCTTTCTCCCACCACTCCACGTATTCTTGGAAGCCCTCATATTGCAGTAGGTATCTGCATGCATTTTTAAGCTATCAAAGCCATTGAAAGGGTTCCGAGCATGTGTGTGGCATGCTGAATTTGCTATGCGGGTCTCTCTCAAATCAGTGAGGGAGGAGTTGTTTGGGAGTTGCATTTCAAACAGTGTGGTAATAGATTTGCTGGTGACTTCCTTTATTCATGCTTCCAAAGGATTAAAAACATTTCGAGTGAGTTGGTTTTCTTTGGTGTTCCTTTGTTTTTAAACAGAACAAATCATGTTTTGAAATCAGACAAAAATAAACTTGCAAATGCAGGAGGGAGTGGGGGAAGTGATCACATCTAAAAATAGGAGACATGCGAGTCTGAGCTCCCCCCCCCATGCAAAGTGCTTCACATGTATTCTTTTGATGTAGTCCTTACATCCGTCCTGTGAAGGTAAGTCAGTGGTACTGTATTGCCCCCATATTGTACTGTAGATGGGGAAGACTGAGGCTGAGAAGAAATGGCTTCCTTGAGGCCATCCATGGACATGGACAGTGAAGGATTTTCAAATTCTCAAGGATTTGTGTGCTCTGTTACAAGCAGAAGGTTGACAAAGTGCTCATGGAAAAACAGCCTGTCCTAGTGCTACATCAGGAAATCCATCAGAAGGCTACCAGTGAGCCATGGCTAAAATCAAATGTGGTTTGCTTCTTGGGATTTGGCTGAAGAATCAATTCTCCAGTATGCCTCCCCCTTGTGAGTTATTGTGATCCTGTTGGATCTAGGAAGTGGTTCTTTGCCTCTTCTGTAATCCCGCTTGTTGAGCATATGGTTGAAAGAGATCCTCTTGGTCATCAAGGCCCAGCCCTCTACAACTGGAGCTGGAGACACCTAAGATGACTGAACTTATTAGCAGTGAGTGTTTTCTTTTTGAGCGCCATGCTGTGGTGTTGATGAGGAGAAATGGCCAACTAATTTGAATTTCTCTGGGCAACTCCACTTGCAAATGTTAAGCAAAACCAGCATTGATCAAATTAATCATGAGCTGTTGGAAATATTTTTGAGTTTTCTGCAAATCTCATATAAGGATCAGTGATCCAAAATGGAATTTTCTCCTGCTTTTACCTCTGTCGGCCTTGCTCGAATGAAAGACCTTCTGCATTCTCACTTGGCTGGTCTTTTGTCAGTGTTGTTGCCACATGCAGAAAATACACTTCGTGCAAGTGGTCATAAGAATGAATATTTGCACATACTTTGGGCAGGATTGCAACTGGTATTGCATAAGAAGAATCCTGCTAGATCAGGCCAAGGGCCCATTGTTCAGCTTCCCATATCTTGCAGTGGCCCACAAGACAAGATTTCTGTACAGGTTGAGTATCCCTTATCCGGACTGCTTGGGACAGGAAGGTGTCTGGACTTCAGAATAATTGCATAAAAGATAATGAGAAACACTTCCTCTTGCTCTTTTCACTTTTGCCCATTTGGGTGTCTGCTGGTCTCTTTGACATTTTTCAACAGCACACACAACAGAGCAGAGAATAGAACTTACCACCTATATGTGGGAATGAGCACAAGACCTTTTAGTGTTCACACTACAGAAAGTTTTTAAAATGTCTTGGACAAAGATGTCTGGATTTCAGAATAGTCTGGATTTTGGATGTCTGAAAAAGCCGTATCCTAATAAGGGATAGTCTGCCTGTATCCCATTGCTACTTCCTTCCATCTATATCTCAGAGATACACTACCTCTAAAACCTGTAGGTTGCATACAGTCATCATGGCTTGTAACCGTGATGGGCTTTTCCTCCATAAATCTGTCCACTCTCTTTACTGGTATCCAATTGCCACATCCTGTGGCAAGGAGTCCCACAGGTTAATTACATGCTGAGTAAATATTTCTTTTTCTCAGATTTAAGTTTGCCACCAGTCACCTTTCGTGGATATTCACAGGTTCTGGCATACTGCTGCTGAACCCAGAGAAAGCGTGCATAGCCATCATGATCAGCAGACATTGATAGTCATGTACTCCATGAATTAATTCCATGCCCCTTTAAAGCTAGTGGCTATCACTACAGTGGAGAGCGGTGGAGGCAAGAATCTCCCATTCTCAGCCTTGGTGAAGCTGTTACTTCTCTGGGGCTGAGCACGGGAATTCCTCCCTCCAGCCCCCTCCTGACTGGTGTCCCTTTGCTTGCGGCTTTGGCGGGGCTGAGAATCACCTGTTCTCAGCTGCGTAGAAGCTGTGGCTTCTCTGGGTCTGAGAAGGGAGGATTTCCCCCTCACGGAGCAGCGTGTGGGCTTCAGAAACACTTTTGAGGCAACTGGAGCATAGCTCTGGTTGCTTTCAAAGGCTTCAGGTTAAGCCTATTCTGGCTCAACACAGGTCGGGGGGACCCCCGTTGAGTCAAATCCATGGATGTAAAATCCGCAGATAATTCAGCCCAGTCTGTCTTGGGAACCCTCTATTTCTACTCTGAAACACCTCAAGTCTGGCCCCAGATGTTGCGTGCTTGGTATCATTAGAATTTTTCTGTTGTCTCCCGAGATCACTAGTAGTACTCATTTGCAAGTCACAGGAGCTGCTAGGTTTTGGCTTGTTGGCCCACAGCTCTCAAATGAGATAGCTTGGTTATTACATGGTAGGAAAAAAAAGATTGCAACCGTATCTGGGCATTGTCTTGCCTGTCAGCTTCATTGAGTGTAATTGTTCTTTCTGAGTGGTGAGAAGCTTGTTGCTGCTGTCTAATTATACTATTGTAGATAATTAAGAGCTGTCTCTTTTGCTTAGGAGAATTCGTCTCTGAGAACATCCCCGTCTGTCTTGCCTGCAAAGGAAACCTCCCTTGAATTAGTATTCGTGAACCAACTTGAAACCTTCCCTGTTCCAGGATAGGTGGAACATTGCACATAATTATACATTAACAACACACGGCTCATGATCAGTCCTGCTTGAAAAGTGAATTGTATTGCCAGAACAAAAATGGAAGCAAGGCTTTGTAATAATTAAAAAAACAAAAACATGCATAAAACCCCCACAACCCTCAACAAAGCACCCTGCTCTCTGCACAGAAATGCAGGCTATGCATTTAACATGTTAAAAATTACTTTAGAATCTTTTTTTTTTTTTAAAGCAATGAAGAATTAATTTGTCTGAAAAGAGCTGCTTGTTATTACTGCAGAACTCTGCTGTTTCCATTGGGGCATGATATATGTATCTTTGACCTCCAGCCACCTCCTAAGCTATTAAGGATACAGTGCAGGCCATGTGGCCTGGTTGATCCAATGCAGCTTAGAATTGGGCTGCCCTGGTCCCACGATGGCATGCAGAAAAGTTTGTTAGATATTGACCTTCATCTGTTGACTACTGGGTAGCAAAATACATTGTTCATGCCCATAATTGCTTTGTCATGATGACTAAGCACCATTGAAATCATTTCTACAAGTTGAATCGTGACTTAATTCAAACATGGGACTTGTCATGACTAATGTTCTTTGAATAACAGCTCTTTGTGGTTTCTTCATTGTGGAAGTTTGTGTCATTCTGGGATATATTTGTATCGGAAAGTTCTGTATCAAATCTTGTATTCTCTGGCAGGAGGAGGAAGAGTTGACAATGCTGGAAGGAGCAGATTTTTGTTTTTTGTTCTCTTTTAAAAAATGAAGCAAAACAGCATTATGGGGTTATTTTTGTTCATCTCTCTCTCTCTCTCTCCCCCCCCCCCCCGCCCCCAAGCATTCTTTCATGAAATTCTTTGGCCGGTGTAATGAGCTTGACAGAGAAATGAGGCAGTGTCTAAAGAAAGAGGTAAGCTGTTGATGTTTAAGATTAAACAATTTAAATATTCTCAGGCATTGTTTGAACTATACTTTCCCCCTCTTGAGGCTAGGATCTTGTTGGATAGATGTGCAAATGCTCACAAGTGTACCTCTGGATTTGAGATCAACTTCCTGGGATCAAAGTGATGTTTATGCTTCTGATGGAGGCATGTTTTTATACAGGAATACATATGTTGGTAACTTGCTCTCAGGTCACTTTCAGCTAATGCTGACTGTTGGATCATGAGTTTCTTCTCTTCCCCATCCTTCCTCCTTGGTATAAATTTCTTTTGTTTCATCTGTAGGTTTTAAACTGGATTACAGGTTATGTTAGGGCAACTATACCGGGCTGGGACATTGACTTGTTGGACATTGACCAAGGGCCCAAGCCCGTCAGAGGGCCCACTTGACTGGACTGGCAGCTGAACTCTCGTTGCCAATGGCAGTCCTAACACCTAATTTGCCATTAGGGAGCAGCGTGGTAGGGAGCACCAGGCCTGAACCTAACTAAGCTTTGCTTCTGAACCATTTTTGAAACCAGGTTTAAAAGTAAATCCTGGTTAGCATGTGTGAAGGTTGTCTGGGTTCCTTCTTGTGACAACAGTCAAAGGACATCGGCACAGTTCAGGAGGTCAAACACAGTTTATTCCATTATTGATTTCTATGAAGCATCCTCACCTCTGCTCTTCAGCCAATCAGCAGCTGGAGTGGGAACTGGAAGTATTCTCTCTTTTACACGCCCTCTTCTGCTCTGTTCCTTTCTTTGGATCCAGGAAGCGGGAAGAGAAGTGTAAGTCACTGGCATGCTGACGGGTGATGGAATGGCATTTAGATCTGGGGCGAGGCCAGTGGCGTCATGCTACACTGGGCGGGAGGAACGGGTGAGTGGCAGCCCGCCCGTTGCGTCACGCTCTGTTTTGCCATCTTCCCCGCCCCCGTGGGGGCGGGGAAGACGGCGAAACGGAGCGTAACGCAACGGGTGGGTTGCCACTCACCCGTTCCTCCCGCCAAGCGTACCGGTAGCATGACGCCGCTGGGCAAGGCCTGTGAAAATGTGTCGACAGTGTCCACATGAAGGTTCAGAAAGCACATGGTGCCTTAGAATTAGTTAATATTTTTTTGTTCATTTATAGAAGCCATGTTCAATCAAAAGCAAATAGGGTTGCTGAAGATGCAAATTAAACAATATTCATAGCGGATTTTCTCTCTCTTTTTTTTTCCCCCCTGCCAATGCAAGTGTAATTTGTGTCATACAAAAACCGTTCATTTCCTTCCGGAGCGATCAGCCTGTGCTGCATTTTAAATGAAGTGACATAACCTATCTATTATTCATTTATTGCCTTGTTTTTCTTTCAGTACCAAGAAAATAGAGCCAAGAGCCAAGCACACGCGGATGCAATGAGACAGAAACTGATGACTCCTCCGAAACACCAGTAGAACTGAACAGAGTTGGCAATTTGGGGCTGATGCACCTCCCATTGGCAGCTAGCTGATGGCTGAAGGAGCTTGCCAGCTTATGTCTTCTGGATACGTGAATACAGACATTTAGGTTCTACACGTTTGTAATAAAAATAGCTATGGTTGACATCTAATAGATCTCAAAGCACTTTAATTGTCTGGTAAAGACAATGTTGTTGTTCCTATGATTTGTCTTATTTTGGAGATGATCTATAACTTTATTTAATAGAAAATCAGAAAAAGTCTGTCTTGTGCATACACAAGGAGGCACAAGAAGCTAAATAAACTGATAGCAATAGCTTCAGGATCAGGTTTTCATTTTTGTTTTGTTGCAGCAAGGGGAAAAAAGGAGGGACTGTAGCTCATTGCTTGGCAGAGCACATCCTCATGTGCAGTGTTTCAAGTTGAATGCCTGGCATTTTGAACTGGAACGATTTTGGATAGCAGGCTGGGACAGGCACCTCTCGACTGTCAGTTGATGGGGACAATTTTGGGGCTTGATGGACCAATGGTCTGATAGCGGGAAGCAGCATTGTAAGTCCATAATGTAGGAAGAATTTTTGAGTTTTCTTATCATGGTGGAATGGACACGCAGCCATGTTTTACAGCTTGGGCACAAGCTGTAAAAAAGAGCTGTTTGTCCAGGAATTACATGTTCTCTTATGCACACAATAGCTTGTCTGTCTTGAGGCCTGGAATATGGGCCCTGCAACAAAATGTGAATGCACGCACATCTTCTGGAGTAAGTCTAAATGGGATACAGTGCTGGGGGCACCCAGGGGCTTTTGCCCTTACTAGGGAGCTGTGCTTGACCTCGGAGGATCCGGTAGGCCTTCCCCAGTGTGTAAAATTGCTCCGTTTTGCCGTTGGAGTGCACTTTTGTTTTCGTGCAAAAATTGGAAGTGTGCTCCGATTGCAAAATGGAGTGATTTTACACATCAGGGAGCCCTGCAGAGGGGACTATAGGCCTCCTAGATCCTCTCCAAGACCAGCACAACCCCCCCCCCATTAAGGGCAAAAGCAACTGAGTGTCAAAGACTGTTGCATTGCTGTCAGGACACCCTCCCCAGCCCCAGTCCCTGTCAAGACCTACAGCAGCAGCCTCACGTTTTTGAGGACCACTGCCCTGGCAGGCATGAAGAGTTATACCCATCTAGGACTCTCTCCTTTCTTCCTTTAACCCTTAGATTCTCCAAGAAGCAAAGTGTTTGGTGGTGGGGGAGGGGGGTTGTTGTTTTTTGCAACCTTTTTGGGTTTTTATTGCATTTCAAATCTCTGCAGTTCAGCAAGTACCCAGAAACTCCCACCATCTTTGTACGCAGTGGGTCATTGTGGGAAACAGAACTGTGTGCCAGATCCTTCAATATGCTTTTGCCTTTCCTGCCCCAGTCAAAAGACATGGGTGGCTGATACGATTGGAGCCTGTGTGCTCATACAGTTCCCCCTAATTGTAAATAGTGGCCGTGTTCTGTCCTGAGCTAAATTGGGGGCTGTGGTGCAGGAGAAGGGAGACTTTATCCATGGTTCTGATCTGCGTCAGGAGGCTCCATTGCTGCTATTGGGCAAGAAAAAAAAGTCCTACTTGCATCAGCAGGAACAAACAGGGCAAATAACCATGGAGGTGGGTGTAATAGGGTTGTCATGTCCGACAGAAGGTATTTTTGAAAAATTTCCCCACTATGGTGCAGTGTCATCTAGCCAGGGAAGTCTGTTAAAATCTCTTAGAGATTGATGTTGATTCCTGGAGGGTGAGCAATCTGAGGTGGGTGGGGGTAGAGGTCCGGATCAGGACTGTGGCATGCAAAGCAGTAAGGCTGCCCCCCATCCACGCTGCACTCTGCTCTGTGCATCTGCTTTTGAAAAATCACACAAGCCCTCCTCATGCAATAGGCATATCATCTAGTTTGGCCTTAGCACTGTAACAGTTACACTACATTGTTTTGGACACTTGCACTGGAATACAGGCAGAGAGCAGATACTTGGCTTTAGAGACTGTTGCTCTAATCCAACAGCGCTGTTCTTAAGTGCCATATATAACTATTTACCTCTCACAGTGCTCTCTTATTACCAGGCACTTGGTTTTATTGTTGTGGATTTCCATTTCAAGTACAATTGCAAGCAGAAGCATCTTCAAACAATAACTTCTCGTGATGGCAGTACAGCATGCCGTAAATGTCGGACTGTTGATTTACTGCGATTAGCTGGGGCCTGTGATATTAGCAATGTCGTAACTTGGCATAGTTTGTGTATAAAACCCATTTTTTATGATGGGGTTTTATTAGCGGTGATGGTGTGGAAAGCAAACTGGCGGTAAAACAGTCTGCACCGAGCAAGAATCCGAGGCAGCCCGAGCAAGAATCACAAGTAGCTGGGAGCTGGACACTTTAGAGGCCATTTGGTTTGGAAAACAGAATGCAGGAAGGTGACATGATGTTTTTAAAATAATTGCTATATAGTTGTGACAGGTAGCAAGCAAACCGTTTGTGTAGGCTGGAAGCAGTAACTCCTAAATGCAATTAGTCACTCATTCTTAAGTGAAAGCAAACTTCTTTCTGCTCATCAGAAAACTCTTAACAGTCTTTCTTTCCTAGCTGGCTTCAAAATGGTCTTGTTCCTAATTCAGTGTGCTCCTGGTGCTCCCTGAGACCCTTCCAGGGTGCCCATCTGCTCCCTGTCCAGTTTGCTCATTCATCAGTCTCACCCATGGAGTTATTATACACTCGAGAAGCCATGACGTCACATTCTTGAAGCCATGGACGGAACAATATGGCTGACTCAGATCATCGCCGCGAAGGAGGAGATTGCCGCGAATTCTCAAATAAAAATCTCCCTGCATGCGTGTAAAAGTTAATTTCAACCTCTTTAAGCATGCCTGCGTGTTCTGCATACGGGGGTGCGAATCGCTGAACGAAAAATGGGATTTAATTTCCACGGAAAGATTCATGTATTCTCATTACATCGGTTCAATAAAACTACCATTCAGTGAGTACTGAACTTGTTCAGTGAGTAACAGAATTTGTTTTTTTTCTTTAGGGGGGGGTGAGTGTAGAAGTTAAAAAAAATACTCTTAATAGTCTAGAAGTAAAAAAAAAATTACTCTCATATTGACAACTACTTGTGTCATGAAGAGATTTTAATGTAATTTTCCTACTGTAATACTTATGAAATTCTAAACATTAACAGACATTTTTTTTATGGGGCATGGCCGTTTTATTTTTGCTTGTGTAGATTTCAAAAAATAAGTCTGTCAAAACAGTGCAATCTGAGTTTAAATAGACAGCAAGTAGCATTTCGTCCAGTATGTTCAGTAATATAATCATGAGGAATTAAACCTTGGAATTGCATATTAAATCATAATAAGGTTACCAGTAATGTTTCTACACGATCACACATTATTATTTTCGTGAGTTTTTACTTCAGGAGTAAACTATTAAATCCTAAACAGTACGAGCAAAGCAATCTGAAATGCTTGGAATCAGCATTGTTTTGAGTGTAAAAACATGGCCGCTAAGCCCGCCCCCTGGCTTCAATTCGTGCCTATTAATTCTTAACGCAGGGCCAGGGGTTGGTCTCACCTTCCCTGGTTGGCTCTGCTTCTTCATTCCTCTCCTGTTCTAGCTCTTCACCAGTATTCAGCATAGGGCTTGGTGCTGAGGCGCACAGCGCACGCACTGGCACTTTGAAGCTCCATGGGATGCCGGGCATGTACCGGTGGGGTGCCCCAAGATTTCTTTTAGGAGTATAAAAGGCTCCAGAGGCAGAAAGGTGTGAGAACTTCTGTTGTAAGGGGTTTGCCTGTGCAATAACCACCTGAGACAAGTGTATGTGGCCACTTTCTTGCTGCAACATATAGAGGAGGGAACACCAGAGACCCTAAGCTGAAGCCAGGGCAGAGGAAGGGCTAGGGCAGCTTGCTGAAGGGGTGTCGGACAGAAGCCCGACCCCAGGCTGACCCAAAGCTGCATGCCGAATGGGTGCCCAGGGAGGTGCAGTGAGTCAGGTAAACCCAGGTGTTTCAACTTGTGATAGAAACTGATTCCTCTCGCATTATGGGAGGCCAGCCAAAAGTGAACCCTGTGCAAGGGGCGGGATCGCAAGTGGCAGTAAAAAAAAACAAAAACCCAAAGTGAAAGGCTGTTCTGTGTTTTTTCTTTTGAAACTTATGTTTGGTTCAGCTTCAGGGCAAGCCCGAGACCTCCTGATGCGTGAAGTGGCATGCTAAAAGCCCCCTTCCCTTGTCAGTGCACCAGACCACCACCCCTCCTTTTCCAGGGGGATTGGAAAAGAAACAGAGCTGAAGAGAGAATCTGTGGGGCAAGGAAGGAGAGAGATCACCACTCCCCTCCACACTTCCTCTTCAGCATTCTAGCCCACTGTTCTGCTCTCCACACTTCCTCTTCTCCTCTTTTCAAATTCAGGAGGAAGAGGTATGGCTCACGGCCCAATCCAATAGCCCATACCACTTACACTGCCAGGGCAATTGTTGCGCAGTAAGCCGTTACCACGGGTGCTAGGCCAGCGCCATGGCAACGCTGATTGCGGGCACCTTAAAGGGAGCACCAGTGAGTTCACCACTTGCCAGTGATGCAGCCATTTGGGGTGGAGTGGGAGGGTGCGCCAGGGTGGGGTGGGGGCTGGACCAGTGGCGACCCTTGCTGCTGGTTCCCCACTTCACTTCTGCCCCAGCTACATAGCTAGTGCAGGAGCGAGTAGACCCGTTGCCTACCCTGCATCCTTACTAGGGGGAAAGGGAACGTTTGTCCCCTTTCCCTGCAGAGGCTCCAAAGGGAGCGGCTGCCTGGCTTCCATGGGATGCAGAGGTAGCCCCCCCCCCTCCCGGCTACCACTGTGTTCCCAGGCAGCCAGGCAGTTCAGGATTGGGCTCTAAGTCATCTTATGGTCATGCAAGACTTGGGAACCATCAAATAAGTATTTTTTTTTTTTTTAAAAAAGTATTCATTATAATAAACACCCCAAACACAAGTTTACCCAATTCCAGTTTGATAAAACATTTCTGGTTTTTTCCCTAAACACAGGCGAGTTGAGCCTCTCCGCATTTCTGTGTACAGTTCCTACTGAGGCTACCCATATTGTGCTGTGATCCTTTGTGCCAGTGTCTGCTTTGATTCTAGATTCAAACTGCTTCCCTCACTATTAGGCATTGCTTTTGAGACTCTTCTAGGTTCCCTTTTTTTTAAAAAAAAATAAAAAATAAAGAAACTGGTATGAGGATAGAGGTTTCCAACAGCTTAAAACGGGCTGGCCACATGACAGAATTACTGTATGTGTGAGTGCTGAAGGGATAAGCAACGCACATGGACTGCTGGCTTCAACTTCCCAAGAGCCCCATTTCCATCTTAAAAACAAAACATGAATTTTATTGACATATTTTTGGTTTACAAAACATGGAAAAAGCTGCTGAAATACTTGCTGAGCTTGACCTCAAGGGTTTGACTAGGAATCAATTAAGAAAAATAAGTGTGAGAGGGAGGATGGAAAACCATGAGAATGTGGCATTGGCTTGTTGAGGGAAGGAGGGTCTTAGCATATTGGAATGTAGCATGAGTTATGGGAGGTAATTAATAAACAGTGCACTGCTGATTGGAGGGTGGCTGGGCAGCTTTCATTTTCAAAGCAGGTTTCTAGTCCTTATGTGTACAAATGCAGCATGTGTTGATAAGGTCTAGGAAATTTTGGAGGCCAGAGACATGCTGGAAAAGCTCTCCAGGGGTCAGAAGCAAGACATTGATGTCCTGCATAGGAACTGCCTTTCCAATGAAAGAAGGAGAATATATTAAGCAAAGCAATTAAAAATTGTAGAAATGTTGCAATTTTGCCCAACTTTTCCAGGTTGCAGAATCCAGCTCTTCTTTAAAGCGTGCAAAGTATACATAGCTTGGGTTAGAATTATGGTTGCCACCTATATGCCAGTTGGTTAATTTATAGGGTTTTTATCAACGTCTGCAGACATTTACATGTATGAATACAGCAGTTGTTTTCATGGAAAAAGCACTGTGTTTAGCTGATGCACACACAAGTTGCAGCAACTTCAGCCCATTAGCATATGGACATTCACTCCATGTGACAGAGATGGTGATGCTCTCTGCTGTATTTAAAGTAGCTTCTGGGGAAAAAAGTGCTGCCCTGTTCATCAGAAGTATATTTTTATTAACTGCTTTATTTTTGACCTTTTAGTTTTTTGAGCAATCTCTTTGTAACCAAAGGCATCCGGGCATGCTTTTCAAAAGCATGAAGAAAACTCACAGATGTGACCTTTCAAGATTGACGAGTGGAAGCACATACGTTTTGTTTCTGTACAAATCATGATCTCGATAGCTCTTTCAACAGCTTGGTTGATATGATTATATTCTACATTCAAATCACTGTTGTTGACCCTCCCTTTGTTTCTGTACACTTATTTATTCATTCGTGTTATATATAGTCTTGTACTCCCTGCTAAAATTAATATTCCATTTCAAACTTCTTGTTTCTATGTCTCCTAAGTGGGAAGTATAATTTAGTGAAGTACATTACCCTTTGACTGCTTTAGCACAATCAGATTATTTTAATTACTTCAAATGTAGCTGTTCATTTAATCTGTATTTTTTAGAGGCACAATTACTTTTTTCTTCTTCCCTGCTATGGCAAAATCTGTTTAGCATATGCAATCTTTTTTTCCAATGTTGTTGAGAATGGATCTCCATTTTGGAGAACTTATTCTGTATTAGAAATTTTTTATTGGTGATGAGGAAAGCAGAGTAGGGTAAGCAGCGGATTCCCCCTTAGGGCATCACCTCACGGGAACCTCCCTCACCCAGGCTCACTGCTGTTAACAAAAGACGCACGAGGCAGAGGCTTGGTAAAGATGCAAAAAGAAAGGCTTACTCACAGTTCCATCCAGTGCATATCTACAGCATCTGATTAGGATCAGAGGTACAACTAACACTTGGAAGGCAATGCCCTTGAGCTGCATCGCCATGCGTGGAGGTGTGCTTAAGATGGCAAAGGGGGCGTCAGAGCCCTTGGTATGCACATCTTACATCTTTTTGTTACAGAGGACAAAAAGGGGATGTGCTCAGAGCAGAAGGAAAGGAAGTAAGGTCAAGGCCACACCCCCACAGGAATCACAGAGAGGACAGGTAAGAAGGGCCTAGGTCACAGGGCATCATATTTTCCCCTTTTGGACATTAGACTGCCCCCTCTAGACAGCAGACGGAGTTGTGCCAACTCCAACATTCTGAACACACAGATTGACAGAAGCCTGCCCTACTTGGAGCTCTGTTCATTAGCCAAGCCCCTTCCACTTGCCTCCAGTGCCGTTTCAAAAGGGGTAGTGTAGTTTGTTCGTTCGTTCGTTCGTTCGTTCTTTCGTTCTTTCTTTCATCACTGTAGATTGGACTGCTCCATGACAAATAGTAGGCCAATCACATCTTTAGTTTTTGTTTTTTAATTGAAAGTAGAAAACAAGCAGCTCTCAGCTAGTATAAAATATTGAGGGGGGAGGAAGAGAGATTGAATGTTCACCAAGATGCATAAGCTTTACATGTGAGGGTATGTTTGGCGTGAGCACTGTTGAGGTAGAAAGCCTTGCCTTCAGCCACCCCTTTCCCTCCACAAAATGCCAGGTGAATATCTGGCTGGAAGCATCAAGACTAGAGTTACTCTTCCAGGGAAATATCTTTCATTTGAAAAGTGGACAAATAAAAGACCATTGCATTTAATAATAAAACGTTATTGCGGTCACAGACCAGCCCAAAAACAAAAATCCTCCACTGGCTGCCCTGTGGCTTATTGGAACCCAAAGGACCATTGCATTTTGTTCCTTGGGTTCCAATGAGCCAAAGGGCAGCCAGTGGAGGATGAAGTCACTTAATGTACAGACTGGAGATGATGATGGACAGCTGGGGAAGTGAAGGGGCTGAAGCTTCCTGGGGAGGACTTGGATGCGTGGAGAAGCTGGACAGCCGCAGTTGCCATGAACTGGGAATGATGGAGCAGAAGCCAGGTGCAAAGGCCATCAAACCAACTTCACATGTTGACTGCAAATCTTCCAGCCATCCCAGGGCAATTGGGAGTGTAGTGCCAAAGAGCTGAACCAAGACCGTCAAGTAGGATGAAAGTGAAAGCTCTCCTTCCCAGCTTTGCAATGGCTGCAAATGAACAGTTAAGTGTCAATAAATAGCTTCAGGGGTCAATGGGTTGGGTCAGGTCTCAGCATGGGGAAGGGGAGGTGTCGTCTAATCCTTTCATCCAGTTCTCAGAAGAATGCTATTGGTCATGGAGGGGAAAAACGTAAACACAGCTTTGGCAGTGGGGCCCGTCCATCCAGGAGGCCAACTGGTGGCCACCTCTGTCTGCTGGTTCCTTTGCATTGCTTCTCTTCTCCCCTCCCACTTCTTGATTATAAAAGGTAGAGCGGGGGAACGTGCAAGGAAAGACGTGGAGGAGAGGGGGTTGGGTTAGTGCATCTCTCCCTTTTCCACACTTCATCTTCCACTTTGTCTTCCTTTTAACTATCTAGGTAGTGGGAGAAACGGAGGCTGGCACATTGGTAAGGGGGCAGCATTTGGTATGCAGCCTCAGGTGCCAGGGTGAGAAAATGGGCTGGGCTGTTTGGTCTAGCATAGGGTTTTTTGTTTACGGAGAGTCATTGGGCCCAGCTTGTTGCATTTCACGTTGCTGCGAGGGAACCTGGTGTTGAGTTCCTTGTTCCTGGGCCAGCAGCCAGCTGAGTTATGAATTAAAAATAAAGTGGGTATTTATAGGTCCACTACAGAGTACCCTCATATCTGTATTCTGCTTGTTGAGGGTTCAGTTTGCATCCAGCCCAGTGATTGCTTTTTGGATTTGTGGCGAAGTGAAGTGCAACAATTGATCTGTTCTTTTCACTCTGCGTTTGGTGTTGCAAAACTAAATGGCCTGAACCCTCTGAAAGTGCTCCCCATTGTGCTGAGTTGTACCCATTTCAAGAACAAATTAATGAGATATTATAAGTTGAATGAAGGTAATTCAGGGTAGGAGAGAGGTGCCCAGCCACTAAGCCAGAGCTACTCCTCGTAGAAATACAGAAAGAAACAAGTGGATGCTGCAATCTTAGTAAATAAGAAAGCAA
The DNA here is from genome assembly GCA_029204185.1 of Lerista edwardsae. Classification (NCBI taxonomy): domain Eukaryota; kingdom Metazoa; phylum Chordata; class Lepidosauria; order Squamata; family Scincidae; genus Lerista; species Lerista edwardsae. The sequence continues at coordinate 12,998,663 of JAJKFI010000011.1, read as the reverse complement.
CAGATTACGAAGGTTATTTTTAGGTGGAGCAGAATTTTTTTAAATAGTAATTGGTAATAATTTTTGCTAGAAGCCTTCAGCTTTTGGCAAAAGAGACACCTGCACGGTTTAACGGCCTGTGTTGTTCAGGGCCAAGATTGTGCTGCAGTGAACAAAGATGTCTCATGTTGCTTTTCCTGACTGCAGGACTTGCTCGTCTCTTGGCAAAGAGCCTCAGTGCTGCCCTCTGTCCTAGCTTGTGTGCAGCAACTGCCCTGGAAGATAATCTGTGCAAGCAGCAAATTTGCAAGGGCATGCTCAAGCATCTTCTAATTCCTATTTTAAGATGCAATTGCATAGGAAGGTAAATAAGCCGCTTTCTGCCTAACGATGCTGATGGACCGAAGCTGATGGACTTGAGACCAAAGCTCTGGAGACGGATTCCACTTGTACAGTCCCCGAAGTTTCTACAAATACCTGTTGCTAGCTCCCTGCCCTCTTGTTTAAAATCATAACACCACTGAGCAAGAAGGGTGGGAATACACTTGTAATCTCCTACACCCCCTGATGCCTGGTACAGATCCTGCTGGGATATGGCATTCTTTGCTATTTAGCTGACTGCAGATAAACAGAGAAATGCTTGAAAGTGAGAACACTCCAGAGGAAACTCAATCTGTCCCCAATTAGAGCATTTCTGCAAGATAATTGTTCTCTGAAATTGTACACGAACTTGATTGTCCAAGGAGCCAGAGAGTCGCTGCTTCTTTTCTCCCCCAAACACCCAATTTGCTCCTGGTGCGGAAAATGGATAGATGTGATGTACGTGTGTGGTGCACTTGAGTTGCACAAGTGAGTCCCAGTGCAAAAAGGTTTGGGAACTACTTAACTGCCTTGCGTCATTCCTGAACTGGTTTTCAGAAGTCTCCTGCCTTCTTTCCATGGCTATTCATTTGCTGAACGTGCCCTAGGACACACGGTCTTTGACCTCCTTTCAATCTTTTAGATTTCTGGTATTATTTTTAAGGCTGAGCCTTCAGGGCTGAGGTTGAGTGAAGCAAATTGGCGAGGAGCACCTGCCCCTGGTCTCTGCAGCTTCTCCTGCTCTTACATCCTGAATTTAAAGAGGGGATTGGAGTGGAAGAGGAAGTGAGGAAGAGGGGGAAGGTAGGCTAGAGTGTCTGAAATAAAAAGAACAATAGAGTGGAGAGTGGTGGGCCAGAGCGTCTCCCTGCAAACTCCTGCCCGTAGGCTGGATATGATATTCAGGACATGCCATCCCTGCTGGGAGGGGTGCTGAGAATTCCGACATGCTGTAGTTTCTCCTCGCATTTGCGCTGCCCAGAGAGGCACTCTGAGCAGTGGTCTACCCAGAAATCTGGGTGAACAGTCTGCTGGGGTGAGACCCAGGTGTCTGTCTGGGCAGCCCAAGGGCCAGGAGAAGCGGCACCATGTTGGAACTCTCGGCACTAGCCGGAACGGGGATAACATTCCCCGTGCACAGCGGTCTGCAGTTTGGAGACCGCTGGGCTGGAGGATGAGGATGTGGTGCCAGATCAAGGGGGGAGCATTTGGTATGTCAAATCATGCGGGGGATGGGGGACAACAACCAGCATTTGATATATTCTTTTGGGCACCAGGGGATCTTGGACAGGACTGGTACTTCGCCATATCTTTGGTTTTATTATATCTATCTTTGGTGTGTGTGTGTGTGTGTGTGTGTGTGTGTGTGTGTGTGTGTGTGT
>JAJKFI010000011.1:12950769-12996932 GCA_029204185.1 Lerista edwardsae | reverse complement strand
GTGTGTGTGTGTGTGTGTGTGTGTGTGTGTGTGTGTGTGTGTGTGTAGCCCAGTTCAATGTTTAGTGTGGTTCTGTTACAACCAAGAAAAGTTGGTTGGTTGATTGCCTATAGGCTAATACCAGTGTAATTACATGCATTCTTAGAACATTTTTAACCTTGAAGCATTTTAAAGATTTTTGTGAATTGCAAAGTGAAGGGATGACTATGTATCCTGTGCACAAATGCTTTTAAAAATGCAGAGAGCCCACCTAATGCGCTAGGAGATAAGCAATCTGGGGATATCTATGAAACTTCGGGACCATTCATGGCAATTGTGAACCTAGGTTTCCATTTCAAAAAAGAAATTAATTAGGGCTACTGGAATATAGAGGATGCTAGCATGATGTCTTTTTAATATGCACTCCTTCACGGATGACGTGACATTTCTTGAGCTGATGCAAATCTACACTTGGCATCGTTCAAGATATCAAAATTCAGTTTCTCTTTTCCCCCCTCCTTCATGTACATTTTTGTGTGTGAGACTTTTTCTTTTTAAAATCCTAACCATTCAAATTAAGTATTTTTTTTTTAAATGAATAGTTTAGGTTATAAATGTAAACAGTTTAGTTTGCTTGGACTTTTACTTGCTTCTGACATTAAGCCACAGATGAAGTGTTATTTTCCAGGGGGAGATTAACCCATTACATGAGGAACTTAATTGGCAATATAAACCCAGCACAAACGCCCACTTCATCTGTTGAAACCAGATAACCTGAGCTGCTCCCAACAGTCTTGGTTTGGGAATTTAAAAAGGGAACCAGGATGATGTGCTTTGTCCTCCTCATTCTCCTGACATGGCTTCTGTTCTGCTAAAAGCAGTAGATAGCTTTGCCAGTTGAATGTCTGCCTCTCTTGGTCAGAGAAAGCATCCTTGAATGCATGGAACTAGTGCTTTTCCACCAGTGCATTTCCATCATAGCATAACAGCAGATACTTGGCCTTGTAGATTACAGGTGAGCCTCTTTATCTGCGCTTTCGGCACTTGTGGATTTGACTCAGAGCTGTTGCTGGACCCACACTGGAGGGCCTCACCTGAACCAATGATGATATGAGATATGATGGCCCACTGATGGCCCCCACTTGCAGATTCCATTATCCATGGGTTTCAATCTCTCTCTCTCTCTCTCTCTCTCTCTCTCTCTCTCTCTCTCTGTGTGTGTGTGTGTGTGTGTGTGTGTGTGTGAGTGAGTGAGAGAGAGAGAGAGAGAGAGAACACTGATTTCCCGCAGACACCAAGGGCCAACCTGGATGTGATGGATCAGACCACACTACCCTGCCTGGGCCAACTCCAGCTGTGTGGCCGCCGAAACCTTGCCTTTCAAAGGTCAGATAGACTGGGAAAGGGGTATGTGGGCAGGAGGTAGAAGGAACTGGAGTAGTCTCTCCCTTTCAGGAACAACTGTGTGGTGAGCCCATCCCTGAAGGCAGTGGGCCATGCAAAAGTGATAACTCATCCAATAAGTTGCAAAGCCCTGCATTTTAAGCAGTCCTTTAACTGGAGTGCTTTCTGTGTGGGAGAAAGTGTTGTCCACTCAAGGTGAAGATGCAAATTATGAAAGGCCAACTACTCTGTGCCATGCAGCCACACACATTTTGCACTTGCTCCTTTGCTGATCCCAGTGGCTCCCCTGCCCTGTTTTAATTAGAACAAAGTTCCTGTTGGTTTTCAAGGAAAGCTTTTCTCCTAATTAAAGTAGCATGGTGTCTCTCTGTGTGTGATATTGGGGTCAACCATGGCAGGGGGAAGATGCTGAAGTCTCCTATGCCTGCTATGATTTCACTCTGTTTTGTAGCTCCCCTGCTCAGTATTTAAGAACAAACACTGGGACGTGTTATGCATGTCTCTTAATGTCTGGTTTGTCCCCAAGTATTTGTGGGATGATGGTCCCTCCTTGTTGCATACTGCCTCTATGTATTCTGTAGGAAAGGCCTTCCTTAGTTTCAGAGCCCCTGGTGGCACTGCCCTATAACTGTTAGGCTATAGGCTGTCCCTATATCTGTTTGCCTTTGTGGAGGGGAATGCCTTGTTAAAATTGCGGTCAGTTTCAATGGCAAGAATTCTCATTCATCAGGGTTCTGTTTCTTTCCCCAAAGAGGGAACTAAATTCTAAAGTTCACAGTAACAATCAACAAAAACAAAAGGTAGCCATATTGGTCCATGGGGGGGTGGGAATCCCAAAGTCATCATACCTATTTTAGGGCAAAAAAAGACCCACTTTTCATTCTGAACATGTAGTTCCAGCTTCGTCTTCCAGATACTGATGAGACTGGAAATTTGTAATTGCATTTTCTGAGGTTTTTCTTTTAAAGCTTATTTTGTGGTTTCTAGTCCATACCTGTGTTTAGGATTTCCTCATTTGAACAAAATTCAGTTTCTTCTTTTTTTTGGGGGGGGGGGTTGGAGATGAGTGAGACTTAGAAAAAAATCCTAACCATTCAAAGTAATCTTCTCTATATATAAAAAACTAGCTTTTCCTTACCCGGTATTGCCCGGGTATTTATTTATCCCAAGCTTCTATTAGACAGGAAAAGGAATGAATTCTATCTTTAGTGTAAAATCCAAGTAATTTTATGTTCAGGAAATTAAAAGTACAGTATAAAAATTATGAAGTAAAATCTGTTACAAATTCACTATAATATTAATTTAACTCAAAACTTGATTATAAACAACATGTTTTGTTTCACCTCCAGGAGCAAGAATACATAAAGTCTTGGGTGAGCCCACCCTTGAGCAAGCAACATAAAGTTGTCCATGGGAGAAACATGGCGATCTCAAATCTACTCCGCAGTATGTAATAGACTGCCCCTGTGACTTGTTGATCGTGATCGAGATTGCAAGTCTCACTGGAAATTGCAATCTCTTAAAGTTAAAAGGGAGATCTGTCGGAATAAGTGTTATCCGTGGGGAAAAAACTGTTTCACCCTCTCCCTTTCTTATTAAGATAGTCGCTTCAATTACATTACCCAGCACCTTCTTGACACACAGCTTTGTGCCGTTGCAAAGTTTTGGCGGGGCGAGTTTCCGTAGTAAAATAATTGGAGATCCCACTGTAAGTAAAAGATGATGTGGTGGCAATCCAGCTGGATCCAGTGTAGGAAGTCTGATGGGAAATTGACGACCTCATAGGCATCTACTATGGTATCGATAGACTTGTGTTCAGTGACTACGCCTGGTAACATGGCAAGTATTTGATTGGAGTCCAAGACAATCCTTGCGATCTGGAAAGAAATACTGCGGGGGTAAGACACCCCTAGCACCCCTAGGGGTGGGGGTGCGAAGGGGGTGATATATAAAAATAATAGAAAATGGCCGACATTAGTGTCGAATCCATAGTTTTCGGGATCGCCGAGTAGAACGGTGATGCTCCCGATGCTGTTTAAGTGCAAGTTCAGCCTCCCTCAGTGTGGGGGGTGAGAAGGGGTGCAAGATACAGTGCTTGGAAATAGAATGTCCGCAGCACGCTGATAGTGGCATAGAAGATGCCATTTGCTTTCAGATTTCAAAACTCAGCCCACTTCTAGAAATACTGTGGAGGTAAGACACGCCTAGCACCCCTAGGGGTGGGGGTGGGAAGGGGGCAACATGTCAAAATAATCGAAAACGGCCGCTATTAATGTCGAACCCATAGTTTTCGGGGTCGCTGAGATGAATAGTGACACTCCCAATGCCATTTAAGTCCACGTTCAGCCCCCATCAGCATGGGGGGTGAGAAATAAAATGTCCAAAATTACCGACATTAGTGTCAAATCCATAGTTTTTGGGGTCACTAAGCTGATTGGTGACAGTCCCGATGACATTTAAGCCCAAGTGTAGTTGAATAGAACGAATAGAACTCTGTAGAACCTTCTGGAAATTTTTAGAAATCATTATGCCCTGTTCTTGGACTCATGATGTGCGAGACAATTCCAGCACCCACTCAAATCCTAGATGGTCGTATTTAAGGGACGCTAACTTGGCAAGTCTTCCTATTTGTCATCGTTCACTGAATGTGACAGTTTTTGAAATCTTATCGCATTAAGATTTAGTCTTATTGCGTTACCATTTCCATGCGGGCGAAGCCGCGGGCAGACAGCTAGTTATATATAAACAAGGATAATTGAGATGATGAGTGTTATAGTTTAATTTGCTTGGATTCTTACTTTCTTCTGACATCGAATCATAGATGAAGTGTTATGGTGGGGGAGCTTAACTGGCAATGTAGACTTGAACAAATGATGACCCAACGCCTGAGCACAGTTTCCTTTGGTTAAATCTGACTCTGAGTGCTTGATGCAGTCCAGGCATTCAGATCCTCCCCAACAGATCGCAGCGTTGTCCTTGCCATCATGGGTGCAGTGGGTAGCCATTTCAAACGATGGCACCCTGCATGATGGAACTCCCTCTTGGGAGAGATACACTTTGCTTTGAAATGCCTGGAAAAGGCAGTGTTATATCGAAGGGCTGTGGGGAGCCTCAGGTTGCTCTTTCGCCCCCCTAGGAATCCGGAGTCGCTCCCTTTAACCCTCTGAATGTCGGCCAACCAAGAAGAAAAGCTCTTTGCAGAGGAATTGGGAGGAGGGAGGGAGAGTGAAGTGGGCGGAGTCAGCCCTAATTTTAACTAGTGGAACTGAGTTCCCACGCGTTCCCCCTGCATGACATCACTGCTCTGAGCCCAAGTGAAACACGTTCTTCACCAGACCTCTCGCTGCCAGGATTTTCAAATGCTGCTGTTTGTTGGGCACATGTTCGCAAGAGCAAGCGTTGGCATTTGGAATGCCTTCATGAGAGAATATAAATGAGCTTTGCAAAACATCAATTAATGGTACCAAACAATGAAGATCTCATCGCCACACTTTTCCCTTCCGATCTCATGTTGCCATTTTTTTTTCCAATTTCCTGGAGTTTGCCGCTTATCTGCTCTGCAGGATATTATGTTAGCTTGCAAAATTGAGAATATAATTATTAATATTAAACCGAAGCAGGACCCAGGATTGAAACTGAGATACTCCTGCAGGCCTTGGCAGACAACAATCTTTGTTTGAGATGAATCAAATAAAGCAGCATTCACCCGTAATCTGCCAATATCATTTGACCTGGAGCCTTCCAGGCACACTTTCAAAGATCCCTTTTCTTCTGTTTAAATGAATCTGGAAAATAAGTGTATTTTTCTAAATGTTTTCGTATCAAGATAAGACTCGGAGCACACTGGTTTATGGACCAGCTGAGGCAAATACTGGGTACTGGCTAGAGTGTGAGGGGAAACTCTATTAGCATATTCTCAATCTGGGACAATTGAGACACAGATCATTGTCAGAAGATGATGCTGTGTTATGCTGAGCGGTCAAGGAATCTTTATTTTCTTTTTCTTTTTTTGTGTCTAGTGCCTATGCTCTTGCTGTGCTTATTTGATGCACAGCCTTAATTTTTTGTTTTTGTTTCCTGTGCCTGGAAAATTGCTCTCCCTGTATTTTGCCTTTTGGGGATGCTGACTTAAAATATTGTTAGGGGGAATAACTCTTTTCCAGGATTTGGTATCCTCTGCGGAGTATCTAACAGTTGCGTTTCTGAATGGGAGAGTGTGTTGGACAACTCTTGTTCGGGGCTGTGTCAAGAGTCCTTCCAGGGCCTAAGACAAGGAATGAGATGCCACTTCTCTTCCCCAGTGCTCCTACTCCCAGTCTCAGGATTTGAAAAGGAAAAAGGGAATGGAGTGGGAGGAGAAACGCCAAGGAGAGGAGAGCATTGGGCTAGAGTGCCAAAGACACTAACCCACTCTCCTCTGGCTTTCCTTTCTGTTCTGGTCAGCATTCCTCTTTGAATCCAGGGGGAATGGGGGTGCCCTTGCCAATGATCTTTCTCAGGCTCACGGATGGGCCAGCCCTGATCTTGTCTCGTCCGCATGAATATAAAAGCAGCACATGAACCAAGGGTTAATCAGAGCCGGAGCTGCTCTACACCACTTTCCTGCACACTTTCTCTTCTGCTCCCTTCCCCGCTTCTTTTTCAAAGTCAAGGGGTCGAAGGAAGAGAAGGAGCAGCGGAAGCAGGTGGAGACAGGCCTCCCCTGACAATTCACCACTTTAGATGACTGCTGCTCTAACCTATCCAACATTCCAGCATAAATGCAGCCATGCTAATGGGGCGTGTGCTGCATACTGTGGTGGTGGGGCAGTCATGGAAGCCTCTTCAAGATAAGGGACAGACATATCATGTAGCGGGTACGCGAGTACCCGTTCCTAGGATTAGGGCTGGCCCCGCCCATTCGCCCGCCCACTCGTCGACTCCATCGGCGCTCCGCCCCGCCCCGCCCCCTGCAACATTTGAATTGCCTGCACGTTTGAGTTGCCTGCACGTTCTCAGAGGCAGGCAGGCAGCGATGCGAGGGAGACCGACGGTAGCAGCAGTAGCGTGAGCAGGTAGGCTGCCTGGGGCTCCCTCCTGAGGAGGCGTGGAGGTTCCTGGGGGGGGAATTGGTAGCCCGTGCAGCGGCCCCAGGGAAGGCCCGGGACTCCTGGGCCTTCTCTCGGGCAGCCGTGCAGCCTACCGAGGAGGCGTGGCGGTTCCTGGGGGCGGTTCCTGGGTTCTGGCTATGACCTCACTTCCGGTGGGCGGGCCCCGGCACAAGTGCCAATCAAAAGTGAGTACCTGTTGCTAAATCATTTAGATGCCATTACTGGTAAGGGAATACTTGTAGTCTTTCCTTGGGGGCTGCATTGCAGCTGCATCAGCATTGGAAATGTGGATAGAATTGGGCCCTGCTTTCAGATCTTGTATGCTCACAAATGTATGCACAGGAACTTGGATACACCATGCACTGTGCCTGGCTATTTCACATACTGCAGCAGCTGAGATAAATTTTGAACTCTGATAGCCTTTTATCAGACATCTGTGGTTTTCTGATATCTTTCAAGCAAAAGAACAAATACCATCTTTTACGTTGTGCTAAGAAAAGTGATTGCAAAGTAAATAAACATAGTAGATCAGTGGTTCCCAAACTGTGGGTCAGGACTCACCGGTGGATTGCAAGCCAGTTTCAGGTGGGTCGTGAAGTATCTACAGCAGCCATATTGAAAATATGGGAAGATGGGCTGTCTGCTTGTGTCAAGGTTGTATAAAGCCTTTTTTTCTGATTCACTTTGCTACTGGAAAATGGCTGAGAAATCACCCAACTTATTGATGCATTCTCAGGAAAGCAGCAGGTTCTGGCATCACAATGATGGCAATTCTAGCCATGACATCACTTCTGGTGTGTGAAGTGACATCACTTCCCAGACAGATTGTCATTCTAAAAAGTGGGTCCCGGTGCTAAAATGTTTGAGAACCTCTGCAGTAGATTCTTTTTGCAATGGAGAAGCTTGGCTAGTGACTTTGACAAGAGACAATCTCTTTCTGTCTTACACTTGAATTTGACATTGTAAGGAAACTATGATCAAACATTGTACAGGCCCCATATTCATGGATTCCATATCCACTGTTTCAATTATCCACAGATCGGGGGCCCCCCTTATCTTTCTTTATTCTTATTATGGGTCGCTAAAACATCTTCTTGCTCTTCCTGGGACAGGGGGGAGCCCTATACTTGACATAGGTTCCCTCTTATCCACAGTTTCAGGTATTCACGGGAGGCCCAGGAACCTATCCTCTGCAGAGACCAGGGCATGCCTGTATGTGACTGACATTTTTGTAGGGACCAGAGAAAGTAGGTCTGAAGGGCTGATCCAGTTAATGATGTAATAAATGATGGTGCTGGAAGGCAAACACATGCCCGTGTTGCATCATAGGTCAGGGGATGCTCCGTTCCTCTTTTGTTGTTTGTACTATCACAGGCTGCTGCATGTCCTAACTTTCTTTGAAGTGGATTGTGGCCTGACATTCTGCAATGTTTGAACTGAACACAATTGTGTCTTAATACTTGCACCAAGTGGTGAGATGCAAGGCCAGGAAAGCTATTTTTGTTCTTTGCAGCATGTTCTATCTCCCTGTTATTTATGAAACAAAGATTTTGCAGTCAGTCTCCACAGAGGTGTTGATAATTGATCTATTCAACAGGGTCCTACGCAGCTTGCTGATAGGGCTCTTAACACAGACCCATAGCAGGACTCCTCCTGGGCTATGGGAAGAGAGGGAAAGTGCCCCTTGAATTCACTATACTTAAATATGTAGTTGCTATTTATGCAGTGCCTTCAGTGCTTTGCAGAGTTACCGCTTGCTTGCAGTTCACTACCTTCTTTTCCCTTTGGGTGTGCAATAGTAAAAGGGAGTGGGTCGTAGCTCAGGGTAAAAGTACAGATTTGTATGTAGAAGGTTCCTTCCTCAAGCTGTGATACCTCCGATTAATGCTTGTCAATGCAGACAATACCAGTGTAGCTGAATCAATGGCCTTGACTTGGTACAAGGCTGCTTGCTATTAAACGTTTGATGGGGATGGCTTGCAGCTTGGTCACAGGCTTGGCATGGAGAAGGCCCCAGTTTTAAGTCCCTCCATGGCCACCTAAACACAAGCTTAAGCAGTGGGCTTGGAAAAGTACCCAGCCCAAGAGCTGGGAGGGCCACCCTTACCAGGCTACACAATACTGGAATAGATGGACACCATTCATTCCTGTATTTACCGTATTTCCCCATGTATAGGACGCACCGATGTATAAGACGCACCTTAATTTTGTGCATTCTCTGTGAGAAAAGTTCTCTGTGCTCCCACTTGCCTTAAAAAGCCGGCAGGAGCGCAGAGAACAGAGGGCAGCGCTCCCGCTTGCCTTAAAAAGCCGGCAAGCGGGAGCGCTGCCCTCCGTTCTCCGCGCTCCCACCAGCTCTTTAAGGCAAGCAGGAGCACGTGCTCCCTCCTTGCCTTAAAGAGCCAGCAAGCGGGAGCGCTGCTGCCGGCTCTTTGCCGGCTCTTTAAGGCAAGGGGGAGCACGTGCTTTGCCTTAAAGAGCCGGCAAGCGGGAGCGCAGCTGCTGGCTCTTGCTGGCTCTTTAAGGCAAGGGGGAGCACGGAGAACACAGCGCTGCTCGGCACCTCCCTTGTATAAGACGCACCCAGTTTTTAGCGCCCCCATTTTTTGAAAAAAGGTGCGTCTTATACTTGGGGAAATACGGTATATACCACCCTTTCTCCCCCTTAGAATACTCTTCAGATACTGCTCAAGGTGGTTTATAAAGGCAGGTTTTCTAGACATCAAGAAAACCGCCGCTAAGTTTTATGTTTTTATATATACATATACATATAAAGACTCTTATCGTCTTTATATGCATATATAAAAACATAAAACTTAGCGGCGGGAATATTTCGAGCTTTCCACAGGCAAAGCCACACATCACGACAGACGGGATTTTCCAGTTATTCTTGTAACCGGCTTTCTCAACAGTCCAGTCAGTTCAGTTCCGATACGATACGATACGATAAACCTTTATTGGCATAAACACGAATCATAGCACGTTGTGTTAACAGTTGGCTCCAAAAGACAGTTTTAGGTTTTTTTAGGAAGCTTCCCTTTCCAAATTAATCTTAGCAATTTCATTTAAAAAGCAAGCCACCTTATTGATTAAAATAGAGTCAGTAGAGGCCAATAAGTTCCCCAGACTCGAAGGATCAGCCAAATTAAAACCAGAATTGGGGGTTGAATCTAAGAAATTAGCCCGAGCTTCTTGATGGAGAGGACAATGCAAGAAAGAATGTTCTAAAGTCTCGATAACATTCATGGGGCATGCACACAATCTATTCATAAAAGGGATACCTTTAAACCTGCCCCACAGGATCGCTGAAGGCATGACATTGCAACGCGCCAAAGAAAAAACCCTCCTAAGATGAGGGTTTTCAATTAGTTCTAAGTAGTCCGGGGTTGTTCCAATGGAAACCTCTATTTGAAAATATAGAGGAGAACAAAATTTGTTGGCTGCACTCAGCAAGTCTTGCCTTTGGGTATCCAATAACCTATCTTGAAAAATTCTGTAAGCATCATTCCGAGAAGTTGCTCCAAGGATGTCCTCCCAGATACCAAGGCACTTTGTTTTTTTAATCCATATGTTGGTTGTATTATGAGAATCAACCAACAGGAAGTGCAGCAGATAGTTGTTTTCAACAGAGAAGAACAATTTAAGCCAATACCTAGCTATTCTAAGCCAGGCCTGCGTCTCTATCTTCATCAATCCAGATTCTAAACATAAGACAGAGTAAGCGACACAGTTAGGGAGTCCCAAAATCTTCCTCAGGAAGGAGGCCTGGATTTGCTCCAGAGAATAGTTAAAGGCCTCCATCCATAGAGGGGCCCCATATAACATTTGAGTAATGATTTTGGCCTTGAAGACTTTAAGCGCTGCTGGAGCATATAGGCCTCCTTTGTTGTAGAAAAATCTGAGGACTGCTGATATGGAAGTTTTGACCGAATTCAAAACCGCCTTACGATGCGGTGACCAACTAAGTTTGTAATTAAAAAGTATCCACAAATACTTATAAGTTTTCACCTGTTCAATCACCCCCCCCCCGTTAGTGTCCAGTTGTGGGGTGTCCAGGATTTGGCGAAAACCATTATCTTAGATTTGGTGAAATTTAACTGCAGTTTGTTGGAACGAAAATAATCAAGGGAGCAGTTAATTAAATTGCGTAAGCCGCGACGAGTTTGAGATATGAGTACAGCATCATCTGCGTAGAGTAGTAGTGATGTCTTCCTTGTGCCCAGTTTAGGAGGGTGTCCATCAGCTTGTTTGAGACAGGGTGCTAGATCATTCAAAAATAAATTGAAGAGGGTCGGAGCCAAAAGGCATCCCTGCTTAACCCCCCTATTTGTAGGAAATTCATCCGAGAGTCTGCCCTCTCTAGTTAATCTAATTTGGCACGTTGTATTGCTGTAAAGTCTTTGGATGAGACTCAGCAGATTCTTATCGATGCCCATGAGCTTCAATTTATCCCATAGAAGTTTCCTATCAATACTATCGAAGGCGGCTTTAAGATCTAAAAACGCCACATAGAGCTTGGCTTTAGGTCTGGATGTATATTTATGGATAAGGTGGGAAAGCACTAGAGCATGATCAGTAGTAGCTCTTCCTTTGCTAAATCCAATCTGTTCAATTCCTAGGATCCTGTATTGGTCTATCCAGTTTGTTAGATGTATGAGTAAACATTTGGCGTAAATCTTGCCCGTGAGGGACAATAAACTTATAGGCCTATAGTTCTCTGGAATTTTTGGATCTCCCTTTTTATGTATAGGAACAATGATGGATTTACACCAATTGTTGGGTATTTGTCCACTACTGATCGCCGTTGAAAAGATGACAAATAAAATTGGGACCCACCATTCTCGATCAGCCTTGAGCCATTCTGGCGTTATAGCATCCGGGCCTGCCGATTTGCCCAATTTTAAAAGGCTGATCGCTTCCTGGATCATCTCAGTAGAAATTTGAAACTGAACAGGATAGTTGGTCTCGGCAGAATCGCAGTCCAATAGTTGTTCGGCCTGATGATCGAAGAAGAGCTTTGAGTAATGGAGCACCCATTGCTGGTTGGATATCAAGCTGGGGTCGCTGGAATCGGCTCTAAACGATGGGGATACCATTCTCCAAAAATCTCTGGGGTTATTATTAAGCGAAGCCTGAATCAATTTACGCCATTGATTTTGAATGAACCAGTTCAGTTCCGTTTTATTACAGCCAAAAACCAGATTTAACAGTCCAGTCTATGCTGCAGCAAGCAACAGCAACTCCTCTCTGCCGCCGAGGGTCACATCAGCTTATCAGTGACTGGTTTCTCCTCCAGATACGACTTTGGCTGCACCTACATAGCTTCCAGTAGCCTTCAGGCAGCTCTTCCTCCAAACCACGCCTCCTGCCCAATTTATGAAATGCTGCTTCAGTACAAGTCAACGTAGTGTATTTGATCTTGAGAAGGGTGGTGCAGGATAGTTGAAAAAAGAGTGAGTAATGCAATGGGAATACATATTAAGGTTAAAAAAACCCAGATCAAGCCGATTTGGCTTTAATTCACGTTAAACTCTTGTGCGTATTCCAGAGGCGTACCTAGAGGGGGATCATAGCACTAATTTTTGCAAGCAGCCACTCCCCCTCCTCTTTGGAGCCCCTCCCTGGTGGCGAGAGCAAAACAGAGGCTGCATTGGCTATGAATGAATGAGACCTTTATTGGCATATAAACACATTGGCTACATTGGCTATGAATGGCTCTGAAGAGGACGGGGAGCGGTTGTTTGCAAAACTTAGTGCTGTGATCCCTCTCTAGGTACGCCTATGGTGTATTCTTAGAAATAGGCAGATATCCAATTTGTGCCATTGAAAGGGTCCCTTGTCTGCACGTGTATGGCAAGCACCTCTCTAGTGAAGCTGTGTGCAGTTGTCGCTGCCACTTATACTCTTTTTCTGCTGTTTTGATTTCCTGTCACAAGTTAGGTTCTGTTCCTTCCTGTTTTTTGGTACAGCCTGTGGCTTAACATGATTTCCTTCTTGAAAGCTGGCCAAACTCAGCCACACCTCCCACGTGGTACTGTTTTATGCAATGTGCCATTCCTTGTCTTGAACAGATATCACCACCCCACCTGATATTCTGTATGGTAGGCAGGTGTGGACATAGGAGAGAGGGATCCAGCAGTTTGAAATGAGATCTTGGGGACTTTCCTGAAGATGCTGCCTATCCTATGCTGCATAATGAGATGCATGCTTCTCATTAAAATTAGTGTGCCTCAATCTAGATAGAAATGTGCTATCAGGCCACTTTGGTGACTAGCAGAGTAGTATTTAGGATGGGTAGTGATTTTATATCTTGCTACTAGATGAGTTTTCTAGGACATTTAGGTTGTAAACTTTATGCACTTACCTGGGAGTAAGCCCCATTGGACTTAGTGGATGCGCATAGAATTGCATTGTTAGTATGTATGGCATGGGAAAGAACAACTTTGCCACAAATTGCCATAACATGCTCTCGAATTCAGCTGCCGTACAGTTGCTTGCCACTTAATGGACTTAGCTCAGTAGGAAGGACCAAACGTGTACCTAAGAGGCATCTTTTAAGTGGGTTGCCTTTGGCAAGAGGACAGCAACGATCCTGATAGCTCAACATAGCATAGTAGGTCTTTCAGAGGCTGTTGCTGGTATTCCTCCAGCATCTTTTGCTTTTATAAATGTTTAATAATTATCATCTGTCAGAATAGGAACCCATCTTCTTGATGCCTTTGCTGTATAAAACCACTTTGACCTTCTTTGTTGAAAAACATTTCATTATTTTATTTTATTTTATTATAGACAGCTCCTTGATTTTTCTCATTTGCTGCCTTTGGGTTTTACTGTGTTGTAGTATTTATTTGTAAATTTTGATTTTTGTGTGTAACAGTTTACCTATATTGTTGATGCCTTCGGGCATAAAGGCGGGGTAAAAATCTTTTAAATAAATAAATAAAAAATATTAGTGGTTAGCCACTCTGATGAGCCCTCTAGTGAGAGGGAAAGTTGCAGGATGTAAATATTTCAAGTCAAGCCTGGAGAATGGTGGTTCTTTTGCTATAGTCAGCCACCACCACCCCGAGTCCCATATAAAATAAAATAGCTTTTAACAGTGTTATTCAAACTGTGGGTCAGGACCTGATATCAGGTGGGTCGCAGAAAGCTGGGAGCAGTCATCTTGGAAACTGCAGACCTTACTCCTGTTATATTCCTTTTGTAAGTGTTAACAGTTTGAATTTTCAAGTGAGAGTGTTTTTAAATTTTTTTTAGTTCAGTGCTTTTACATAAATATGTAAAATCTTGCTTAGTCTTAATCTTTGGAGGGGGCTGAAGACCTTTTTATTCCAACAAGCTTTTAATTGTTGACAGGCTGGCTGGTTTTTTATATTCTTTTTATTATCCACGGGGCTGGTTGTTTAAATTTTAATTATTTTAATTACTGTTTTTAACTACTGTTTTTAACTGTTAAATCGTGTTTTTATTGTATTTTTAAATGTTGTAAGCCGCCTTGGGTGCCTTCGGGCAGAAAGGTGGGATATAAATTAAATTAAATTAATAATCATCATCATCATCATCATCATCATCATCATCATCATCATCATCATCATCATCATGCTTTCTGTCCCGGTCTAAAAAGTTTGAATACCACTGGCTTATAACATATATCCCAATTGCCTTTGTTTTCTGATAACGGACTCTGCTAAATCATTGCCCCCCTTTTATGCTGTTGGGGGAATCTTGTCTGTAAACATTGCTAGGTTTGTTCCTACTTTTGTTCTTTAGGACTCAGCTCCTTTCCCACACCAAGACCTCAGAAAGTTAGTTTTCTGAATGGGAGATGGATGTGTCTCCTCAAACGTAGACCCTGTTTATATACTGTTAAATAGCACCAGTGTGAGCCAACACATGTGTACTTAGAAATGGCTCCAGTTGTGCTTTCTCAGCAGTGTGCTTAGGGTTGCTGGTGAAGTGCACAACCAGCCATGCCCTCTTCTGATGGCATCATATAGGACCACTGCATATAGCAAATGAGTTGTGTGTAGCTCTGAACAATGGCACAAAAAGCAGAAAGCCAGGGTTGTGGGTATAGGTTTCTAGGTGGTGTCCTTTGTGGCATCTGACTCTGGCAGATTGCTCTAACTAGGTCACGTTTTTGTCTTTGAGGACCACATTGGGGTATGGACTTTTATATGAAGTGCTGTCTTGCATCCTTGTTAAAATGGCCATCATAACTGAGAGTGCAATCCTAAACAGGAGTTCGGCTGGCACAATTAGGCCAGCAAAGTTTGCCTGGCACCAGGGCCACAGTAAAGAATGTTTGGACCACTCTCGGAATCAGGGAGGATGGCATATGTCTGTGTGCTGGTTTCTCTGACTCTGGGAGTGGTCCAAACATGTTTTACAGTGTAGTATGTGCCAGCCAAACTTTGCTGGCCTAACTGTGCCGGCCTAACTCCAGGTTAAGAATGCACCCTTATATAGTTTTAAAAGTATACATACTCTTCAACAATAAGTTCTCAAGGCAGTTTACCTAACAAAAACAACAGAAAAGGAAAAGATTATTCCAAGAGGGCTCACAGTGAAAAAGATGTGTGAAACAAAGCTTCCCTAGCAAACAGCCCTGGAAATGATGTTATATGGGTGGGGGGGGGCACTCTCCCTTTCCCTTTGCTAAATATAAGAGAACCATTACTTGAAAAGGTGCCTCTTAGTCCAGTTACCAGATGCCTTTTGCCCCAGTTAACAGGAAATAGCTCTGATGCCAGCCCTATAAAAATATATTTTGCATTCCATTCTGTTTTGAACACACAACATTCATGATCCACTTCTCTCTCTCTCTCTCTCTCTCTCTCTCTCTCTCTCTCTCTCTCTGCCTCTGAGCCTCTACCTTTTTATTTTTTTTGAACTGGAGGAGTTTTGGAGTAGAGAACAGGAAGCTTTCTTGCTCCTGCAAGTTTAGTTCTTTTTTCAATTTCTCTGCTTGCAGGCAGGCAGGACACATACTTGCTGGTACTCAGCTTGGGCAGATGGCATGTGGCAGTGTTTGCGTGGGCACTAGGGAAGGATCTTAGGGCCAACATTGTTTGTTATCGATGAGGAGCAGTCAGAGAACTGGATGGGATCTGGCCCTTGGACCTTACTTTCTGCTGTTGCTGATTGAGAGCAAGTCTTTTGAAACAGGAGGCTTGCCCTGGATGGCAGCTTGATGGCCAGCAATGGCTGTATTTGAACATGGGAGTAACCTCTGCAGGTAGAAGTAACTCAAAAGCAGTAGTGTAACTACCAGGGGCAGCATCACAATAGGTAGGGGCTTTTTTTCTGTAATTAACACAAAACGCTACATAATGAGAATTTCAAAATGATGCATAGAACAAAATTTAGAGCAAAATGCAAAATAACACCGCTTTTGCTTATTTTTGACATAGACACAAATTTAGATCAATTTCACAACACAAAAATAACACCTGTGCTTGCTTTTGACACAGTTTTGAGGAATCTGCAAATAGTTTTAAGCAAGGGATCAGGAGGAGGAGTGGGAGAAACAGGAGGCAGTTTGCTTAAACTATAAACACGCATGTTCATAGTTCACAGTGCATCCTGGGGCAACTTTAATGGAATTTGGAAGTAGTAAGTAGCAGTTGCTTAATGCTCCAAGCAGAAACCAGAATTTTTCAGTTCGGGAATTTCTGATCAGGTTATTTCAGGATAGGGTGTGTGTGCTTTGTGATTGCTTGCCTTTGCAGGGCCATTCACCCTTATTTATTACAGTTTGTACAATTTGCAACAAAAAATTTGGATAAAACCACATAACACTGCAATTTGCTATCTTAATCAAGAAATGTTGGAAAAAATATCACCCCCCCCAAAAAACCACTGCTAACAATAGGTATTGCAGGCCCCATAACCATGTAAGTGACCCCTCCCACTCGCTGTCGGAACTATTCCGGGCAGCAATAAGAACACAGTTACATGTGTTGCCACTTACATGGCACATTGTGGGGCCTGTAGTACTTATTGTTTCCTGCCCCCTCATAGCTACACTACTGCTCAAAAACCAGCTCATAATTCCCTCTGCGCTGGATCTTCAGGAATCGTATTCTTAAAAATTGCCGTGTTTATCACTCTCCCTGTGATTTTTCTCCTGTATTAAATTGTCTTCTCCCTTATTACATTTTCAGAGCTTTGAGACATCAATCCAGTATAAACATATACTTAAGAGAAAACCCACCTGCTCTTCCTGAGTGCGGATTTTTTTGGGCTGCTTTTTAAGAAAATGGTAGTCTCTGTCGTGAGGATTAATGCCCCGTGTTAGTACTGGAATGCCTCCCTTCCTCTCCTGCCTCTCTCAAATGCTGAGTCATCCTTCGACTGGCACAAAGCCACCAGCCTCTTGTTCAGAGCAGCCTTTAATAAATATGAGGCATGAATCGTGATGTTGCGCATTTTTTAAAAGAAAGCCATGCAAGACACGGAAAAAAACATTCAGTCTATGACGTTCTGCCAGGGAAAGATTTCTAAGAAGGTGTTTGGAGGCAGCTGTTAAATGGCTGTATTGCAGAGCTGCAGAGGCGTGTGCCACCACAAACTGTCTGCTAAATTTAGAGTCAGTTCTGGGGATTGATGCCACCTCCACACCAGTGGCATAGTAGTAAATCTCTGACTTCCCCCATGACTACACTTCTCTAAGAGCCCAATCCTTAACCCCTTACCATGGGCGGCTCACTCGTACTGCCTGGGCAAGTGTCGCACAAGGCACTGTAAAGGGCCTCCAGCGCTGGCAGTAAGCAATTATCGCTGGCCCTGGGGTGGCACCATGGCAACACCAGCCAGACGCATACCAGAGGAAGTACCATCTGCTGGGGAGTGGTGAATTAGCTGCTCGCCAGCGATGCAGCCTTTTGGGGCAGGGTGGGAGGGGTGATTCAGGGAGGGGTGAAGCAGGGGGCGGGACCTGCGGTGACTCTCATTGCTGATTCCCAACCTTTGAGTAAGGCTGCGCAGTGCTGGCAGCCTTACGTCTTGCTTCTGTCTCAGCTAAATAGCCAGCGCAGAAGCAAATAGATCCATCATCACCTGCCCTGAGCCCTTACCGCGGGGAAAGGGACCATGAGTACGGTCCTATTGCAGGCTGGACTGAGTCTGCTTTACTCACCACTTCTGCCTCTCCAAGATTCAGCATCTCTCTCCATTTTATGAACCAGAGTCTCTCTCTCAATGCCATCACTTCCAGTGATATCTCACGTGCATGAAAACGTTGCTGTGGATGGACTGTGCCAGTGCGAAAGCTTAAAGTGGCCTCCGGAAGTTGGGGACTATGTGTGTCCTAAATAATACCTTCATTAGCTGTATTCTCATGGGTCCTTCTTGTCCAGGCAAAGCTTAGCCTGCAGTGAAGGTCAACAGGATGCTGGTCAGGAGGTGGGAGCAAAAAGTGATAGGCCATGGTTCAAAGCAAAAGTCAAGAGTGGCCAAGTGTAAGCGCTTCAGTACCCTGGACAGGTCCTAGAAAGACTAGGACTTGTTCTGTTGAAGACTTGGTGGTAACTGGGTCAGTAAATACTTGTGGGCCTGCCAAATTGTCTCCTGTCAGCCCTGGCGCTTCCCCTTTGTTGTGGAATGAAAAGTCTTAAAAGGCCAGCCCTCTGGCCTAGAGCGGGGCATGCTGTTGGTAGTGATGAATAGGTGCAGGGCAATGTGAGGGCCCTGGGGCGGAGGATGCCAGTTCTGCAAAAGTATCTCCCCTTGGGATCCCTGTTTCTTTCTCTGGAGGCCTTGGTGAGGAGTCCTTGGTTCCTTGACTTGGGCTCAGGATCACTGCAGTGTTCCAATGTCCCTGACACTCGGACCTTCTGACCCAGCTGGTCTGTATCCAGATCACAGTTAGAGACTTGGCTTATGACAGCCCTGGAGAAACTGACTAATCCCAGTTTTCATTCTTTCAACTAATATCTTAATACAAACGAATGGTTACGGAACTTCCGGTCATTCTTGTCTCTCAGTCCAGCTCCCCATTTGTATATTGCCAGGTCAGTCTGTTCCTCAAGCTGACTGTGGAGGAGGTTGCCCGCCCTGCTCTGAGGTGCCTTATCCTCCTGCAACCTATAGTCCAGTCAATTTAGGGGGGAAAAAACCCATAACCCGGGACTAATTCTAACAAAAGGTCTGTCAACTGTTCTTGTCAGTACTAGGTGTACTGATTGACAGGAAAAACCTTTACCAAAACTGGACAACCGGAAATGGGTTATTTTCAAAATGGCAGCCGCAAACCATGAAAATCGGCCAAAATCATGTGACTGTGTACTTTGTAAGCTTAGAAAAATTCCCACAACAGGTCTGTCAACTGTTCTTGTCAGTACTAGGTGTACTGAGTGACAGGAAAAAAACTTACCAAAACCTGACAACCGGAAGTGGGTTATTTTCAAGATGGCAGCCGCAAACCATGAAAATCGGCCAAAATCATGTAACTGTGTTATTTTTAAGCTTAGAACTTTTTTCTTTTTTCAAACTCAAGGTTTTTTTTTATGGTCAAGTAATTCATTTTAACCAATTACTTGGTCCATGGGTTGAAGATTGGATTCCAATGTAATGCCCTTTCAGGAGCGTTGCTTCTGCTGAGGCTCTGGGAGGGAGAGATGGAAGGAGGCCTCAAGTGGCAAGGAGCACTAATGGGGAAGGCACAAACCAAGATGAGTGATAGACAAAGACACTACGGAGGTGCTGAGAGAGCCCAATTATCATGCAGGCCACCTTGTCAGTACTACAGCTTTTGCGGAGACATCCTCTCCCAGAGCACCTCTCAGCTGCTGAGCTACAAAGTGATGTCTTGGCAGAAGTGGCACTGCTGAAAGAGTGGTCCTTGTGATAATTGAACTCTCCCACATCTTGAACATATGACCAAGACTTGCATATATTCTCCTCTGTCATTTGCAGCAAGTGAATTCCTAACGTGAGAACAAAGTGCTTATTCCTGGGCATAATCCACTTAACAGCATCACTTCCTGCTTATGACATCACTTCCAGCCCTCAGCAGGCACCATGAATGCTGTTTGGCCCACTGTATGAACTGGCTCACCTCTGGTATGTGGGAGCAAATATGGCTGACCACAGTCAGAGTAGGCTATATGTAATGTTGCAGAGGTTGCCCAAGCTGAAACTGGTTGGGTACAGTCATTTCTTTATATCTCAGCCTTGCCTTGGCTCATTTTCTAGCACTTGAATAGTTATTGTGTTATTACAACCTAAAAAAAATGTGCACAATTGTAAAATGAAGCACTTCCTTATGACAGTGAATACATGTTTTACAGCTCTTTCATTTAAATTTGGCTTCTGCCTTAGAAAGATGAATGAAACTAAAGGAAATGCCAGTGCAAAAGCTTGTTTTGACAACTTTGGAACCGAACAAGAAAATAACACCCAACACTTTTATCCCGCTCAAGCCCATTTCAGCATGTCCTTTAGAACAAAGTTGTTGCATCCTGTGAGTAAATAATGCATTAGGTAAACTGTTATTATACCTGCACATGGTTGCAAAACACATTACAGGTGCAGGAACCAGAAATCACCCCACCAAAACACAGGGGGCTTTGAATTCCTTTTTCTCTTGAATAAAAATAAATTCTGTTACTTTGCATTTTTGGCAGCCTCATCTGGAGTTTTTGAGAATCTGGGTGGATTGTTGAGATGAGGGAAAGGTTTTGTTCTTTTTTCACAGATGCGATTGCTGATCCCGCCCCCATTTTTCTTAATTTTCTTCCAGTTTTTTTTACTGAATACCTTTCTTGCTGAAATTTGCAGATGAACAGATTGTTTCCACCATTCTTCCTCCCTAGCAGAATGAATTTTAGAAGGGTGAGCGTGCCGACAGATTTAATGCATTTCTTACATTTGTGAAAGAATAGTATATATTTTAAAATGTAGTATTGCATCCACTGTCTTGGTAGGAAATGGGTGAAAAATGGTATTTAAATAGGGACTTTTTGGTGATAGGAAAATGACCCCAGGGGGGAAAAATATCCTTTGATTTTTAGCAAAAAAAAAAAAAAAGGTATATGAATCAAAGGAAACAGTGGAGATCCAACAGAACAGAAATGTGTCCATTCCTGGTTTACCCTATTTTTACAATGTGAGACTGAGCCTGGGAGCCTGATCCCATCTGCCACCTCTGGGTGTTGTAAAGCATGTTTGTGCCACTAGCGGAGGCCCTATGACTGGCAGGGGCCCAGCAGTGGGTGGAGGACATGCTGCCACCTGGTGGTGAGTGCTCCCATTGGGCGGCAGAGTGGGTCTTTGGAGTGTGGGGAAGGCAGGACTGGCTGGGGGGGAAAGAAGGAGGCAGGGGATAGGCTGAGGCAGGGGGTAGGACCCAGTGATGTCATTCAGGGGGAACGGACCAGAACGGGCATTCCGGATCCTAACGGGCTCCGTGGCTGGTTCCAGGTTCCCGACAAGTGCCAATCAAAAGTGAGTTCCTGTTCCTAAATCATTTGAATGACACCACTGGTAGGACCTGTGGTGGAGGCCACTGCTGGAACCCATGCCCTGCTTTGGGCTGCGGAGCCAGACATGATGCTGCCAGCAAAATAGCAGCCCCATTGCAGAGCCTGTGGCTTTCCTTGGGGAGAACCCGGCAGCTGCCACAGCTCCCATAAGAGGCAGCAGTCATAGTTTCTTACAGGTTTGGGCTACCCTTCTCAAGTAAGTTGCAGCTGAACACTGGGGTCCATTAAATACGTTCGTTCAAATAATTTTTTTTAAAAAATTGTCCCCATTTTTTTGTGGTGTTTCTGAAGTGTAAATACACATCATGTATTTATGTCCAAGATGATTATAGTTAGGTAAGCAAGTCCCATCCTTTAAAATAATTGGGTAGGCTGGGCCGCCGTCAACCCAACTTGAATTCTAGCTCTATTGTAATGCAAGGTACAAAGCTGGGCTTACACCATAGACAGGGAATGCACTGTGGTTGCTCATATAATTGTCTTCCTATCATCCGTCTTCACCTGAAAATTGACCTTAACAGTACTAAAAAATATACTGGCATACTGTCTGGTGCTACCACTCATTCAGTGGTGGTTGGACTTCACCGTACCCACTCTGGAGAGAAGTTGGAACTCAGCTGGAGTTGCTGGCTGTTGCAGGTGGTCTTGTATCTTGTGAGATAATGGCTTACCTGTTTCAGGCTTACCTGTTCTCAAGAGTATGGGAATTCAGGGTCTTCATGGGAGAATGGGTGTAATAACGCACCCCTTCAAGCTGTGCAGGGTTTAAAACCCTCAGTGACAGGGAGGAGCTGATTGGCTGTGAGCTCCATGAGGTCCTGACCTGGTGGAGGCTCCATTACGGAAATACGCCTTTACTTGACAAAATTCACTGTGGGTTCTTGGACAACCCTGATAGCACCACATGGAAGTTTCAATCTTTTTATTCAAAGCAGCTTTTCACAATGTTATAAATACTGCATATTAACACACATGAAAAATACAACTTCTAAGGCACCCAGAAAAATGTGTTCATACACTAGTTTACAGGACCATCGACAAATATATTGTGTACAATTTGATGTAGACAGTCAATATTGGATATATCAGAAGACACACGTCCCTCTGTATGGTACTAGATTCAGTAATATTATTTACAACACTGTGGTTAAGGGGTGCCCCATACCCTTGTATCCCTTATACTGTGTACTTGCCATCATTACACATAGTAGGATCTGTTTCCATCGTATTCGGCAACATCCAGACAACAAAACAACTTAAGGGCCTAATCGGAAAACGTCCGCATTTTAATTCCTCTGTGCAAGATCCTCATTAGAAATCAAATAGTCTTCACAGACAAATGCTTGCAGTTCTAAGATTTTTTTGGTTATCTGCTTTATCTCTGAGGTTTAGAAATAAGCCTTACCAATAGACACCCCCTCACTGACTGTTCGTATCTCATTTTCTAATGGTTAGGAATGGATAGAGCCTCCCTGGGCACCCTGCCTTTTCCTGGCATGAATGAGCGAAAAGCAATCTGTGAGAAGGGAAGTCCACCGCTGATCTTTGCTTTTCAGGTGAAACTGGTTCATTGTTCCAGCAGATACTTGGTCAGAAAAATGGAACTCTTTGGTCCTTGGTTTTTAAAATGGAAGATATTATAGATTTTATTCCCCAACCATCCAAAACCTGTTGACGATGCCTATGAATTAGTGACTGACTTTCTATGTAGTATTTAAAGCAGTGGCAGAGATTAAGTATGGCTTAAAAACAGACAGTTAATTGGGTAGACAGAGATAACACATCCAGGCTACGGAGTACTTAAATGCACTATGATTAAGATTGTCTATAAGTCTCTTATGTAAACTTCTTTAGTGTCTCCTAAAGAGAGTTGGCTTCAGCCAGATTTGACTCAGATACACCCAGCCATGGAGAAAAAGATCCTGAGATTGATTGATATGACTGGGTGGGTGATATACATAGGTTTATACAGAACAAAGCCCACTTCAACAAGCCTCGCTATGTTGTTTAAAATAAACAACCCGTATTATCCATTTTACAAGAAAAAAAAACAAGGCCTTGCGCTCTGACTCTTCTAGCTGCCTTAATACAGCTATTTTTTCTTGGGGGTGTGTGTTAAAGGGGAGTGTTTAGGGTCTAACGAGATGCAATGGCGACATAATGTGTGTTAAGGTCAAGGGTGGTGTTTGGGTTTGGCCAGTTTGAGGCCCCCAAAATCATCCAAGAGCCCACCTGACCAGGCCCTGAACCCTTATTACCATTAGGGAACAGAGTAGGGTACAATCGTAGACTTTGCCCAAGGCCCCCCAGGAATCTGGTGCTAGCACTGGTTAGAATGCAGGTAAACAATGAGGTTGTGCTGGATTTCCCCCCCCCCACCTGTGCTTTCCCTTTGTGCAAACAACCTCCCTGAGCTGCCTTGGGGGCTTCTGGTTTTGGAGATAGGAAAACAATAGCTAGGGCAAAGGGAAATAAAATAGGTCAGTAGGGAAAGATTTTAGCACCCCCTAGCAGTTGGTAGCTGAGGGGGATCGCAGATATCACAGGACCTCAGGTGTCACTTGATGGGGGGGGCAAGGGTTCCGCCCCCTCACTTGCAACTGCGCCCCTTCGAAATGGATCTGATCTGGAGGGTGTTCTGAGGGCTGGGGAGGTTGCATAAGATCTTCCTGGCTCTCAGAACACCTCTGGCAGGCTGAAAATCGGCCAAAAACTGGCCAAAAACCAGGAGTGGCAATTTTCAGTCTTCCAGATGCGTTCTGAAGGCCACACGTGACATCAGAGAGCAGCTCTGGTCACCTTCAAAGGGAAGGGGGTGTCCCTAGAAGGTGTGCGGCTCATCCTCCAGGTATGCCACTGCCCCTACCCCAGTGGTTCCTAAACCTTTTCGACTGGTGCCCCCCTTGACCTATTGGATCACTGCTTTCCCATTACAGCCACATTCACTGTATAGGAGGGCTTGGGGTTTTTTTTTTTTTTTGCAAGGATTCTGCAGCTCCTCGGGGACTCACAGTTTGGGAACTACTGTCTTACCACCACCTCCTTAGCACAAAATCTACCCCACTTCCCACATGCTTTCTATCTGTTTAGATCTGCCACTGTTACCTCTCACTGGGCCCAGAGTCTCACTTATACAGTTAACAAAGTTTGATTCAACCTAATGGTAAGGCTTATTCACTAACACAGTAAATTTACAAATTATACTTTTTAAACTCAGTTATTTCAAGGCTGGGAAGGGGAAAACAACAAACAAAAAAGAATCCTATCTGCATATATTTGTAAGAGAAAAATAGCATATTATTTTAGGTGGAAAACAATTGGCACCAGCCCTAGAGTGCTCGAGATTAAAGAATGGTTAACAAGGGAAAAGATTGCCTAAGACGCTTACCCTAATCTACCACGGAAATATAAAAGTTTATATTTTTGAAAATATATACTGTATGAAAGGTCTGAAAGCTTATTCATTGAAACAGAAGGGTACCCAACTAAGCCACACTGTATATACAGCAAAAAATATACATGCAGGACAAATGCACAGAAATGAATTGCTTACCTTTCCATATCTACAAAAACTGCCCCAATCTTTAAAGATTTGTACAAAACCATTTACAGGAAATAATATACTTGACAACAAGTTTGCATTTAATTTTTTTTAAATACTGTGAATATTAATAAAGGTATCCAGACCAGTATATACAGTACATCTTTACAGCTGAAACACCTGGCGACAATAGAAAGATAAAATTAAAAGACAAAGCTGTTTTTCTTTTAAATAATCACTGTCCCTATTTTTTTAAAAAAGATTAAACTGAAAAGCAGATTAACCCATCTACATATGAAAAATTGCTTTACAAAGTTGAAAAGTTTTAGAGCGCACTTCTATGAAGCAACTGTGTTCACTCTGGTTCAGGCATTCATTTGCCGAAGAAAATGTAAAGAAAATGCCATTGTAACTATTCACGTTGCAATAGCAGTGGTAGTATGTGATTTCTTTGTTCTAAAACCACTGCGTCATGCTCCCATGAACTACAGGAACACACATGCACTAAGGAAGTCGGAACACTGTAAATACTTCCTGTTAGTTCATTAATGTGGCTGACACATCATTTGAGATTGTGAGATGCATGAAAGAATGTTTCAAAGGCTGTGTTGCCATATGCTTTGTTTCAGTATTTTTTTCAGTTTGCTTCATGTCATACACTCTGTGCATTACCTATTAAAAATGTATTCAAGAGTAAAACTTCATTGTCGTGTGATGAGTCCCAAGGGAAGCTGAGAGGGGTTCAGTAGCAAGCAAATGATGCATGAGGTTGTTGAGACCATCCACAGCCCTTCATAGAGAATAAGGGCAGCAGCAGCATCTTAAACTTGGCTCTAGATGTATGTGGAGAAGAATCATTCCACAAGCCATCTTTTTAAATATTGCTTTCCAAAAATATTCAGACAAATCGTAACTAGAAGCCAGACTGCAAACCAATTTTGTCCCCCTAGAAGATCCCCATGGACATATTTTAAGTGGAAGATGGAGCTCAGCCAAGTAGAAGACAAAACAAAACAAACAAGACCTTATTTGGAAGATTAGAACTCCCCCATGCACACCTTTACAACGAATGAACAATGAAAAAACCGAAACCAAAAACGCCATTTGGGGTTGGGGAATGGAAATCATGGGCGCCAGTTCTGCTCTATGAAGCTAACTAGCTAGAGAGAGAATGGCTAAACCTCCAATCTTGTTTAAAAACAAAAAAACAAGCACTTGACCACAATCGTTTGGAAGATGGAGAACCAATATGCAGACTGCTTGAACAGCCACACATGCTAGGGTACAAACCTTCTGCCCTGATGTACCCAGCTGGGGCAGTCAGTTCTTCTCTTACTTTAAAAACCGTGCTAACCTTCTGTTTTGTTTTTCAGGGATTTTCTGCCCACAATCAGGTAAAAGAAGGCAATATGGAAAAATTCATACATTGTTTGCTAGAGAGTTTTGGGGTTCTATTCTAAGAACCCAACCATCATCGCTCTGCTGGAAACGCCCGTTGTTGTGCACATGTCTTGACCAGCCATCAGGGTGATCCAAAGGATGGCAGCCTGTTCCCATTGCGTTCATGATCCAGCACTTTCCAGGTTAGGTCTCTCAAAACTTTCCAAATGGCAATTGTACCACACTGGAAGAAAGGTCGAGAGGCTCACAAGAGTGAGCTTCTAGGCTCTCTAGCGCAAAGGGATGCTTGACAAAAGGTTGGCACCAGTTAGGGCACAGCACAACCTGTTATTAATTTCCATCTAATAAGCAAAATAGGAAATGTATTAACCTTTCAACGAAAAATACAACTCATCCTCCTGCCCTGTGCCTGATCCTTCAGGAAGAGATGGAGAATGTGCTTCACATTTATAACTTTGGCATTTTACTGGTTTCCTTTAAGGAACTGAAACCATGATGTCTACTCTCTCTGCTGTGCAACACAACTTTCTGCATATAGAAATATAGAAACACAGATATGGCTGTTACTCTTTAATGCCCCACATTTCATGTCTTATTTGCCCTACTCCATTTACTTTTCCCTCATTTGCACAGCTCATTTCTATTAAAGTAAACCCAAAGAGCTAACACGCTTTTGTGCAATCCAGTCCAGGGTAACAAGAAAATATCTGAATGCAATCAATAGTCGTCTGTGTGTATTTATATATACACGCACACACTCACACACCCTCAAATAAATAAATTAAATAAATTCATGAACAGGCAAAAAAAAAATTCCAAGTAGAATTTTTTTGGAAAATTATTTTTATACATTATACATATAAATTATATTTTAAAAGCTAATCATTCCATTGTTAGCATCTCAACAAACAAAAGTATTAACATATTTTCTAAGGTGGGCCTGAAAAGTGTGACTTTTGCCCCGAATTCCAAAGAGAGCCTTTTGGGTCAACAGGCAGATTGAAGCTGCAATCCTATATGCACCTTCCTGGGAGTAAGCCCCACTGAACATCATGGTGCTTACTTCTGAATAGACATGCATAGGATTGCGCAATAAATTGCTTACAGTAGCGAGAATAAGTTACAAAGACACAGGACTTGATATTCGTAGTATGCTTTGAAGGACGATGCTTGTGCCTCACAGCACATGGAATGAATGCGCCTCTCCAGTCATGGGCGTGCATGATGCAGCTCCTTGCAAAAGTATCCTCACATATCTGCCTCTCTCTTTGTTGAAGAAGACCCGAAGCTGCTAGGAAAAGCTGCTGACCATCTCTTCTTTAACTCTCAAGGAAACCAACACAACAATGAGTACGTTAGATACACTGTCGCAAATTCCTCTGAAGGACACACTGGATCTAGATGTGGCTTGATTTTATTTTTCAAACCTCGGAAAACCCCTTTGAAATGCTCAAAGTCTCTTTTTTCCCTTGGAACATTTCTCTCTCTCTCTCTCTCTCTTCCCATTTCAAGGTGGTGTGACACTGTCAGACTTCATAAATTTTGTCTTGCAAGTAGCTAAATAATGAATCCAGGCCTTTGGAGGAGCTCCAGAGTTGTTTCAGCATTTGACATTCTTTTTCATTCACATCTTCTAGTCCAGATTTCAGGAAGCTGCGAACCAGGCATTTTGATTCTTCTAAAACCTGGAAAAGAAATTATCAATGTAGTTGTGTGTGTGTGTGTGTGTGTGTGTGTGTGTGTGTGTGTGTGTGTGTAAAAACTACCCCACCGTTCTCTCCATCTCCTGCTAACATCTCCCTCCCCACCTTGCCCCCATCCCAGTAAGCCTCTCCGCCTCCCAATACGTACTGCCATGTGCTCCTCTGTGGCATTTGTCCAGTGCAGAGGCCCAGTGCTGACTGGTGCTGACCTCTTTGCCCACACTGGGCATCTCCCACCGGCAAGACAGTGTCTTATTGTACTTTTGTGCCACCCAGTGCCGTTAGTGTGAGTGCACCTCCAGCACTGGAGAACTCAGGGTCGGGCTCTGTGTGTGTAAATAACACTATGGTGTTTTGTTTGTTGAGGGCATTTGGGTTGACCATAAACCATTCCAAAGATAAAGGGAATGTTGAGCACTGCAAAGGGGCAAGAGGTGTGGTCTGGGGTTTGAGCTCCCACCTTTCCTAAATAAGTTAAGCAGGATCAACTGTCTTGGATGGGAGACTGTGGAAGTCAGCTGCCAAGATGTCATGTGTGAAGAACTTGGCTGTGGACATGAGGTTAGAATCAGCGGTGTTATGCTGCCGGAACGCTGGGCGGGACATCCCGGTGATCGAC
Source organism: Lerista edwardsae (assembly GCA_029204185.1). Classification (NCBI taxonomy): domain Eukaryota; kingdom Metazoa; phylum Chordata; class Lepidosauria; order Squamata; family Scincidae; genus Lerista; species Lerista edwardsae. The sequence goes on along the minus strand of JAJKFI010000011.1, from coordinate 12,968,709 downwards.
AGCCCGCCCGTCGCGTTCTGCAGCGTTACGCCGTTTGCGTAACCAATTATGCCGCTTGCGTACGTCACGCAAACGGCATAACACTGAGGAACGCGACGGGTGGGCTGTGATCACCCGGATGTCCCGCCCAGTGTTCCGGCAGCATAACACTGCTGGGTTAGATCCACCATGACTTCTGTTGTGGTGGCAAGTGATTCTTGTTCTGTATAGCTTTGGATGCCCAAGTAATGGTTGGATATGGGCAGAGACACTCATCTGTTTTTTTAAATTATGTATTATTTTAGGGTCAACTTAGATGTGATCATAAATGTGGAACAGTTGTGATTTTTTGTGTGGTGAGAAATAGGCAATGTATGCAAGGGCAACAAGAGAAACAATAGTGGGGAAACTGAAATAGAAAGGAACGGATACTTTCTTCCAGTCACAGTTCGAATCACAATCCCCTTTCCACGGGGAAAAAGGGTTAAACTGAAAGCCCAAATTTCACTCTGCCCCATGGAAGGGACAGCCCTGGTGACAGGCCCAATCTCATCCACAGGTCTAGCCAATTTCAAAGCTGAGTGGGGATTTGAACTCAGAGCTTCCTGATGCCAGGTCTGCTATCCTAACCATTGCAGCACACTGGCTATTATTAAACGTCTACAAAGAAGACTGTATGAGTAGGAGTTACTTTTAGGTAAAGTAACTCCTGTAGGAGTACTGTAGGAGTTACTTTTAGGTAAAGATTTCCCCACGACTGAATGGTCTAGTTGTGACCGACTGTAGGGGGCGGTGCTCACCTCCGTTTCTAAGCCTGTAGAGCTGGCGTTTGTTCGAGAACAAGCTTCCATGGTCATGTGGCCAGCATGACTATACGCCGTAGCGCACGGAACGCCGTTATCTTCCCACCGAAGTGGTCCCTATTTATCTACTCACATTTTTTACATGCTTTCGAACTGCTAGGTTGGCAGAAGCTGGGACAAGCAACGGGAGCTCATTCCATCACGCAGTCTCGAACTGCCAGTCTTCCGGTCAGAAAGCCCAGCAGCAGCAGTTTAACCCACAGTGTCCCCATCACGTAACTTTATTCAGCCACAAATCAGTCTATGCAAGTGGCTTAGTTCAGGCACCTGCTACCTTGGTTCCAAGAAGATTTTGTAGCCCCCCTCCCCATGATGAAATCAAATTTAATTACCTATATAAATAAAATGTTTTCTGGTTAATTGGCCAGAACGTTTGATAGAATATAGATATTCCTGCTTCATTGCATTCTGCATTAAATTACCTTTCCAATAATATATAACATTATGATATTATTCATACTTATCCAGGTTTTCAATTTTGGCCATTAGTGTCAAGTTCAGCTTGTTGCCCAGTGCAATTGCCCCCTGCACCCGCCCCACCCCCAAGTCTATGCCTACTGGTCTATGCCTACAATGCCATTCTCTCCTACTAGGAGCAGAGTGAGACATGGCAGTGGGAATGTAAGTATTGCAAATGCGTTATTCAAGGCATCACATGTCCCTGTCCGTTCATTCAAACAGAATAGCTGTATATGTAGGGCCTACCATTAAACAAACACACATACACTATTGAGGGGGATATAAGAACATAAGAACATAAGAAGAGCCCTGCTGGATCAGGCCAAAGGCCCATCTAGTCCAGCTTCCTGTATCTCACAGCGGCCCACCAGGTGCCCCAGGAAGGCATGAGACTACAAGATGCTTGCATCCTGTTGCCACTCCCTTGCACCTGGTACCAGTAGCCCATCACCTATATAAGGAGGTTGCACAAGCCATCATTGCCTATAGCCCACGATGGACCTTTCCTCCAGATATCTGTCCAATCCCCTCTTGAAGGCATCAAGACCAGATGCCAGCACCACCTCCTGTGGCAAGGAGTTCCACAGATTAACTACCCGCTGGGTAAAAAAGTACTTCCTTTTATCTGTTTTAACTCTCCCAACCCTCAGTTTTAGCGGATGCCCCCTGGTTCTGGTGTTTTGAGAGAGGGAAAAGAACATCCCTCTATCGACTCTATCCCTTCCATGCATAATTTTGTATGTCTCAATCATGTCCCCCCTCAGGCGCCTTTTTTCTAGACTGAAGAGCCCCAAACGCTGCAGTCTTTCTTCATAAGGGAGGTGCCCCAGCCCCGTAATCATTTTTGTCGCTCTCTTCTGCACCTTTTCCAACTCCACTATGTCCTTTTTAAGATGCGGCGACCAGAACTGGACACAATATTCCAGGTGTGGCCTTACCATCGATTTGTACAATGGCATGATAATATTGGCTGTTTTATTCTCAACCCCTTTTTTAATTACCCCAAGCATGGAATTGGCCTTCTTAATTGCTGACGCACACTGGGTCGATACCTTCATTGAATTGTCCACCAGCACCCCAAGATCTCTCTCCTGAGCTGTCACAGACAGCTCAGAACCCATTAGCCTATAGGTAAAGTTTTGGTTTTTTGCCCCAACGTGCATCACTTTACATTTGTCTATGTTGAAACGCATCTGCCATTTGGCTGCCCATTCCCCCAACTGGGAGAGATCCTTCTGGAGCTCTTCACAATCCTTTCTGGTTTTTACCCCCCGGAAAAGTTTTGTGTCATCCGCAAACTTGGCCACCTCACTGCTTATCCCTGTCTCCAGGTCATTTATGAATAAGTTGAAAAGCACGGGCCCCAAGACAGATATACAGTACATGCTGTGCTAAGAACCATCCCCACATTTATTTTGCAAAATGCTTAGATCCCCCCTCCCGACAATTCCTTGCATCTCTCGTCTTCTGCCTCAATTCTATAGGTTTGCTGACCTAGATGGCTACATGCACTGTGTTATGGAAAGAGAATATGTTATGAAGACATGGGTGATTATTCCCCATCATAATCACCCATGTTGTCATTTCATCTTCTCTTTCCGTAACACAGTTATGGCTATGGCAGGATCAGGCCTGGGATACTGTCATATCAATATTCATGGTTATCAGGACCATCGCAAGGGGATACAAATGCGTTTGCAGTGATATGTTTCTTTTGTGCCTCTCATTCCAAGCGCCTTGGTGGCGATGTAATCTACAATTTAATTAAAAATCCTCCACACCTCCTGGTGTCTGCAGCCTTTTTCAGTGAAACGAGAAACTGTTGTGCTGTTGCTGCAGATGTGCAACAAGGCAGCCTAACGGCACTTGGGGCCAAGTGATGTGAAGACAGGGCAACGTCACCCTGTCACCCACACCTGTGCATGACATGCCCCTCGCTCCTGGAACAGCCAGGAATGGTGGGTGGGCCCAATTGTCAGCACTCACTGCTTCTGGGGATGAGTGCTGTGCAGTAATGGCATCTAAATGATTTAGCAACAGGTACTCACTTTTGATTGGCACTTGTGTCGGGGCCCGCCCACCGGAAGTGAGGTCATAGCCAGAACCCAGGAACTGCCCCCAGGAACCGCCGCGCCTCCTCGGTAGGCTGTGCGGCGGCCCGGGAGAAGGCCCGGGAGTCCCGGGCCTTCCCCGGGGCTGCCATGCGGGCTACCGATTCCCCCCCAGGAACCGCCGTGCCTTCTTGGGAGGGAGCCCCAGGCAGCCTACCTGCTCACGCTGCTGCTGCCGTTGGTCTCCCTCGCTCCGCTGCCTACCTGGCTCTGAGAACGTGCAGGCAACTCAAACATGCAGGCAATTCAAATGTTGCAGGGGGCGCAGCGGAGCGCCGACGGAATCGACGAGTGGGCGGGCGAATGGGCGGGGCCAGCCTTAATCCTAGGAACAGGTACTCGCGTACCCCCGCCTACCCACTACATGACATGTCTGGTGCTGTGTGTGTGTGCCCACGAATCACCTGGACTGCTGCAAAGGGGGATAACGTCACCCAAGTCAATACCTCCTGGCACCTGGGGTCTGCAGTAAAGTAGTACCTGCAGCCACCCTCTTCGCCTGCCACTGGCAGTCACTATTAACACAAAGGTTGAAAAAGCTGAACAGCTGTGGGGGATCAGAATTGGGTTCATGGTGCACAGTGGGGTTACCCCGTCATCCCCAATGCTTCAAATGGAAATTCCCCTTTCCCTAAATTACAGCCCATAGAGAGAAATACCCATTGCTTCCCTCCCAAGGCTAATAGCAGCTTTGGGGAGAAGTCGCCACTCCCTGCTTGGTGAAGAAACTTTGCAAAGAGGCTGGCCAGTATCTGAATGATGACTGACAAGATGGACCTGATCTTAATCTAGCTGAACTCTTCTTAAGTTACCTAAACAGAATATCCCCAGACTATCTCCTAAGTAGCATGGTAAACCAGGGGTGAGGAACTTGCAGGGAAAAATCGGTGGACCCTTCCGGGTGGAAAAATGGTGGAAAAATCGGTGGAAAAATGCCTAACCCTTCCCCTGCCCACCAATTCCCCCACCCCCACCCCCTGCTACACTTGTTTTCAAACTGAGATCCTGCTTGAAGAAAAATAAAGGAAAATGGCTTGGCGCTAAGGCTAAACAACTGCTCCCCTGTCCCCACACCAACTGCAAAGTTTCCTTTGCAAATGTCCAGCCCGCCAGAATCTCATGTATTGGCTAGTTCTACTCTTTCTCAAAATATTTAATAGTAATATTTTTTTATCCTTATTGCAACAACTCTGGTGAGTAGGTCAGTAGGATTATCCCTGTATTGCAGATGGGGAAGACTGAGGCGGAGAGGGAGCCTTGCCCCTAAGTCCACCGAATATGTTCATGGCAGAGGCTTGATTTTATCCAGAGGAGTCTTGCTTGGTAGCTCAAGTCTCTTGGCCGCTATGCTGAACTTGCTCTCAAATATGGCGGCGTGAAAACCAGCATAAGATTGTCTATTGAAAGAGTGGAATCAATTTCAAAATCCCTTCCAGAATAGAAAGGCAGACAGGCTGCCTGGTTTCTCTGGAGGGGAAATTCCCCAACTGTGATGCCACCACCAAAAAGGTCCTGTTATGGTATCTTCCAATTAAAAATCTGCTAGAAAGTCCAGAGAACAGAGCCCTTGATTCTCATGAGATCATTTGGCTGTTCAGAGCACTTCACATTCATTCTTTGGTTGTCATCCTTACAATGATCTCATAAGGTAAATATTATTCTTTCTGTATTACAAGTGGGGACGCCTAAGGCTGAAAGGGAGTGGCTTGCCTTGAGGCAACCTAGTGAGCTGGTGGCATGGGTGAGATTTGAACCAGGGACATTGTAAGCCACACATTTCTTACCACTGCACTGCAGGATGCCATTTCTTTCACCCTCAGCATCACTTCTTGGCTGAACGTCGTGGGCCAAAAGACTTGGGAGACAAGGCCTCTGCTGCAGGCTTCTTGTGCCGTTAGCTTCCTTCCGCAAAACAACATTTCATTTGCCTGCAAAGACCAAACACCTGCAGTCAGGGTACTGGGCAGAAGCAAGGATAACTTGGACAAACCCCAATCCTTGCTTAGGGCTGCTACTCTCAGGAGGATGCCAACGAAAGAACGCCATTCTGCTGAAGAGAACAACGTGGTACACTCCTTGTTCAGCAAATGCAGGTGGAAATTGGATGCCCCTGGATCTCCAACAGCCTGGACATCTATGGTCGCATCAAGGTTGTCCGAACTGGCCCACCCATGAGGCTCTGTGAGGTGGTCACTTCATGCAGAAGGTTGGTGGCATGTGCCCACCTTCGTCTGCCTCCACCACTGCTCTTGTTCTTGCACCCTGGATGCTGAAAGGAAGATGGGAACAAAGTGCAAGTGTGGAGGAAAGGAGAGAGGTGGACTAGAGAGCCAACACTCTAGCCCACTACTCTTCTCCTCCATCACGGCGTGGGGCATTCCTGTGGAGCCCCCTCTCCCCCCTAAAGGGCCCCCACTCACTCTAGGCGCATGGGCCACTCTAGGCGCATGGCACCTAGAAATAGTTGGTGGTAACATGATGATGTCAGCGCCAACTGCTTGCAGGAGGCCCATTTTGGGTGGTTCGGAGGCAGGGGCGGGTGGGAGAACCCAAGGTAAAGCTGCTCTGCTCGCCCCACTGACCTACAGTTCAGAGAGATCCTGGCTGCAGTAGCAGGCGATATGCTTGCTGCGCTAGTGGGGGCGGGGCCAACGGTCACACTGGCTTAAGGCCGGCCCTGTCCTCCGTGCTTCCTCTTCTGCTCCATTTCCCTCTCCCTTCTCAAATCCAGGTAAATGGGAGGAGCAATGGCAGCTGGCATGCCGCCAGTTGAAAGGTTCGTGTTCGGCTGCCTCAGGAAGTGGGAGGTCTTGGAAGTGAGGAGTGGCCAGGGACACTGTTCTCAATTTAGCTGGGGAAATGCAGAGGTTTTGAGGGGGGAGTAACATTCCTAGCAAGACTGAAAGATTGTTAGATTCAGGGTGCAATCCTAGCCTGGAGTTAGGCCAGCACAAGTCTCTTGTGCCAGCCCAGGAGTGTCACAAATGTGCTGTGAAGTCCGTTTGGTCAGAGAGGGCAGCACACGGACGTTGCCGTCCTTCCGACTCCAAGAGTGTTCCAAGCGCACTTTACGGCGTGTTTGTGACATTCCAGATTAGAACTGCGCCCTCAGTTAAACAGCTCTGAAATAGGTATACATGAGTGGTGCAGGTAGGATTCCAGAGGATGGAGTTCACTCATCCTGAGGCTGTGAGTGATCCCCTCATTAGAGTTTGGAATGGAAAAGGATCATCTACCGCAGGAGCCTCCAAAGTATGGCTCACAGTGCACCAAGGAACACCTCTCGGGGTGCAATGCAGTGGTGGCAAAGCCTTACCGTAACGTCTTGTCGCCTCCCATCATTGCACCTGACCTTTGTAGAAATACGGGCCAGGCAGCTGCTTCCCACTACTGATCACCCCAAAGGCCCTTCACCTCTGTTTCCTGGGGAGAGCAGGTGCCCGGCACAAGTTTCTACGAAGATTGGGGGCAAAAATGGGAGGCGGCAGAGCGGAATGGCAAGGCCTTGCCACTGCCGCTCCATGCCCCGAGAGGCTTTTCTTGGTGTGCCAGATTCAGCCTGGAGGCTACAGTTTGGAAACCCCTGCTCTACCGTCGCACAGAGAGAGGATCTGGACTTATAGCCAAATAGAGGGCAGTTAGGTGCACGAGAGCAGCTGGATCACACTGTACAGTAGAGCTTCAGGATCAGGAAGTGTGTGTGTGTGTGTGTGTGTGTGTGTGTGTGTGTGTGTGTGTGTGCGCGCGCGCGCAAAAGACCAATGACTCCATCATCAGAATTTAAGGAGTGTTGCTTTTGCAAAATTGCACCTAGATCCCTGATTCGATATGGAAGATCAGTTATAGGGAAGGAAATGCTTTCAAATGAGTCCAGTGGTGTCAACCTACCGGTTCGCTGGGCGGAGTTTTCGCGGTCGCTGGGCGGGTTTCCACGGTGATCGGCAGCGTGCTCGCTGCATTCCATTGCGTAATGGCGAAAGCCCACCCGCTGCAGTGGGCGTGCTTTCGCCATAACGCAACGGGACGCAGCGAGCACGCTGCCGATCACCGTGGAAACCCGCCCAGCGACCGTGAAAACTCCGCCCAGCGAACCGGTAGGCTGACACCACTGAATGAGTCCCTTGCTCCACTGCTGCATGGGACAGACTGAATCACCACAATTTGTTTATCACATTTACATCCTACCAATGGTTGTGAAGGGAGCCCCCCTCTCCCCACGGCTCCCACTGAACCACAGTATAACTGCAATAGAGAATAAGTCCTGACTCGAAACTTGCATCAAAGCAGCAGAAGGAACAACACAATTCAGTCCAAGCATGCTTTCGAAAGGAAAATTAAGCCTTAAGTGCTCTCCCTAAGCCAGAAAAACAGAGCAAGCCAGGTGTCTCTAGGGTGGGTGTCTCTAGGGTGGGTGGTGACACAACTGAGAAGGCACAATTGAGAAGCTGAGCACACACTGAGGTTCAAATTGAAGAGGGAAACACCTGATGTAGTCCCCTTCGCATTACAAGGTATGGATGACTGTGCATTTCAGTGGGTCATGCCCCAGTCTGGATTGCACATCTTCAATACATGTGTATTGTGAATATTAAGGCTGGTCTAAGGGCTCCCAGTGCCTACTCTCAGGATTTGAAGAGGAGTGTCAGACTGGAAAAGAAAATGTGGAGGAGAGTGGTAGGCTAAAGTGGAAGAGACACTCTAGCCCAGCAAGTGCCAAACCCTGGTCCGCAGCTGGATCTGACACCTGGAAAATGCCCTCCCTGCTGTGCATGGTGCTTACTGTTCCATGCTGCTGCCTGTTATCTTGCCAGCTGATCTTCTCAGAAGGTTGCACAGGGTACCCACTTCCACTTCCCATTGTCCCAGCATGCTTTGCACCTGGATTTCCCGGTGGAAGCAGCTGGCGGATGCAACTTTCTAAGACTGTCTGGCAAGATAACAGGTGCAGAACCGTAAGTGGGAAAGCTTTCTCTCACATGCAGCGGTCCCGGGGTTTGGAGACTGCTGCTCTAGCCCACCATACTCTTCTCCTCTACACTTCCCCTCATGCTCCATTTCCTCTTCCTGTTTGAATCCAGGGAAAGAGGAGGGGTTGTGGAGGCAGCTAAGTGGGTGGAGGTGGGCCCTGCTAATTGGTCACCTCAGACAACCACCTCAGTTCACCTCACAGATAGGCTGGCCCCGTTGTTACGCAGAAAAATCTCAGAACTGGAGCGAAGAGTTGTATAGTAAGCTGCCTTACCAGTGCAACTCCCAATATCTGTGGAAATGTATACGATGAACAGCCAGCTGGAGTGAGGCGGATTGTTGCATACGGTGTCTGGAACCAGGCCTTCTCGCTCGCCCAAACGATGTCGCAGAGTGGTAAAATTGATGCGCCCAACCCAAGAGCAGGGCCATTGATGGCAACCACGATGGGCTTCTTAAACTGAATGAACGCTTTTACAAAATCCCTGAAGCAGAGACAAAGAGAAAGACGGTGATGAACAACATCCTTGCACATTGTTTCAGGAGAAAGGTCACATTTGAAGCTCCGGGCCTTACGATTCTGAAAATCTACCATCTTGTTTCACATACAGAGATTTTAAGACAGCACATGAGAATTGGCTTGTTGGGTCAGACTTGGAATTCAGGCAGAGCTGGCTCAAGACCTGCTGGTCCCTGAAAGAATGTGCAAAGTGTTGCCCCCCCACCGGGTGAAAGGCCAACTTCTGCTCGTCCCACTGGTAAAGGAAGAGGAGACTAAGACTTAAAGGATGTGTGAAGGAGAGGACAGTGGTGGGGTACGGTCAGCGGCAGCATTCAGCCGGTACGCTGGGCGGGACTTACCTTTGACCGGCAGTCCGCCCGTTGCGGAACGTGGCGGAACGCGCCGTTACGCAATGGGCGGACTGCCGGTCAAAGGTAAGTCCCGCCCAGCGTACCGGCTGAATGCCGCTGCTGGGTACGGTGCTCTTAAACCCATCAAGACCATGGTGAGGGAACCGTGATGAGGGAACTCTTTGCCCCCCACTTTGTTCCCCGTCCCATATTTGAGAAATCTGATATAGCTGCGCCTGCTAGTTATTGAAAAAACAAACAAAAAACAAGCTCACTCGCATGCTTATAGTGATGTCTAGTTTGACACTGAGTCTGCATTACACTGTAATGATTACAGGATCTGGCACACAATCAGCATTTCCCCATTCAACGTTGTGTTTTCCGCCCAGCAAACGTCTTATAAACGTAACTAGGCCACATTTCCAAACTGAGGACTCCCATTGGTTGGGCTCACCTTATTGCTTCTGCAATCCGAGTGCTTTCCTTTCTTCTGTCGCTGGACAATCGGCCAATGAGATAGGAGTAATCGAGGCCACTGCAGAAAACGCTGCCCACAGCACTGAGGAGCAGGAGCTTGCTGTCGTCGGCCGATGCGTTGCACAGCGCTCTCCGGACTTCCTTCATGATCTGTGCATGAAATAACCAATGGGTCTTTGACACACATGCAACTAAGCATCCCTTAGGATCTAGCACTAGGCGTTGGGCTCCATCAACTTGAACCATCAATGTTTTCCACAAGATCTTAAAAGTTGCAGTGATTTTCAAGCACTCTGTAAACTTTCAGCTGTCTCAGATTGATGCTGGATATGCATTTTTGATGATACATTCTGACACCAAAGGCTACAGCGACTGCTATAGAAATACAGGCACCTCTCAAATTATGCAGTCTCAATTTACATCTTTTCGAAATTGCTCGATTTGTAGATAAGATGAATATTGGAACCCTAATTTATGCTGACAGTTTTGGAAATAATGTAGTCAGTTACGCTCTAAGCTCTTTGGACTCTATGATAAGGGCTGATTCTTGTCAGCCCTCTGCCTTCTTCCTGTGAGTGCTTCCATTTTGCAGGCGGCAAAGAGCCAGCAAGGAATAGCAACAGGAAGGCTGCAATCACAAGCAGGTAAGCCATTTGCACAACAGGGGCACGAGGGGGGGGATTTTTGAACTGCAGATGATTGAAACAGTAGGCAATAGGTCCATGGATATGGGGGGGGGGCACCTGTGCTTTAGACCCTTTTTTTTTTGAAAGGATACGTACAACAGGATTAAAAAAACAGGAAAATTAAATAACCATAGAGTTGCTGTACCTGTTTCCTGAACCAATCACATCTTTCAGCCTGACTTCCTTCTCTCTGAACAATCACGGATCCTGCAAGTTTTGTAGGGTTCCTGATCACGCCTAGCTCTATTCTGCACTTTGGATTGGTGCGTGGAGAGTGGCAAGAAGGGACAATGTGTGTGATCCCACTCCTTGCTCACACGGTCATTTGCTGTATTGTGACAAGGGCTCATGAACGCAAGAGCTCCAAGAGCTTCCTGTTCATTATCTCTGAAATTAAACCACCTTAAGAAAATAAGCCAGGGATATTAGCTCCCGTGCTAAAAAGCCTGTCAACGGAGGAAAGGTTTTGTGTTGATGGATCACCTGCCTTTTTAACTGATTAATGCTGTTTAATTGATTAATTAAACTTAAATAAATGTGCTTCTCGCCAGAACAAGTGCCTTGTCGAGACATTGATGCATCATAGAGGTGCTACATTTGTTTTACTCAGTGAGCTGTATATCTGGGTTTTTTATGTTGCTGATAGTGGTTTTGTGTGTTCTGTAGCACTTCCTGCTCCATTTTTTGACAGTGATTTCAGGCAGTGATGTCATTCAGGGGGAACAGACCAGAACGGGCGTTCCGGATCCTATCGGGATCCGTGGCTGGTTCTGGGTTCCTGAGAAGTACCAATCAAAAGTGAGTTCCTGTTCCTAAATCATTTGAATGACACCCCTGATGTCAGGTGTGCAATTTGCACACTGATGGTACAGAAGAACGTTGGCACAATAAAGCGAGCATGACATCAGGAGATTAGGAGCAGGCATGCGGCAGGATAAGCAGTGATCACTGCTTGTGGGGACTGCTGCTCTGTTTGTCCCCCCTCACTACTTTTGATGGCTGGCCTTGCTTTGTCTCAGAGCAAGGTCTGGCCCTGTTCACATCATGTGTCCCGTCATCACTCACAGAGAGTGGTCCCATTTTCCAGGACATTTTCCATTCTTTGCCTTGACGTTCATCTGCGTACCTCTGGAGTCAGTGCATTGTTATCTGAAGTCTGGCTGGATAGGAGGATGTGCGTGAATCCGTCTTCTTTCCGTACAACAATGTCTCTGAACCGACAATTGCTTTCATTTTGCCGCACGCTGTACCGTAGCCGCTTATCGAAGACGTAATCTTTCTCTCCTTCCAGCTTCCTTTTCACAGTGCTATGAAGATTCAGGCCCCCGTTAGCCAGAGAAGAACCTTTCAAATGCAAAGAGTGAAAAAGGACACGTGTCATTACTTGAGTAGCTCTTCAAAAGAAATGTGCAGTTGGGGTCTGTGGTCAGCGGCAGCTTCAGTGGACACCCGATTGTTTCTGCGGAATTGGGCTTGCTCTGCCTGAAGGGATGGAGTGGTTCAGACAGCAGGGGCAGCACAAGACTTCCTGGTACCTGGAGCAGTATGTCAAAAGCTCACTGACTTGGCAGTGAAACAGCCCTTGCCTTTACTGCTGTTACTCCCTGAATTAAAAGCAACAACAACAACAGGAAGAGGGGAGCAGAGCAGAAATATGAAGGACAGTGGTGGATTAAAGCATTTGAGGCTCTCTAGCCCACCATAAGGGACGTGGTGGCGCTGCGGGTTAAACCGCTGCTGCTGGGCTTTCCGACCGGAAGGTTGGGAGTTCAAGACTGCGCGACGGAGTGAGCTCCCGTTGCTTGTCCCAGCTCCTGCCAACCTAGCAGTTTGAAAGCAAGTAAAAATGCCAGTAGATAAATAGGGACCACTTCGGTGGGAAGGGAACGGCGTCCGTGCACTACGGCGTATAGTCATGCCGGCCACATGACCACGGAAGATTGTCCTCGGACAAAACGCCAGCGCTACAGGCTTAGAAACGGAGATGAGCACAGCCCCCTACAGTCAGTCGGTCACGACTAGACCATTCAGTTGTGGGAAAACCTTTACCTTTTTAGCCCACCATGCTCTTCTTCTCCACACTTCTGAGTCCTTCCTTTATTAATCCAAGGAGAAGCAGGGGTGTAGGTGGGTGGGCAAAGAGAAGTGGATGTTCCCCACCTGTCTGCTGCCTGGGTTGACAGCTACTGCCAACCCCAAGGACAAGAGGGCTGCATTGACTGTGATTTTTTCCTCCATAGAAATTCCACCTCCCTATCCATCTGTGATCCCCTCTGCTACCACTTTTTGTAAGTGGCTCTGCAGACAGACTTCTGGGACCAAAACTCTCTGCTCCCAGCATTTTCTCTGCCAGCTGTTTTACAAGCGTGAGCCAGTGGATGGGTGCAGGGTGTGGAGTGTCTCCCACCGATTTGCTGCCTCCCTAAGCCAGCTGCCAAAGGCAAGGGGTTCAACTGGCCTCATGTCTGGGCTGCCCCCAACTGCAAGTCTTCCTGGGTATGTAGATATTTGTGTTCCAGCAGTCAATGGAAAAAAAATATGCAAGTGCTTTGCACACTGTGTACTCCTGATGATCCTATCTCTGAATGCCAGATGCAAGGGAGTGGCAACAGAATATGGGTATCTTGTTCTCTTGAGTGGTCTCCAAGGATCCAGCTGGGTTTTTCTTATGCTCTTATCCTCAAATATGTTAAGCAAGGCTAATTCAAGGAACACAGTAAGTAAGGCTAGGTCACTTAGGGCGCAATCCTAAACTGAGTTAGGCCAGCATAAGCTAAACCGGCAAAGTTTGGCCAGCGCAAGGGACACCGTAAAGTATGTTTGGACCACTCTCGGAGTCAGAGAGACCAACACATAGACATGAGCCATCCTCCCTGACTCCGAAAGTAGTCCAAACATGCTTTATGATGGCCCTTGTGCTGGCCAAACTTTGCTAGTTTGTCTTATGCCGGCCTAACTCAAGTTTAGAATTTATTGTGCTCTTAATGAACTCCTCTCCCTTGTTACACACTATTGAAGGCTCTTTACTTCTTGAGCTTACACTGTCTTCATTGGCTTTGCAATGGCTTATCCTCCACTGATTTATAAGCCAAGAAGGCATTTTGGTCCAGCCAGCGATAGGATTCACAAACGACCTGGGGGAACGCTGGGCGGGACATACGCGTAATTGGCAGCCCGTGATTGGCAGCCCGCACGATTGGCAGCCCGTCTATTCCGCCCCGCCGCCATCCCTGCCGGCCGCGCGGGCTGGGCCCGCTGCCCCCAGTTGGCACGCCCCACCGCTGCATGCCTGGGCACCCGGGGGGCCCCCCAGGTGAGCAGGCACCCCCTCCGAGGCCTGGGCGGCCGGCGCGGCGGCGGGGAAGGCAGCGGGGCGGAATGGACGGGCAGCCAATCGTGTGGGAGTTCCGCGTACGTCCCGCCCAGCATTCCCCCAGCATTAATCCCATCGCTGGTCCAGCTACAGTTAGAAAAAACATTAGCTCTACGAATACATGGTCAACGGTCCAAAATGTACCCCGCACTGTGCGAAAACGTGAGCTGTGCACTGCTTAGCACCTTATTAATGTCCATGCACATGTATTTCCATGCACTTGCTCTAGAAGTAATGGACTTTCCAAGGAAGTCATAACTAAGGCTGCAATTGTACAACACTTTCCTGGAAGTAAGTAGTAACTACTCAGTTACTTCTGAGTAGACATGCACAGGATTGTGCTGTAAGTCCTTTGAGCATTCAGTTGGTCTTAGTGGGTTGACTTTAACTTATCTCAATGGATCTAAACCTTGGTTTGGCTCCAGAGATGAGCTTGCACATGCCCAGTGAAACCTCTGATTTATTCCTTTGGAGTGACCAATCCTGCTGCCACCTCATAAGCTACTTTTCAAAGTCTGAAGATGCAAGTCACTGATGTCATGCTTAGTGTGCAATCATGACTATCTTCTTTTGGAGGTGGACACACCCTTGTGATCCAACTTCTAGAGACCTTGAGGAAGAGAGTCTGCACTAACTAATGACAGGGCTAACGGCTTGCACAAACAACGTATCAAGGCTGTGTATGTGCCTGCGCCAAAGCACCAACACAGCCATCCCTAACTCTGATGTCCACAGCCAGGGGCCCCAACTTGACTTCTACATTCGGGGTCTTGTAATGTAGCCACGCTCCCTGACGTGACGTAGCCATGCCCACACAGCAGTAAAATAGCACCTTTAAATTACATAAATCATATGCATAATCTAAATGTACATGAAGATTACATTTATTCTGAACACAGATAGTATCTGCATCATTTCTGCCTCCCATCGCCTTTTCCAGCACTGAATATTGTCAGTCCTTCTAGGCCAGTGATGGCGAACCTACTGTATGCCACGCAGTATAAGCCCTACCAGTATGAACCCTTCTGAGACAGAGATATCGCCAGTCTTATATCTTTGTTTTCTAAAAAATTCAATAGGTCAGGCTGAAAGACAGTAATAGTCCTGTCATGAAATGAATAATAATAATAATAATAATAATAATAATAATAGACAGAAAGTAAATGCAGTGACTATTTCCCAAAAAGCAATGGATGAACATCAGTGCCCACCCCTACTATTGCTCCCCTGCACATAGTACTCAATGACATGCTGCCCCTGCATCTGGAGGTTCAATATAGCCATCATGAATATTGGATAACAACCACTGATAGACTATATCACAAACAATAACTACTCACAAGAACAACCCATGTACACTGCACTGGATAATTTATTTGCAGGAACACAAGGAACTTTTTGAAAAAGTAAGACACAGATCAGAAACATGACCAGAACTTTTCTCCTCCTCGGCCTCTCTCATAAGAACATAACAACAGCCTTGCTGGATCAGGCCAAGGGCCCATCTAGTCCAGCTTCCAGGATCTCGCAGTGGCCCACCAGATGTCTCAGGCACTCCCCTGCATCTGGCATTTTAAGGTAGCCTATTTCTTAAAACTAACAAACCAGGAGATTGCAAATACCCATCAAAGCTTATAACCTGTAAGACTTTTCCTCCAGAAACCTGTCCAATCCACTGGTGTTTCCAGGCCAGACACCATCACTACCTCCTGTGGCAAGGAGTTGCACAGACTAATTACATGCTTACTAAATAATTTCTAACTCTCCCACCAGTCAATTTTAGTGGATGTCCCCTGGTTCTGGTGTTGTGTGAACATCCCTCTATCCACTCTTTCCATCACCTGCATAATTTTGTACATCTTAATCATTTCCCCCCTCAGGCACCTAGACTGCAGAGCCCCTCTCTGAGTCCTGACACCCTCAGTCCCTCTATACGCTTCTCTTGCTATGCTTCATGTTGTATTAACTTAGGGAATGCAGGCCTAATGTTTTTCCACGAAATCTCAATAATTCACTCCCATTATTCCTAAAAATTCTGCTTTCTGTGATGAATTGCATGTTGGATTTCTGCACACAGAGGCAGCCTCTGGGATCCTTTCTGCAGTGTACCCACTTGATGCCTTAACTGACCTACTCGGTTAATCCTGACCAGCCACGTCAGCCCACAGACCATGTCCACCTCTTTCACTGAAGCTAAGAGAGGGGATGCAGCTGCTGTACCTCCTGTCCTGTTCCTCCTCTATCACACACTTGCTTTTAAAACCGAATGAAACATGCCCAGATCCTATCCCCCTTTTCTTGGCCCAGCACTCCTGATTCTCCTTGGACTACACCGACAAAATAGTTGATGTGGGAGCACCATTGGAGGCCAGGAGGTAAATAAAAAGATGAAAAGTAAACAATATTTTTGCTTAACTCTCCCTGACTTTCTTGTGCCCCCCTCCACTGTAACATGCAGCAGGCACTTTGTCAGTGCCACCTTGTGGCTATGGGCTGATGGGGGATAGGATTGGGCTAATAATATGCTCCATTTTGGCAGAGATAGACATTTTAAAAAATCAGTTAGCTGTGTTGGTCAATTGGAAGAAAAAAATGCCAACAATCCATAAATCCATTGAATAAAAATAATTCAGGAGGAACAGAAAACTCTCAATGCTGCATTCTTAAATATATCTAAAGCTATACACTGAAGCAGGGGTTTGAAGCATCAAACTCATTCAAATGCATAGCCAAGAGAACATGCACAAGGGATGCTGCTACACATTTTCTTAGGCAGAATAAATATTCCTTACAAAGGTGTGCCTCAATATCCACTGATTCAGTATCCACAGTTTCAGTTTTCGACGGACTCCATGGATACTGAGGATGCCTATTAAAAAGATAAAAAGGTAAAGGTTTCCCCATGACCGAATGGTCTAGTCGTGACTAACTGTAGGGGCAGTGCTCATTTTTGTTTCTAAGCCTGTAGAGCCGGCGTTTTGTCCGAGGACAAGCTTCCGTGGTCATGTGGCCGGCATGACTATAAGCCGTAGCACATGGAACGCCGTTACCTTCCCACCGAAGCGGTCCCTGTTTATCTACTTGCATTTTTAGGTGCTTTTGAACTGCTAGGGTTGCAGGAGCTGGGACAAACGACGGGAGCTCACTCCGTCGCGTGGTCTCAAAAGCCCAGCAGCAGCAGTTTAACCCGCAGCACCACCACGTCCCTATTAAAAAGCTAAACATTAAACATTAACATTAAACAAACCTCTTTTTTTAACCTTGTTGCGGCACAACCACTGATGTTCCCCTACCTTTAAAAAGGTGTTGTCCCCCATATCCATGGTTCAGGAACAGAACCCCAGCGGATACAGGCAGCGGTGTTATGCTGCCGGAACGCTGGGTGGGACATCCGGGTGATCGGCAGCCCGCCCGTCGCGTTCCGGAGTGTGACGCCGTTTGCGTAACGTACGCAAGCGGCGTAATTGGTTACGCAAACGGCATAACACTCCGGAACGCGACGGGTGGATTGTCGATCACCCGGATGTCCCGCCCAGCGTTCCGGCAGCATAACACCGCTGGATATGGGGGCATGCCTGTATTTACTGAACAGTATGAAGGTACAAGTCTAGATTCTTTGGCATCAAATGATTCTGCACTTGACAGTCACAACGATCCGGCACTTGATAGGATACTGAATTCCACATTCCCATCACATTTTGCAACTTTCTACACTTCTGTGGAATCAATATGCAGCCACTTACTCCATATGTGCATACTTTAGGATAACAGGGATTATCTATCTAGTGAAGAGGCATAATTTCTGAGCCCAGATAATTGGAGAGGGTGATGTGTTCTTGTGAAGGTTGCTGTTCGAATAGATAGACATGCTTGCCGCATGCTGTACAAGCTTGTGATTTCTGCATTAAAGATGTGTGTCTCTGAAGTTGATCCCCACAATAGTCCCACCACACAGCAGTGGTAAAAGCAAGGCACATTCTCTCTCCCCCTCCCCTATTTTGGATCTGCTAATAATTAAAACACAATCAGCAAGAATGAAGCCAGAAAACATCCAAGCCACACTAACATGCCTTGTGGCCATATCTATTTAAATTCCTGCAGGATTTCTTCCCCCCTCCCTCCACAACACACACACACACACACACACACACACACACACACACACACACACA
>JAJKFI010000011.1:12852291-12950759 GCA_029204185.1 Lerista edwardsae | reverse complement strand
CACACACACACACACACACACACACACACACACACACACACACACACTTAATTTAAAACTCCAAAATTCAGTATCACCCCAATGTAAAACAATGTAAAACAACTACCCTCAGTTCCTTATCTGCCCATTGCACCACAGTTTGCCTAGTAAGATTCATAAATAGATGAACACTTTGCAGGATTAGATAGTGTGAGAAGGGGTGGGAAACGGGGAAGACACTTTTAGGGATGAAGCAGAGGATATAATTGTAAGAGATTAAATGAACCCCCTTCTTCAAAAAGTAATCACATTTTGTCTAACCTGGGCAAAACTGTGGAGTGGGTAGGTAGGGTCAGAGGCAGATCTAAGGGAGGGCAAATCTCTAAGTTTTGCAAGAAGTCTTACCTTGCAGTAGAAATCACTCCGTTTTAGCCAGTCCTCACAGGGAAAAGCAACATCTTGGCATTGCTTACTGGCTACAGCAGCAAGGGAGAGGAGGGATTTACATGACAGGGTAAGGCTTCTTGCAACACTTAGAGCTTTGCCCTCCCTGTAGATTCGCCTCTGGGTAGGGTGGGAAATTGGGAAAATATTTCACAGTGTGAATGAATGATGGGGATGTTGAGGACTTGCGCGTTTGGGGAGGGGCTGGAGGAAGACATGGATGTGATTTAGGCTGCAATCCTATACACACCTTCCAGGAAGTAAGCCCCATTGGACAGAATGGGACTTACTTCTGAGTAGACATGCATAGGATTGTGCTCTCAGTTGGCCTGAGGGGCTCATCCACCAGAAGCCCTCTGTCAGCAACGTGTGGACAGTCTTCCCAACTCTTGGGCTCTTCCCAACTCTCGGTGAACAAGGGGGTGCCGCGCTGTTTGGGGGTGCCAGATATTAGGGGTGCAGAGCACACCCCAAACATTATTGTGGGTGCCGATAGCATACTGGCACCCATTGAGTTGGCGCCACTGTCCACAGCTTAGGGACCTAGTGCAGCTGGCCTGGAATGAATCAAGCCGCCCTCTCCAGACAACTTGGTGTGTCATTTTGATGGAAGCAAAAGATGCACAAAGCAGATCAGAACTTCATAGACCGTCTTTGGTTTTGGTAGACTCTGACACTGGTAGACTGCCCTGGGAATTTAAGGTAAATTAGTCTCTCTGGGAGTTGCCAAAGGCAAAGGAAGTCTTTCAATTAACAGCAGCAGACTCTATATGCTTTTTGAGGTCACTGGAAAAAAGATTTCAATATAACTTGTGACTGGGCAACTTCTCAAAACATAAAACCGAGACACATTCACAGTATATTACACCAATTGCCTTTTCTGTGATGATGTTTATTGATACCTTAATATCTTTATTTTAAAAATGAATAATGTCTAGACAGGTAGGCTTGATAGCTTTGTACTTTTAACGCAGTTCCCCCCCCCAAAAAAAAACAGTATTTAATTTTTCTCACGGGTCATAAATGCAATTTAATGGGGCCCCTTCTAGTTACTGTCTGTAAAACCCTTCAGTTGGCTCCCCAGTATATACTATCCCATCTGATGCTCTTAATGAGGTTTCATTATTTCCCCCATGCCGAACAGTGTGAAGTGGAAGATCAGGAGATGTGATTCATGGGCAATGTTTCTGCAATCTGAAAAGAAACGTTCCAGCCCTCTGCAGAGGGTTTCAATCTAGGCACAGAAATGCGTGGTCAGCAGGGGGCTGAGCACACTGCCAAGCCCCACCCATCCCTCGATGTGCTCCTAAGCTCCCTCCCCTGCCGATCATAAGGGTAGGATTTGTCTGTTGCACATGGAAAGTGTTCTGCGGGAGGCAATTAGGTGAAGGTTGAAGATGGAGCCCCTGACGATGCTGAATCCTACTGTGACCACTGAAGAACTATATTTGTCTCATGGACGGCATTGGGGGAGGGCAGGAAAGCTGCCTTTCCACACCAGAGCACTGAGGAATGGTTTGTGTGCATTAAGGTACGCTTGTGCCCACTTATTTCGCAAGCATTAATCCTTTGTGTGTGCCTAGAGATAGATTTACCTCGGGGGGGGGCATCCAACGCAGGTAGAATTTCTTACATAAATGTTCAAAAATATGAAGTGGCTCAGTGGCATCATGCAGCCGGAACACTGGGCGGGAGGAACGGGTGAGCGGCAGCCCGCCCGTTGCGTACCGCTCCGTTTCGCCGTCTATGTTTGGACTCCGAGAGGGGTCCAAACATACCTGGCTCTGAGTGTCCTGGGGGCGGGATGACATCACCGTGCCCCCAGTGCGGTGCCCCACCCCGTGCGTCATCCAGCCATGCTTCCCTGTGCCCAGAATCGCTCCATAAAGGAGCGATATGAGTGCAAGGGAGGGTGAGGGGCGAAAAATGCATGCGTTGTTCCATGCAGTGGTGCCTCTCTGCCTCCAGTACCCATGCCACGCGTGCCACCCCACGCTACACCCTCCCTCTGCCTCTGCCCTTGTTCCAGCCAAGCTTTGCTGGCCTACCTCCAGGCTAGGATTGCGTTCTAAGTGTCCCTGAACTCAGTAGGGCTACTTCGGAGTAGTCATGCCATGGATTGTTCTGTTGATCCATGAATGAATCAGCAAGCAGCAGCACATGCTAGGCAGATGTGCCCAGAAGCCGGTTCCGCTCAGAACCATCAGGGAACACATGGGAAAAAGCAACAGGGAGGACGGCTGATTTGGGCTGACTGAGCTGGTAATCGACACGCTGTTGAGGACGAAGCACCAGCTGTTGAAACTATAGACGGGAAAGGAAGAGGGCAGGGGATTAATCCTTCAGGGAAATCTAACACAACAAAAGCGCTCCCATCAATCAGGTAATCATCATTATTTGTTGTTTCCTCATTTGTTCCGAGAGTGAACCTGGTGGGCAAGTCGAAGAGGTGATAAGAGAGGCTGTTAACTCACAGCAGCCTCTTCAGCAGAGCAAAGAGTCTGCAAGAGGCCTAGCCCAAGAGTCCAACCAAATGCAGGGCTGCAGGAGATCCACTGCGGAGGGAAGCCACAGGAGAAGACGGAAAATGGCCTGAAGCAGCACGTAACGGGATATGAAGCAGCACCTGCCTTGCTATTTGGTGCACGATGTGTAATCCACCTGAGCTAACAGCTGTGGAAATGGCACCCACATCCTGAACCATACATAGTGACCAATGGATGCAACGAGATGCGATGAGGCCAGGGCAATTGGCATCCCAAGTGCGGGGGAGGCTATTTGGTGCTGTGGAGGCCTCTTTGCCATCGGCTCAATGTCTTTTCCCATTGATCTTGAAATCCTAGCCAACCTTCCAGCATCGGGGTATGGGCAATGCAGCTCCGAGGTAAGGGAACAAACATTCCCTTACCTTGAGGAGGCCTCTGTGACTACTGCTCCAAGAATGCAGCACATGCTCCACTGGCACAGCTATGTCGGTGCTGGAAAGTTGGTTAGGGTTGTGTCCTTGATGGTTCTCTGCAATGGCGTATGTAGCAATAGGAGTTCCTTAAACTGTGTGTGCATTTTTGAAACGTTCTGTATAACCCTCTTCTTTCTGACCATCCCAAATATTACCAAGAGGTTAGGAGCGAAGAAGAAGGACTCTCCACCATGCTCTTCCCCCTTTTGTTCTTCAAGAGGTTCCAGAGCACTTTCTCTCGCAACTTCTTCTGCCTGTTGATGGACGGCCCTCCAAGCTGCACCCATTTGCTGTTCCACTTCATCTTCATCTTCCCAATCTCAGGATATTACACAGGATGCTGTCTTATACCAAGAGTGCAATCTAGCACACCGAGGGTAATTGCAAGACGTTTGCCCAGTACTGTGAGCAGACAGATCTATGCACCAAAGGGAAGAAAGCAGCCACTTCTGGAGCAAAGGTGTCACTGTGGCTCACACCATGGAACATTCCCAGCACTGCCAGTTCAACAATGAGGCACATTGTTCAACAACTGCAAAGGCTGCTACTTGAAATCTTAGAGAGCTGTCACAAGGCAACTAAACATTGATAGCTCTGAACGTGATGGGTCACTGGTCTGGACTCAGGTAGATCTACATTACAGAATAAAGCGGAGTTGATATTCATTCTGTCGCTCTCCAAGGAAGCCTGGGAACTACTCTATAGTTGTTAAAGAGGGTTAAGACTCTCCTAAAGAGATTTTCTGCCATAGAACAGAAGAGTCTTGTAGAATCAGACCACAGTCTGCCTAGTCCAGCATTCTGTTTTCAACAGCAGCCGGTTAGTTGCCTTTGGGAGCAGGGAAACAGCAAGAATCAAATAAATTCTTTGGAGGATGCCCTGATGGTTGAATTAGTTTTACAGATAGATTCTGGACTGTATTTTGTTTCTGGTTAAGTTGCTTGTGTGTGTGTGTGTGTGTGTGTGTGTGTTTGCATGTGGGAGGGGTTATCACTATGTGACCAAAAAGCAGCATATAAATGCAAATGCACATATAAATACACATTTAGGTTGCAATCCTACACATTCTTCTCTGGGAATAAGCCCCACAGAACATACTGGAGCTTACTGATAAGTAAGCTGTGGGCTTCCCAAACTATCCAGAGGGCCATAGCAACCCCCAGCTAAGTCACACACTTTATGGAAGTGCTGTTCCCAGCCCCCACCCTTCGCAACCACCTCCTGTGCAATGTTTGGGAACCTCTGGTTTTGCCCTTCAGAAAAAAAGGCTAGCTGTACCAATGGCATTGATACCTCTGCCGGAGTTTCATTCTGGTTGCCTCATCTCTCTTTCTTTGGCTCTGCTGCACTGTACCTGTGTGTGTGTGTGTGGGGGGGGGGGCTATCGCAAAGCAACGGCAGCTGGGATCCTGACCTCAGAGGCAAGGAGCTTGCCGAGGAAGTGAGCCCAGGGGTCAAATAAATGAATGGACCAAAAAAATCCCTTCCCTTTGTTGCTGCTGGCAGAAGAGTGCAGCAACTCTGAAGGAAATCAGAAAGGCAAAAATGCAAGGGGAGATGGAAGAGAGAAAATGGAGTGGGAAAAGGAGAGTATGTTACATCTAAAGAAGTGCAACAGCTTTGGCAGGCTCCATGCTGAAAAGCCACCCAAAATATCTGACTGCCTTGATGTTTCAGGCCATGAATCAGTACGAAGGACAACAATTTCATTGTCAAATGAAAGGAGAAATCTTGTGGGCTTTTTAAAATTTCACACTTTGGGTGTATTTTATAGGGAATATTTCATTATAGTTACATCCGGCTTCCTCGAAGGCAGAGATCTTTGACAAGTGGGTCAGACGTGGGACCCAGAAGTAGGTTGCTAGCCAGTGGGTCAGAGGAATGCTGATGCCATCGGGGAGGCACAACCCAAAAAGGCTGCCTGATGCCACCTCATGTCCGGGACTCCTCCTGAGCCATGTTT
Organism: Lerista edwardsae; assembly: GCA_029204185.1. Taxonomy (NCBI): domain Eukaryota; kingdom Metazoa; phylum Chordata; class Lepidosauria; order Squamata; family Scincidae; genus Lerista; species Lerista edwardsae. The sequence continues at coordinate 12,945,414 of JAJKFI010000011.1, read as the reverse complement.
GTCCCTTGCCCACTCTCTCTACCAGATGTGCTGTGCTTTCCTTTTGTTCCTCCGGCAGACCTGTCCTGTCTGCAACCCCTGCTTCAATTGTGTTTGCAGCTGATTCCAGGGAAGAAACACTTGCATGCGTCATACCTGGCAGCATGAAACATACCTTGAAGGGTTAATAATTATCCTTGACTGTCCTTTGAGATTGGCCTCCAACATACAACTGGAACAAACCAGCACAGACACTAAGATGTTACTTCAGCATGACCAACACCATAAGAGCAACAGCATCCAAAGCAGGTGAAACAAGCTGCAGGGTCATTTCCCTTGTCCATTTCCAGGTACTATTCAACCACTATTCAACTCAAAAGGGCCCCAGAAGCCAGGGGGTTGAGGATTAGAAGGTGGGCACCCTATTGAGAAGGGACGTGGTGGCGCAGCGAGTTAATCCGCTTTTGCTGGGCTTTCCGACCGCAAGGTTGGGAGTTCAAGACTGTGTGACGGAGTGAGCTCCCGTTGCTTGTCCCAGCTCCTGCCAACCTAGCAGTTCGAAAGCACCTAAATGCAAGTAGATAAATAGGGACCACTTCGTTCCATAGAGTCATGCCGGCCACATGGCCACGGAAACTTGTCCTCAGACAAAACGTCAGCTCTACAGGCTTTGAAACGGAGATGAGCACCGCCCCATGTAGTCGGTCATGACTAGACCATTCGGTCGTGGGGAAACCTTTACCTTTACCCTATTGAGTGCCCCATTAAAAACAAAGGATAGCATGAGATGGCCATCGGCTGAATGATCACGATCCAATCTTCTTGGATTAGGTAAATCAAGTTGTCCACTTTGCATGCCACCAAAAAGTCTTCAGCAGGGCTCTCAGCAAGAAGAGGTTTTGGAACACCCGTCGCCCAAACAAATAAAGCCCATTGTCAAAGATGGAAGGAGACATTTCAGACCAACCAAATGAACAGCAAGGCAATATGATGCATGGAGAGAGAAAGTGCTCTTTCGGAAATGAAACAAAAGCAGGCAAGGGATCCGAGGCTTGCAGCCAACGTCTCAAAATTTCTGCTGAGTGAGCGACAGCAGAGTTAAGAAAGCCATTAAAGAGTTGGAGTGCAGAAATTGAGAGACTAAACAGACTGAAATGAACATATCACTATTACATCCTCCCAGAACAGCATGCTCAATTTTGATCCCCATAATCTCTAACAGGATATAGCAGGAAAAGAAGAGATTGAGAAAAGAGCAGCAAAAATATTTGGGAAAGGAGACCTCCATAAAAGGACACCATGAAGATACCGGGATTGACTGGCCCTACAAAGGAGATGAATAGGATTGGTGAGTTATGAAAATCCCTTCTCGCCTGCACATACAAACCCAGGACAAAGGAATTTGATATCAATTTGATTGCCACAAAAGTGGCAATTTGATATCAAATAATGTATTTGTCCACACATGCACACACCATGAATTTCATTCTGACAGAATTAAGATCAAATCCTCATCACCACCTTCCTCCAAAATGTTCCAATACTTAAAACATTTCCAAAATATAACTCATCTGACTGATATAAAAACTTCAATACATATCTTCAGTACCCATCTGACTGATTTTTTTAAAAAACGTGCTGTAATCTTTTCAGTGTCAAATACCGCCCAAGTTGATTTTTTTATATCAACTTTTTCCCCATACAGTTGATATTTGGTATCACTTTGATATTATTCCCTTCCCTCCCCTGACATTATAACTATTTCTGCATCAGTCTTTAATACACAACTTTAATAGTAAATGAACTGATTAATGTCAGGATTTAATTGATGTCTTAGTTAGCAAATCAATACTGCAGTAGGATCACATCATTGTCTTGCTATTATTTTGAAGAATAATCTTAATAGGTTGTAATAACAGTTTAAAGTGCATCAGTGAATAAGTAAAATCACATACCGATTCCATTCATGACCGGTGACTCGTTACTAACATCCAGTACTCGGGGCGAATCATGTTCCCCTTCATGTTCATTTAAATCCATGTTTGGCTTCTGGGAGCCGTTCCCAAAATGGCTAGAATCTTTCTCATAACTGACATCTCCGTTCTGTAGGCCATTGTGGGGCTTTTTCAGGGGCATAATCTGTAAACCACTGGGAGTAGTCCGGTAAGAGACCGTTTTGGCAGCTCTGTCTCCTGACGACACCGGCTTTGCTGTGTAACTCTTTTTCGGCTTTTGAAAAGACGGGGCAATACGCTTCCTTTTATGGGACAAACTTTTGCCCTTCCCAGAGTCCGATGGTCTGTGTGATATTTTGTCGAGGGACGAACCTCTGCTCTCTCGTAAAAATTTGGGTGTGTTGGCTTGTTTCCCTTGCTTTGCTCGTTTTTCTCTGGCAACGTGCAGTCCGTTGAATTCATCAATAAATTCTTCACAGTGCAATAAGTGATGCTCAGGCTCCCACGTGTCTTCATTACTTCCATACCCTTTCCATCGTATCAGATACTCCCATTTACCTTTTTTGTTCTTCCTTTTGTCTACAATCCTTTCCACCTACGTGGGGAAAATGGAAAAAAACCGTAAGATGTTGTTAAGGTAGGCAACCCACCCTTCTAACAGAGGGAGCTGCAGCAATCATGCCACCTGACTTTAAAGGAGATGAGAAGGGCAGCTCTAAGGTTCGGGTCAGAGCAACAATACTAGAGCATTACTAAGAAAACTATTAATAAAATTTTATTAATAAAACTATTAATAAAATTAATAAATAATAAAAATTATTTACAAAACTGAAGTCACTGACATGAGTTTTCTGTATTCCTTGAATAAATCAGGCATGATTAAAACATGGTTTCCCCAAGAAACCGGAGGTTACATTTTTTTTCTCCCCAGACAGGAATTTCAAGAGTCAGGGAGGCCTTGTGCAGCTTTCCCAGCCCTCAGATCATCCTTTGAACAACCTTCGGAGCCCAGCTCTGGTTGGGTTCAGTGGGTCCAGGTGAGCCCTCCCCTGCAGATTTGGAACCTGTGGATTATGAATGAGCTCACCTGTACGATCAAATTTTACGTAGGCAAATACTACTTCCAGGCATTTCTTTTCAATGGGCATAGTTGCCACTTAGTCCATGATAGAGACAGCAACGCAAAGACAATATAGGTCAGATTCATTGGCATTGCCATGGGTAGTTATATCTTCATTCATGTCACAGCATCTCAAAACAGTGTGTTTAGCTCAGAGAGGAAAACACACCAGGTTAATCAGCGAGGGTGTCACTCAACTAAATCATTGGTGATTAATCATATGAGCTTTTCTCAATTAACTGAGTGATTAATCAATTACATCTACTGTATATTAATTTGCACATGAGAAAAACAGCTCTAAAGAAAAGGAAAACGTTGCTTTTGTTTTCACGTGATGCATGCAATTGAGAGAGGATAACATTGTCCTTCTAATATGGCACTGGGTACCTGCACTTTTTATTAGTATTTGTACATAAAATAATGAAACATCAAAAATCTGCTAACCGTTTTAAGTGCAGGCTTCTTCTCCGTGAATGGAGAGGAGAATGGTGGGCTAGAGTATTGGGATGATGCAGCCCATCTTCTCTACCAGAATTTGGGGGGGGGGGCGGCGGGAGCAAACGCAGAGACAGATACATGGGCATCCTGTCTTTATTCCAACTGGAGCTTGCTACCCAGGGGAAATAGCAAGCTTATGGCCCTGTTTGAAATTGGAACTATGCCACGGAGGAAGGGTTGATTATTCTCTCTCTCTCTCTCTCTCTCTCTCTCTCACACACACACACACACATGACTACCACCACTTCTATGGGCTGGCATCTTTATTTCTGCTATGAACTCATTGGGTGGCCTAACAAGCCATGCCCCCTCAACCTCAGTTTTCTGCATCCACCTTATGGGGATAAAAATACCATATGAAGTTATTGCAAGAATTGCTGCCTATCAATAGTATATATGAAAAGCACTTTGCAGCTCAGAAAGCACTATACACTTCCTATTATTAATAAAATAAATAAACGCATACGATCAAAGTTGCTTCGAGTTTGGCCTGCAGTCTGGAATAGCTTATACAATGATTTAAAAGCCGAGAAGGCAATTTGGGTAAAGATGTTAAAAGGTTATTGTCCTGCAATATATTATCGTCTGTTCAAAAGATACTACAGCAGCAGAATGTCTACAATGATGCTGTAATGTCCATGTGTATGCATTTATGTGGATGAGTGCCAGAAGCAAGATGTGTCCATCCCTTAGTCAGATATTTGGAATTTAAATCTTAAATTTAAATTTAGGCTATAGGGAGGAAGCTAAACCTTGAAGAATGACAATGGGAAAAACTGTGGTCAAAACAGTTGAAATTTACTTTAAATGTTAATATTAAGGAAAATATGTATAAGATGATGTACAGGTGGTTTATGACTCCAAGTAAACTAGCGAAAATGTATGAAAAACATGTCAAATAGATGCTGGAAATGTAAAATATTGGAAGGATCTTTTTATCATATGTGGTGGACATGTAAGAAAGCAAAACAGTATTGGATTTACATGCACAGATTTTGCATGCACAGATGCAGTTGATTTTAAAAACAAATTTGCACATGAAGCCTGAAACCTTTTTGTTGGATATGAGTAATAAACATTTAGACCAAAAATTTGAAACTTTATTTCTGTATATGACAAGTGAGTGCAGCGAGAATATTTTACGCACAATACTGGAAAAATACAGAAATACCTTTGATTTGAAGAATAGTGGGTAACAGTTTTGGACTTTGCGGAAATGGATAAACTTACAACTACTGTATACTTAAAGAGATGTCAGTAAATTTAGCAGAAGATTTAGCCGAGAGGGTTAATGCCTCCATTTGCCCGAAGATAACAACTAAAGATCTCAAGGTCGTGAGCTCGAGACTCCTGGAAGTCTGTGTGAGCGGCAGACCTTGCAAACTGCGGCTGATTAAAAGCCAAGTTTCAGCTGCCTCGTGGGAGGAGGAGTGTGCTGAACGCAGCTGCGTCTCTGGTGAGAGCAGGGAAGCCTCATCAGCCAGCAGACGACAGACGGGTGGCTAAAGAAAGAAGGCTAAATCCAGAAAGAAAGATCAGTAGGAGTGTGGTTCTTGAAAGATAGAACATTCTGTAAATTGTAAAAACCTTCGGGTTTGTGAAAAAGTCTGCCTATGTAAACCGCCTTGAGTTGTAATCATTAGAGAAATCTAGTGACCTTAAGAAAGGCGGTATATAAATACATGTATTATTTTATTATTATTATTAAATCTTTTTGAGAACAATTGGAAACTGCTCATCGACTTTTGCATCTGAGAGAGAAGAATTACTTAATGATATGCGGATTTGCTGAATAGAATTAATGGGAAAAGATTAAAATAACTGTAATAGGGGAAATTAACTGGATAGTATAATAAGCACTGCCAGGATACATTTTGTTGGTTTTGAAACTTTGACTTGGTAGTAAGAAAATCATATGTAAGTAGGATATATTGCTGCACTCTTGCTGTGTTTTATGAAGTATGTATGATTTAGATTTTTTTTAAAATTTTTATTAGTTAAAAATAAAAACTAATTTTAAAAATCGTGAAGAACGACAAATACAGACCCTTGCTATCAGAAAAATGTTGCAGACATCCTCCAAAGGCAAAAATAGAGGCAAAATGAAGATGGTGATTTATTGAGGCTAAGACCCAGAACATAGGGCTGTCCCTGGTAATTAGGAAAAAATGGGGCATATGGTATTGTATATGGTTTTATTCGTCAGAAATATGCTATAGTTAATTTGAGTAAAAGGAAAGGCTTTTACCAGGCCAATTTTGTGCATTGATTGCAGTTCCTCGTACAGATGGCTATTTTTGCTCATGGAAATGGCTGTATTGGAACATACGAGTCCATTCACAGTATGGCAGAATCTAATCTTAGAAATGCTACAGTGGGTTCTTTCTGGGCACTACACAGAAATTATACGGTCTTCAAAGAGAATTTCTAAAATAAAACCACATTGTCACCCAGCCCAGCAGCCATCTCTCCCACAAAAAACTAAGCCAAGTATCTGGGAACGGACCCTTAATGGACCACATGCTTTCTTGCCTCAAAGATGGTTTCCTGTGCTTTTAGTCTCTGTTCCACACATGCAGAGGGAAGAAGGAGGAAGGCGCAAGGGAAATGTTAGATTTGTTCTGAGAGACAAAAGAACCGACGTCTCCTTTTTGCAGAAATCCAATTCCATGAATAAGGAAACCAACAAGCAGCCTGGTCTCTCGGTTATGATTGCCATTGACCAGGTCCAGGCCTCTCACCTGCCTTGGCTGCTGGCACAGAGGCTGGCCCAGCTCAGCTCAGCTCCCTCATGTCCAGGGTTTAAAAATGCTGGCTGAACCTGGGCAGTGAGCAAGCAGGCAGAAGAGAACATGTGTATGGGAGGAGGTCGCCCCACCCTCCTTCCCTCCATGCAGTTCCCTCTTCCACATGTTCACTCACTCTCCAGATCTATGCTGGCATGGCAGGAGGTGAGCAAGTGTGCAATCCGCAACCTGCAGCCAGGTTGCAACCTGCACATCAGTTCCCTTACCCCATTTTGGAACCAGGCTGCTCAGATGGGGCTGGTTAGATCTGCACCAGCTCCATAGGTAGCACAGATTCGAGTCGCCCATGTAGGGCTTTCAGGCCTAGGAGGGGGAATAGCTGCCACCCCAGACCATTCCTGGGCCACTGTCTCCCATACAGAAATGCCCCCCTTACCCTCCAGCGTCGTCATCCGCAAATGAACTCCTGGAACGCTGGGAGGGACTTACGTGGGGCTTCGCCGTGATTGGCTGCCCGCCCGTTTTGTTCTGCGGCTGCCCTGGCCTCGAGGGGTGCCTGCTCGCCGGGGGAGATAGATGGGGCGCGCGCTGGGTGCCTGGGAAAGCAGCGGGGGGCCGCGCCAACCGGGGGCAGCCCCCCCTTGAGGCCAGGGCAGCCGCAGAACGAAACGGGCGGGCTGCCAGTCATGCGAAAGTCCCGCCCACGTCCCTTCCAGCGTTCCGGTAGTTCATTTGTGGATGACGACGCTGTTACCCTCCCTCATCCAGCACTGCCTTCCCACCACCTCGCAGGGCACATCACTGAAGGCTCCCAACAGTCATCCAGCCAGCATGGTAGCCCAGCACCGATTGGCACTGGCCTCTCTGCTGACACTGTTCAACTCCCGGCCACTACAGAGTGCCCTATGGCACTTCTACAATGGCCACTGCCTGGGCAGAGTGTGCATGAATGACACTGCCAAGGCACAGGATTGGGTCCGCCATCTGTTTCCAGCTCCTCTTTGCCACCCAGTTTATTCATTTTAACAGTTTAAATAAATTTTTTAGACTGCGAGCCCTTTGCGGACTGGGAACCATTTATTGATTTCTTCTGCTATAGGAAATCTTCCGCTATAGGAAATCACTGAAAGGCAGTGTATAAATATTATAATAATGTATTATAATAATACTTAAAGAATCTTGCAGGTAAAGTTGACAGTGAAAGGACCTGGTAGTGGTGAAAGGAACATAGTGGTGAACGGAACACAGGAGAAGGACCGATTCTCTCAACGCGAGAGCAGGCACACCACACAAATGCAGTCAAGATCTGGATTGAGAAATCATGTGATGACAACAAGCGCTGACTGTGCAAAGAAGCAGAGGAAACAGTGGACCACGTGATATGTGGCCATAAGAAGATCACATACACAATTTGGAAAGACATAATCAAGTCCCCGCAATGGGGCACTAGAAACTTTGCAAAAAAGTATAATATTCCAGTGTCCAAAATTTGTGGGCCCACAAAACTGAAAACATTATTGAAAATTGAAAAAGGGAAACTTGTGGGATTTTTGCATCAAAGAGACAAACACCTAGCCCACCACACTCTGCGGTAGACAACTGTTGAAAAGAAGCAGGCCTGGATAGTGAATGTGGCAATACCTAGAAATGGGAGAACTGAAGAACAGGCAATATAACAATTTGCAGATTGCAGTCAAATGCCTATGACATAAAAAGACTAAAATGGTACCAATTGTTGTCAGCGCTCTGGGCAAAATACCAAAAGATATTGGAAAAACACCTGAACATCTTGGGTGTGAATGAAATCATTGCATACCAACTACAGAAAGCAGCCTTATGTGGAACACATACTACAGGGATCAGGGGGGTCAAAGATAAGTCCCACAGGCCACATGTGGCCCCCGGAAGCCATTTCTCTTGGGCTCTCCCAGGGTGATAATTGGGCTCTCTCATATTTTGAAATTATGAACAAGATATGCACACTTTCTATTCTGGCATTTGCAGGTAGTGAGTTACTATCTGAGAACAAAGTGCTTATTTCTGGCCATCAGCTGCTGAATGATATTATTTCCTTCTTAATGATATCATCTTTGGCCAGTGGTGTTATTCTGCCGGAACGCTGGGCGGGACATCCGGGTGATTGACAGCCTGCCGGTCGCGTTCCGCAGTGTTACGCCGTTTGCGTAACCAATTACGCCGCTTGTGTACGTTACGCAAACGGCGTGACGCTGCGGAATGCAACGGGCGGGCTGTCGATCACCCGGATTTCCCGCCCAGCGTTCCGGCAGAATAACACCACTGTCTTTGGCCCTCAGCCAGCACAATGAGTGCGTGCAACCCACTACAGGAAATGTGTTTGACATCCCTGTCCTGGGTCCTAGGGAAGGACCCAATATTCAACAGGCCAACTCAGCATCTGGCAGGTTGTGCACAATAACAATTTTATTTGGGGCATCCATCTTGCCATTTCCTTAAGATGCTGTTGTAGTTTGAGTAAGTATTGGTGGGATGATGAAGGGAAAATGCTGGTTGTTTTTTTAAACCCATTATTTCTATTCCCTCAAAAGAGAGAGCTTTAACTTAGTACACAGCAAAAAGGCAGCTGTCCCTACATGAACTGATACGGAAAGTTTCTCGGTGACTGCGAGTGCTTTTCCGTTTACACAAGGTTGCAGACAGTCAAGCTAGCTGAGGTTACTCCTAGATACACAGCTTGTGGCACTTTGAGATAAAAAAGTTATGAGATAAAAAAGTGGAGGCAAGTCTAATGAGGGGAACATCTCCTGTTGACCTCCTTGTTGGCATGTGCCTGTCTCGCCATCTGGCACGTGACTGATAAGATGTCCCTTATCTGCCGCAGGTGCATAACAAGAGGTCTCCTAATGAGGGAAACATCTCCCACTTGTTGAGATGAGAAGTCTTTTAATGATGTGACCTACATCATATATCATTGTCATATATCATATATCATTTGCGCTGTCAAATAGTTTGTTTTTGCCAATTAGCCAATTGATTTCCTGATAAGCAAGCACCTAGCCTATATAAGCTTGCCGTAACTTAGGTTAGGAAGAGCAACTTGACTTCAGACACCAGCATGCCGCAGTGTCACTCCAAGTCACCTGATAACACTTGATAAGTTTTGCTTTGCTGGGTGATATGAGCTTTGTTTCTCCTAAGTCTAAAATAAGTGCCTTTGCATCCTGACACTGGACTGAGCATATTCCTTCCTCTGATATCCAAAAAACAACCGCCGGCCTGTGGCTTGAGCTGCCCTGCTGGAGCTCTATGGAACACTATGTCAAAAACTGCATAAAAGAGACAAAACAAAAATCTAACAGCTGCTCAACTGTATCAGGACGGCCACGCCATAACAGAGATGTTAAAAACTTGGCAAAACAGGAAGATCAGAAAGGCACCCCTGACACCCCCAGGCATGGCATCCAGGGCAATTGCCCTCTACCCCTCTTAGTTACGCCACTGTTAGTGCCAGAAAATCACCAGAAGACAGGTGTAGCTCACTTGAGAAAGAGTCCCATAACCTAACAGAGAGTCCTATAACCTGACTGAAGGTTTACAGAGGTTTACAGAAGGTTTTTTCTCCTTCCTTCCTTCCTTCCTTCCTCGATTTCACTCATTATTATGATGTAGGTTGTGTTTAAAAGTTACTGTATAAAATTCACTTTTGTATTATTATTTTTTTTGTTATTTGTTAATAAAGAAAAAAAGGAAAGAAAAAAAGTCATGACTCTTTTCTGAGCCACTTACCCTGAGACTTGAGTTGGGTCCTAGTCAGGGACATCTGTGACTCGAGTCAACATGAATCGCAAAAAGCCAGCATTTTCGCAAGTTGCGTTGAGACGTTGAGTACCCACCCTGCTATTAGGAAACAGCAAGTTCCTTAGCTCTGATAATGTAATACGTCACTCTTTGTCTGTAAGAACTTGCCAAGTGGTAAGGAGACTCTTAATACAGTTCCAGTATAAATATGAAGAACACCTGGGGCATCACAACAGGCACAGAATCAACAGAATTCTTGCAGCTGTGTAGACCAGTGACCTATGCCCCAATCCATCCCCTGCCATTGGTGTCAATGCAGCCATGCCACGGAGGCCCTCCACTGCATCCAATGGTGAAGGGGTGAGGATATCTCCTAGAACTTTTGTTCCCTTATCTCCAGAGAGGCCACTTCAGGGCCTGTGGGTTTCCTCAGACCTTTGCCAGCTCCATAACTGGCACAAGTCTAAGGAGAATAAGGAGGTGTGCTTGCCAAAATCAGGGGGATAGGATCTGATATACATGTTTGCCATCAAGATCCACCCCTTCCACCTCTTCTCTGCCTTCTGCCCACCCCACCCACAAAATGCCCCCCATGCCAACTTTCCAGAACCATCCCAGTCTAGCAGCTGTGGCAATGGCTTGGACTGGCCTAGCGGCAGCATGCTGCATTCTACTATCATAAAGAAGAGCATAGGATTGGGCTGGAAGAGTGCAATCCTATGCATTTCTACTCAGAAGTAATTAAACCCACGGGCCCTGCAACCCTAGCGTGCCCCTTGCGTCGACGCGACATCATCGCATTGACGCAAGGGGTGGAGTGCGGGTGCAGGGGTGCCGAGCAGCACCCTTGTGTCGGTGCTGCATCTCTGAAGCCGCCACTGCTCGCAGCGTCGGCTTCAGAGCGCCGATAGAGCGCCTCCCTTGTGCCGGCCGAGGACAGTTGGCACAAGGGATTTTCCGTTCTGTTTTGGGACAGGGAATGGTGGGGGGGAGGCGGGAGGTGGGACTTCGGCGGGACCTGGGCAGGCTTGGGAGGTGTCTGTACAGCCACATCCTAAGCCCGTCAGTGAGGCCGTGTGGCCCCAATTCAGTTTGGCTCTTTAGTGGGCCCAGATCTGAGGAGCACATAGGGAAGACTCCAGCCGGTCCTGAACAGAGTTGGATTTGGCACTGGCCGGCCGGCCTTGCTAATCCAGCGCTGTTCAGGATTGCGCCCTTAGTTTAATGTGACTTGCTCCCACATAAGTGTGTACGGAATTGCAGCCTAGGAGACAGAGCTCTTCAAAAGAGCTTTTCCAGTTCACATGTCATGTTTGTCATGAGTTCATCAGGTGGGCTTAGATAATCATCTCACCCTCAGTCCTCCAAGCTGCAAAATGGAGAGAATACTACTTACCTTAGAGAGCAATCCTAATCTGGAGTTAGGCCAGCACAGTTCGGCCGGCACAAGGGATGCTGTAAAGTATGTTTGGACCACTCTCAGACAGAGAGGCCAGCACACAGACGTGCACCATCCTCCCTGACTTGGAGAGTAGTCCAAACGCATTTTATGGTGTCCCGTGTCCCAGCCAAATTTTGCTGGCCTAACTGTGCCAGCCTAACTCTAGGTTAGGATTGTGCCCTTACAGGGTAGTTTTAAAGATAATACATGGAAAGAGCTAGACATATGTGCAGAATGATCAGATTTCTATATAGGCACCATCATTGTGCATGGTGCTGTAAAAGAGGATGGCTCCCTTCTCAAGGAGTATATGATCCAAAATTCAGCACAGATGAGGCAACAGAAAAAAGGTAAACAGCAGAAAAATGCATTTGTCATTCTGATATATGTGAACACTATCGGTTCACAGAGTGCTTTTCCGTGTGTCAACAGCGGCACGAGAACTTAAGAACATCACATGGGAGGGATATGGCCATAACTGCACATGTCTGAAGAGGCCCATATTCACTTAACTTTGCATAAACTTAGTTTTTCCTGCCAGCTGGTGGAAGGAATGGACAGGGCTGTGTATACTTAGGGTTGTGTATACTGAACTTTATGGTGCCATGCACTTCTTGGCGAAAGGTCAGGAGAATAATGCAATGGTAGCTGTAGTACATTCTGTCATTCACGGCTGCAAGGAATTGAGCGACATTTAGAATTCAATGATTAACCGACTCTAAACAGGCACACCGCAGTCCTTGTCTGGATTTTGTGGCTACTTAATCTCTGACTCTCTCTCCCAAAAAGATCAATATCACCCTACTGAAAAACGAAAACTGTGCATGTGCAGCGTTACGTATTTAATACTGCATGCATTCAAGACTTAAAAGATCTGGGCATTCAAGACTTAAAAGATCGCAAGCCAAGCAGGTCCCAGGGACCATTGTGCCAGCAAACCTCTCTGTTTGGTGCATTGGGGACTTGCCAGAAAAAGTTAAGACCACTTATGCCTGGTTCAGATCAACGACGAGAAACACAGATGGATTTTGTCAATGTAACACAACTGTATTCTTATTTTACTCACTGGTTTGCAAACACAGATAAAATCAGATTATTAAACCTGTGTATTCTGCAAATATATTGCCATTTTCAACTGGTGTGCTGCAGCACATTGGTGTGCAAAAGGTCTGTCGGTGTGCCACAAGCGTTTGGAGCACAGCACTGGAAATAGCTGAAAAACTCTTCTGGGTCCTGCTGTTCTGTGTCTAGGGCAACTACTCTGTAGTAACTAACTTGTCAGTTCATCTTCCTCTGCCGGCAGAGCTGAGGCAGACAGTTGCCACAGTTGCCTTTTGAAACAGAGCTGCAGAACCTGGATGAATCTACCAGAAGCTGAAAGGGACATCACAAGAAGCAAAGACTGAAAAGACAAGAGAGGTCAGTGTGCCATGAGAAGAAATGGAAATTGCTGATACACACAAAACGCAGCCTTTTCATTTTAAGGACCACTAGGAACAGGTTAAGTGATATTTTGTAATGTTTTTAAGGACTTGCCTGGTCGCCACATCAAGCCTTTGGCCTGAATTAGCAGAGCTGTCCCTATGTTCCTATCTTCAGTGGGGGGATGCGAGGTAAATAGGCTGCCCCCGAATGCCAGATGCAGGGGAGTGGCAGTGAGATGCAAGCAGCGTCGTCATCCGCAAATGAACTCCCGGAACGCTGGGAGGGACTTACGCGGGGCTTCGCCATGATTGGCTGCCTGCCCGTTTCGTTCCGCGGCTGCCCTGGCCTCGAGGGGTGCCTGCTCGCCGGGGGAGACAGTGGGGGGCGCGCTGGGTGCCTGGGCAAGCAGTGGGGGGCCGCGCCAACCGGGGGCAGCCCCCCTCGAGACCAGGGCAGCCACGGAACGAAACAGGTTGGCTGCCAATCACGCGAAAGTCCCTCCCAAGTCCCTCCCAGCGTTCCGGGAGTTCATTTGCGGATGACAATGCTGGATGCAAGTATTTTGTCTCGTGTGCTCCCTGATGCACCTGATGGGCTACTGTGAGATACAGGAAATTGGACTAGAAGGGCCTTGGCCTGATCCATCGGGGCTGTTCCTAAAAGGGCAAGAGTCAACAAATCGGCTGAAAATCCAGAGACCCCACATTGTGTGAATGGGCTCCCTATGCACTAACATGAAGATACAGGTGGGCTCCCATTTCCATGGATCCTGTCTGTATTCACGGTTTCAATTATCCACAGACTGGGGCCCCTTACCTTTATTTTTACTTTGGTTTGCTTATTTTGATTTGCTAAAAAACCTTCTTACTTTTACAGGTCACTGAACGGGAATGTGACAACCTGGCAGGCAGACGGCACGATAGAGGGAGAGACTGCCGGAACGTTCACCGGAAGCACCTTACTGTTGACGTTTTGACAGTCAATGGTGGACCTACCTTTACTTGTGGGGTGGGGCAAATGCCCCAGGCGCTGTGCTGGCAAAGCAGGGTGCTGGCGATGAAGCAGACTGCCTCTCTCTCAGAGGCAAGCAGCAGGAGAGCAGTTTGGTCTGCCTGTCTGCCCCTATGTTTGAACAGCTCCCAAATGAAGTGTGGCAGGAGCGGTGCAGGGGGTGGAGCACTGGGGGTAGTGATCACTTCACCTGGCCCCAGGGTGGAAGCTTGGCTAGGTCCACCACTACTGGCAGTCTCTCCCTCTGTCCTGCCTTCTGCCTCCCTGGTCATCACATTCCCATTTAGCAACCTGTAAAAGTAAAGTAAGGTAATGGGTGGGGGCAGGGGAGACCCCTATAATTAACTTTGGGTTCCTTCTTATCCATGGTTTCAAGTACCCATGGGGAGGGGGGGTAACCAGCGGCGGCATGCTACCGGTACGCTGGGCGGGAGGAACGGGTGAGTGGCAGCCCGCCCGTTGCGTACCGCTTCATTTCACCGTCTTCCCCGCCCCTGCGGGGGCGACGAAAAAACGGAGCGGTACGCAACGGGCGGACTGCCGCTCACCCGTTCCTCCCGCCCAGCGTACTGGTAGCATGCCGCCGCTGGGGGTAACCTATCCTCCGTGTAGATCGGGGCATGCCTGTATGCTACTGTCATTGAGGAACAAGTTCTAAGCCTTTGCCATATAGATGCACTATATGAATGCAACCAACGGGCAACCCATCTCTTCAGAGGGACAGTTTTCATTTCTGGTACTGCAGCTTCAAGATGCTCTGGATATTTTGCTGCTTCCAAAAGTCTGTTTGTAATTCCGGTTATTCAAAAGGGGAAAAATATTTTATTGCTTCTCAAAATCCATCCATGGGCAGTAAGGGTGATGGGAAAAAAAAATTATCTGATTGCCAGATAGTCATCAAAAAGGGTATTTTTCTTTCAAGGAGGAAAGAAACCACATCGTTTAGTTTTCCATTTTCTCACCCGTTCCTTCTTCAATGGGAAGTGACAGATACAAACCAAACCACTATTAGAGTCCCCACTTCGGTTCATGTAAATTGTTGGACATGTGCAATTTCACCCCCTCTCTTTCAACTCGGTTGGAGCTAAACCAATCTGTAGGTGAGGTGAAACACGTATTTTGGTCCCTAGTGCGGAATTTCTAAACCAGCCAATGTGGCAGACATGACAAATAACCGTTTTTCATTCCAAGGGTGGCCTTCGCACAGCCATAGACCTGTTCACAGTGATCGAGGCCTTGCTCACATCTCGACTGAACCACAATGCGCTCTACATGGGGCTGGCCTTGAAGACAGTTCGGACACTGCAGCAATAAATGCTGCTGCCAAAGTCTGGATTTGGGCCACTCTGAGGAAGCAGTCACTCCTGTCTTGTTCCAACTTCACTGGCTCCAAACCCATTTCTGAGCGTCACCCAAATTGCCTTTAACGACTTGGGATCAGGATCTCTCTCTTTTTACCCATAAATCAAGGAAATGAAATGAAATTTCCCTCCAGGAAAATTCAGTTCCTGCGGTGACTTTCCCCATTCCCAACAACGGCATAAATCCTTCCTTGAAATGAGTTTCGTCACGTTGAAATGGCATCCATGTCCACAAAGAGGCTTGCCACCCTTCACAGTGGCACATCTGTTTTCTCTTTTTCAAAGTATGCAATCACAATTACTTTTCAGGCTTTGCAGCTTCAGATCACATGCAGAGCACACATGTTCCAAGACTCGAGAAAGTAGCAGCCCGAGAGACTCTGCCTGGTTTATGATACTGGAAATGTGCACACCTGTTGTCCAGTTTGAGCAGCAACTTAAGGAAAATAAGTTTCTAGAGCTCGCAGGAAACCATTCTGGAAGGATTAATATTCTGGAAATCCTCCATATTTTCTCTTTGCTCACCTTTCCTTTTTCCTCACTGAAAGCCAGGACAGATATAAAATTCTCCCACAGGTGCAATTGTCTAAAGCTCTTAACCTTTTGTGCCTCATGCACTTCCAGAAGAATTCTGAATTACTCATGCACCTACCCACAAAATATGTAGTTTTTGTTTGTTTTATTTCAATTATTATCATTTACTATTTTCTGAAATTGCTCTGAACATCAATGGAAAAACAACAAACAAAACATCAGGAAACAATATTAAATTTCAATTATAGGGGGGGAAATGTGTTTGCTGCATAGATGTTGAGGACATCAATAAAAAAAACTCATGTGAATTTCTTCAGGGTCAAATCCAATCATATTCAAACATTTAAAAAATTATCCTCTTCTGGGCAAAACAACTGTCTATCAAGGCAAAATTGTTTCTGAAGCCTAGTGATTCATCTCACTTTTATATGTTTTTGTTATGTTTTTAAAAACATTTTTGTTTCTATATATGTTCTTAATTTTGTTTATATATCCTTGTTCCATTTGGTGTCAGAGACAATTGGAGCATTTAACATTAATTTATGACACCTCTGCAGCTTTTTTAGGGCGCAATCCTACCCAGCGCCGGAATGGCAAGCGCACGCTCCCTTGCCGCGGGAGGCTCCAGCCTCCCCTACGCGCTCCTCGGACCTGCACCTGCTAAAGAGTGGGTGCAGATCCGAGGAGACCGCGCGGCTCGAACTGGGGCTTCACGGACGGGCTTAGGAAGTGGCCGGATGGCCACCTCCCAAGCCTGCCCCCGCCCCACCCCCGCCTCCCTCCCTCTCATCAATCCCTGCGCGGCCCCGTCATGGCGCCTCCCTTGCGCTGGCCGGCTTCGGCCGATGCTAGGGAGGTGCTGCGTGGGTGTAACCAGTGGTGGGATTCAAATAAATTAACAACCGGTTCTATGTCCCGGCCTTCAGGGCCATCCCCTGCCTTTCTTCCTTCTCCCAACCTAAAATTAGCAACCGGTTCTGCAGAATAGGTGAGAACTGGCTGAATTTCACCACTTGGTGTAACAGGACCGGTGCAGCCATCAGCACCCCCGCATCGGCACTAAGTGCACAGTGTCGGCACAACCCTGTTATGCCAACGCTGCACGAACTATAGGATTGCGCTGCCAGTTAATTGAAGTTTCTTATTGTTATATTTCTAATTGATTAAGGAATGATTCTTTGAAAGAGCAATCCACCACCACCCTTTGGCCGGCCCAGCCTGGTCACAAATGCGCCGTAAAGTGCATTTGCACTATTTCAGAAGGGGAGAAAGCTAGCACAGAAGCAAGGGCCTCTTGCTTAAAGGTCAGGAACCAGCAGCGTGAGTTGCAGCCGGTCCCACCCCTACTCCACCCCCTGCCCCAGAACACCCTCCCACTCTGCCCAGAACGGCTGCATTGCTGGCTCCCTCCAGGGTATCCATGGGCACTGATGCTATGATGCTGCTCCAGCATCAGCGGTAATGGCTTACCGCCAACATTGGAGGCACTTTACGATGGTACGAGCATACCTCCCGCATTGTGTTCAATAGGATCAGTGCCTTTAAACGGTTATTTGTACAGTATTGTGTTTGTTTCCATAGTGCCCCAGAAGAAGGTAATACACTGAAATGCCCAGGGCCAATATCAATATTACACTATACATAGCTCCTTTTGTTGCGTTTGTTTGGGGCTTGTCTCCTTTTCCGGTTGTCCATCCCGACCCCACCAGGCTCTGCCCTCTCTTTATCAGGTTCCATCCTCTGACCCCCCAACCAGTAGTGCTATCCAGCCGGTATGCTGGGCGGGACTTACGTTTGATCGGCAGTCTGCCCGTTGCATCACGCCACGTTCCGCCGCGTTCCCGCCCACCCCAGCGGATCCATTAATACAAGAAACAGAAGGCAGGCTAGCATAAAAGGAAATACAGCTAACACGGAGACACACTTTTGTACAGCAATCAAGTCTTCCTTTGCTTACAAGCACCCAGTGATCCCAGGGCATGACCACAAACCTTTGTGTCCACCCTTTTCTTAGTAAGGTTGACTATCCAAAGGAGATGTCGTGAACAAAGGGTAGGGAATGCTTCTAATCCGATGATTTTCAACGTTTTCGTTCTCACGGCACACACACCTGATGGCCGTGGTTCCCAAACTGGTGGTTGCAATTCACCAGCCAGGGAAGCAATGCTCCTGCCCCTTTAATTGGTGGGGAGGGGTGGAAGGCATCAATGTGACCCCCAGGATCGTGCTGCTGCTGGGGATGGGAAGTTTTTTTACATTTACCAGCCTCTAGCACTGGAGTCTTGGGGGGGTCCTGGGGAGCCATCTGCAGGGCATTCCATGCATATAAACATGTTTTGAAAAAGGCACTTCCAGTTTTGTGATAAAACCAGAAATGTCTATTTTTTCTTTTTTTAAACATGTTTGGAGGACCCCCACACCCCCACAGGACTCCAGGGCTGCAGGCTGGAAATATATATTTCTTTAAAACCCTCTCATCCCCAGCAGCAGCACAATCCTGTTGCTGCTGCAGCAGCACTGCCCCTGCAAAGACTTAGGTGGTTCCCTCCTCCCATGGAGGACTTTGGGAACCACTGTTCTATGGCCCTCTCTATGGTCTTTGCCTCTTGTGATGTCACTTCCAGCTTCTGGAAGACACTTCTGGGGTCTGCAGTTCTGTTTCCAGGGCAACTGTCTGTAGTAACAAATTGTCTGCCCCTCTTCCTCCGCCAGCTCCTTAAAGCCAATGGGAGGAAGAGGGACAATTTGTTACTATGGTCAGTTGTCCTAAAAACAGAGTGGCAGAACATGGAAGAGATTTTCAGCCATTTTGAACCACAGTGCTCTAAATTCCCATGGTACACCTGAGGACCTTTTATGGTACACAGGTTGAAAGTCACTGTTCTAAACTGTTGAATTGCACAAAGGCACATTTTGCTGACTTCTCAGAAACCTGTTCAGAACACAAGTAGAACAAGCTACACCTTACGTTCCCCCCCCCCAAAGTTTTATGTTACAGGCTTCAGTTTAGGTAGCGTGCTGGTCCACAAGCCGTTCCGACTCAGTTCTGTTTTCCCATTCAGCCAGAAGATAATTTGGTCTTTTGTTCATTTTAACTGTCTCCTGACATTTCCCTTCCTCGCTCCCCCAGTGTATTGGTTTCAAAATTTCACTAAAAAAAGCAACTGGAAGACTCTCAAAGAATCTGACCGAAACTGAATCAGGCATTTGTCATCTCACAAAAGAACATTTCAACCTAAACTTTGGAAAAGGAGCAAGGTGTGTGTCTGGGGAGATGCGGATCTTCTTGTTCTTGCAGAATAGATCATGACCAGCGATGGGATTCACAGATTGACAAGGGGAAAGCTGGGCGGGACTAATGTGGGGCTTCCGTGTGATTGGCTGCCCGTCTGCAGCGTTCCGCAGCTGTCCTGGCCTGGGGGGGGGGCTGCCCCTGGTTAGCGCACCCCACCGCTGCTTGCCCAGGCACCCGGCGCGACCCTCACCTGTGCCCCGTGGTGAGCGGGCGCCCCCCTGAGGCCAGGACAGCTGTGGAACACTGTGGACGGGCTGCCACTCAAGCGGAAGTCCCGCCTAAGTCCCGCCCAGCGTTCCCCTTGTCAATTTGTGAATCCCATCGCTGATCATGACTAAAACATGTCCAATGGCGTTTACAGTTTGGAGAGGTCACAGAATGGAAGCAGAGCACAGCCCTTCAGCGGCATACAGTGTGGGGGGGCCTGGGGGCCTTTGGTGCCAGGCTGCAGGAGGGTGGCTGGGAGGCCAATGGTATGTGGCAGTGGGTGACAAAATCTGAACTGAAATTCACATGCAAGGGAAGCAATGGTAATAATGTGCCTTCTCTCTCTCTCTCTCTCTCTCTCACTCACATGGTCCTCACAGGTAGGAAAAAGAATAAGAGTTCAGTTGTCTGCAGATGGAACCCGCTGGTTCCTTTTTGAAACTATTGTGGTGAGGTGTGTGTGTGTGTTTTCTCCCTTGGGAAATTAGTGTGAGCTGGTCATAGAACACAACTCAGAAATCAAGTATCAGGACAGCTATGATTGGGCAGCTGTGTCAAGTTCCATCTCCCAAGGTAGCAACAGAGGGAGAGGCTGATGCTTTTTCAAATGCAGATCTGATTTCATATTTCTAAAATGTGATGTACTTATTCATTTATTAAACATGTTAGTGCAGTATGTCTGCACACAGGTCAGTGGTGTTTGAGGTATGAACTGTGTGAGGTGAGCCAGTCTGGTGTAATATTTCTACTCTTGGAACAAAAAGGTTCAAGTCCTCACTCAGCCCCAAAGCATTCTGGGTAACCTTGTGCCCATCACTAGCTATCTAATCAATCTCACATCTATCTAATCTTCCTCTGAAGATCTCAGGAGGGGCTTTTGATGGCCACTGAAATAGCTAAAAGTACGGTCAATTCAGACTTTTGTTTCTGTTTCCTGTGGCACAGGGAACAAAGAGTCCTCAAGTCACTTGATTTTTTTCTCATGCCCTGGGATGATGAATCTGCTCATAGGGGGATTTCCCACACTTGACTCTTAAGCGTTATAATGGAACCACAGTGTGTTGACCTTCTGTTTGTGCTGCAAACTTTGTTCTCTTTCACTCTATCACAGGAAAAGTGTTCAAGAGCTTCAAAAAGGGCTGATTGTGGGATGGAAGGTGTCAATTACTCTTGAAAAGCTGTGCATGATGAAACCTGTTCCAACGTTTTAGGATACTGAAATCAAGCAACATCGCTAAAGTAAGGTCCCAAGCATGCCCCAAGACAAATCTTTGTTTATAACACATGATCTGCTCTCCAGAGAAATAAACCAAGACAACCTCAGGCTTTTCAAGCAGCATTTGGCCACTGTGCAAGTGGGCCTTTGCAACTAGAACTCCTCACATGCAATGCTCTCCAACAGAGTCAATTGCCAACAATCTGCCAATCATCAAGTGTAGAGAATGCAAGTGACAGGAATGTGTGAACAGGTAGTTGAATGTGTGGACTGAACTGACTATTGGAAAATGTATTTGATTTGGTCTGTACAGGACATCAACAAGATCACTCAGCAAATGGCCATGAATCTATGCTTTGCATGCGGAAGTGTTCAATCTATGGCATCTTCCATTAAAAGGATCTCTGGTAGCAAGGCTAGGAAAGCCTGGAGCTGCTTCTAGCTAGATGGGCCAATTGTCTCAACATATGATTGCCAATTGGCCAAAAACGACCTTGTTTACAGACAGATGATTGAAGTTGATCTCAGGATGTTCTGGGGCCACTGCTGAGCTTCTCCCAATAACCAGATCCCCCTATTTTTCAAGGGTTGTCGGTCTTATGACATCTCCAAATCCCACTTCAGGAATCTCGGAGGGTTGGATGTACTCAGCCAGGCAGCTCTAGAATCAGAGAATATCAGAGCTGGAAGGGTTCTTAGAGCTCATCTAGTCCAACCCCCTGCTAAGTGCAGGCAACTGCTACAGTATTGCTGACAGACGAGTAATCCAGCGTCTGCTGGAGAACCTTCAATGAAGGAACTCTTCCTCATGTCAAGCCTCAGTCTGTCTAGTTTCAGTTCATTGGTTCTAGTCCTGCCCTCAAGAATGAGAGGAAGTAAATTCTCTTCTTCCAATAGAGGAGACTAAGGGTCAATTCTATCCAACTTTCCAGCACTGATGCAGCCATGCCACCAGGGTGTGCACTGCATTGGAGGAGAAGTCATGGAGGCTTCCTCAAGGTAAGGGAATGTTTTTTTCCCCCCTTGCATCAGGGCTGCATTGCAGCTGCATTAGTGCTGGAATGTAGGATAGGATTGGGCCGTAACAGCTCAAGCAAATCCTTTGCTTCCTCTTTCTGTCAATATAGGTCTTTCAAAAAGGTTCACACTGTATCCCGTGGGGGGGGGGGAAGTCTGGGAGGTCTTCTCTGGGTAAGGGAGCATTCAAGGTAAAAGGTTTCCCCGCGACCAAATGGTCTAGTTGTGACCGACTCTAGCGGGTGGTGCTCATCTAGTTTCTAAGCCAAAGAGCTGCCGTTTGTCCGAGGACAGTTTCCGTGGACTATAAGCGAGGACTATAAGTGAAAGTGCATGGAACGCTGTTACCTTCCCACCAAAATGGTACCTATTTATCTATAGGTATTTTATCCACTCATATTTTTACATACTTTTGAACTGCTAGGTTGGCAGGAGCTGGGACAATCATCAGGAGCTCACTCCGTCACGTGGTCTCAAACTGCAACCTTCTGGTCAGCAAGCTCAACAGCTCAGCAGGTTTAACCCGCAGCGCCACCATGTCCCCACTATTCATTCACTTGTTGTTGTTGTTGTTCAGTCGCTAAGTCGTGTCCCACTCTTCACAACCCCATGGACCACGGCACGCCAGGCTTCCCTGTCCTCCACTAGCTTCCTGAGTTTGCCCAATTTCATGTTCATTGCTTCAGTAACACTATCTAACCATCTCATCCTCTGCCGCCCCTTTCTCCTTTTGCCTTCCATCTTTCCCAGCATGAGGGTCTTTTCTAAAGAGTCCTCTCTTCTCATGAGGTGGCCAAAGTACTTGAGCTTCAGCTTCAGGATTTGTCCTTCCAGGGAGCAATCAGGCTTGACTTCCTGGAGGATTGCCTGATGGGATCTCTTTGCAGTCCAGGGGACTCTTAAGAGTCTTCTCCAGCACCATAATTCAAAAATTCATTCACTTACCCAGGGATAAAACTTTTCAGCATGGAGGGATCTACTCAGACCTGTGCTAGCAAAATCGGGCCATGGGTTCGGATCCCGAACCCACTTGTCCTGGACCTGATCCACCCCCCCAAAACATTGCCACCAATTCTGCCCTCTCCCTAGTTCTGATGGTGGCAGGCGGAATTAGGAGTGGACTGTTAGTCTGTGTGACAGCCCCTCAGATACCTGGCTATTTGATCTCCCCTTGGTCTCCACCCAGTGAAACATACCAAGCTCTTATAACAATTCTTCATTGCGTTTCCAGATGCTAATACAAGACAGCTGCACATGCTCCTATGCTGAGATGATATAAGATGACATGAGATGACATTCTGGCTGTAAGGAAGCTTTCAGGAAAAAGGCCCATCTTTGCCTTCAGACCATTTCACACAAGCATACACACTTCTGGTTGACTATTGCATCAAGCAATGGTTTACATGTGTGTGAACAATGAGCCTGCTACAGCTCATTGTTACAATGAGCCTGCTACAATGAGCCTGCTACAGCTCATTGCATATCACCCAAGCTCAGCTTGAACACAATACTTTCCAGTGGAGAAAATTCACACATTTGGCTAAGAGCCATTGCGTGATGAAGCTGCCCATAGAAACAACGCTTATTTTGAAACATGCTTGTGCAAAGTCAGTTCTTTCTATTATACCTTCTGCAAGGATTTTGCTTTATTTACCTACCTATATGCCCCACGACCCACCCCTGGGCTCTAAAGGAAGAAAATACATAAGTCTGGCTCCCAGTCATGTCAGATTTCACAAACAGAACTTTCCATAATAATTGGTTCTGAAGGTCACAGATGCTTCTCTACTAGAAAGCAAAGTGCATCAATGTGAAATATGCCACCATCTGCTTCTGATGCATGGTTTTATCTATGCTGTGAGCAGAATCCTCTGCAGTACCCTTGAGGTTGCAAGGCCCATTTTTGATTTATGACAGTGACTGAGGGCACAATCCTAATCTGGTGCTGTGCTGGCACAGCGCTCTTGCCCCAGACTAGCGCTGGTGCAAATGTGCCGTGTCTGTGCAGTAGATTTAGTTGCTGGGCCGGTGCAAGCAACAACTCTGGCTAACAGGCACCGCTGCGCCCGTCAGCTGTGCTGGTCGAGTGCCGGCTTAGCTCTGGCGGCACAGGGCTGTGCCGAGGACATGCCAAAGATAGGCAGGAGGCGTAATCGGATGGCGCCCTGGGCAAAGATGGCTGTTGGGTCATATGCATACCCCCATCCCCAGGCTGGGCTGCCCCAATTCGGGCTGCTCCTGGCTGTGTGGTCCTGTGTCTGCTGTTTTGCTGGCGCAGGTCCAAGCAGCCCCATAGGGCTGGCTGGAGCTTACCCCGGGGTATGCTGTATGCTGAGCTGCTGCTGCTGCCTAATGTCATTAGGATTCAGCCCAGATGAGACGGCCTGCCTATTCCAGCACAGGTTAGGATTGTGTCCTGAAAGATGTAAAAGAAAGGAGGGGGACATAGCCATATACTTACCCATTATTCATGGGTTGTGTACAGTGGTGTCATCCTACCGGCACGCTGGGTGGGACATCCGGGTGATCGGCAGCCTGCCCGTCGTATACCGCAGTGTTACACCATTTGCGTAACGTACGCAAGTGGCGTAACTGGTTATGCAAACGGCGTAACACTGCGGTATGCAACGGGCAGGCTGCCGATCACCTGGATGTCCCGCCCAGCGTACCGGTAGGATAACACCACTGGTTGTGTACTGTCCAGAGTGCCTTGTTACACTGCCCGTCATCTGGGGTTGTTCATCAGGGCCAGGCCCTTCCATGGGGCCAAATAAACTGACTGCCTCAGGCAACAGATTGGTGGGGAATTCAACTTCCACCCTCAAATCCACTCTCTAGATTTCAAAGGGAGACAACAGCATGTGCTACATGTCATGTAGCTCAATCCTCATCTATCGGGAGTAGAAGTGTAGTTAAGGGGAGCACAATGGAGCACAGCACGGGGGATTCTCTATAGCAGGAATGGTGATGTCTTCACTGGAAATGATCAAATGCTGACCTTGAAACTTTTATCAAAGGACCTTAGCTGAAAAAGAGGCATCAGGCTCAGCAGGAGGCAGACTGAGAAATGTGCCTAGGGCCATGTTCCAGTTTATCCTGCACCACATGTATATAGATGATGGATAAGAGGTGGATGGATAGGTAGAAGAAATGAAATGCATATAGCTTCCATCAGAGCTGGCAGACCTCACAGCATGAAATCAGTCACCCTCAGCACCTGGCATTTGGGGGCATGCAAGTTCTGAATATGGAGGCATTATCCAGCTACCACAGCTAATAGTTAGCTGTTGACATACCTATCCACCTAAAATTGGACTGATCTCTCTTCAAAGCCTTCTAAACCTACTTCGCTTCACAAAATCTTGTGGCGACGAATTCCGAACACACCGTTGTGTAAAAAAAAAGCCTTCCTTTGGTCTCCACATACCATCAATCATGTTGGATGATGACATACAAGCTCTTATCTTTTAAGGGAGAAAAAAATCTTCATCCACTCTGTCCACATTGTGCATCATTTTCTCAACTGCTGTCACGTCCTTCATCTTTTCATGCATTTTCTTTTCAGCGGTTTCTTCTGCTGTTGATTTTCAAACAAGCTGCCCTTACAGCTCTTTTCAACTCTCTTGCCATCTTGCTACCCGCTGCACGTTTGCCAGCATCCACTATTGGTTCTTTCTGCCTGGATTGCGGTTTACTTAGGTGGACATAAACCCATCGGAGGGGATCCCCAGGAGAACAATGATGATAAAGAATTTGAAACATAATGACATTCAAAGAACGGCTGAAGAAACTGGAATATTAGGTTAGTGGAACAGTGGAGAGTTATGATAGCAGTATTTTAAGCATCTAAAAGACAGGACATAAAAATGACTGGAGATGTGATAGTTGGTAGCTTGGAGTTGAGCCACAACACAGATACACAGTCAAGCAGGCAGAGATACAGGAAAGACCCGTCTGAGAGCTCAGCCGGTGTCAGAATGATAAGTTGCACAGACTGAGGAGTCAGTTCCAAACGCAGTTTTATAGAAATCAAGTGACCTTTTACTGGGTCTTTGTGTCACTTGACTCTGCTAGTAGATGCAATACCCCCTCTGACCATCTACAATGGTGGTGCCAAAATGCAAAAGAAAGCAGACAACCAGCTCCCTTTGGCTAAGTTAGCACAGGGCATAGTTCTTGGTTTTTGAACATTAGAACCTGGTTGGAGCAGAGGCGGATCTACAGGGAGGGCAAAGCTCTAAGTGTTGCAAGAAGCCTTACCCTGTCATGTAAATCCCTCCTCTCCCTTGCTGCTGTAGCCAGTAAGCAACACCAAGATGTTGCTGTTCCCTGTGAGGATTGGCTAAAACGGTGCAGGAGAGGAGTGATTTCCACTGCAAGGTAAGGCTTCTTGCAAAACTTAGAGCTTTGCCCTCCCTTAGATCTGCCTCTGGATTGGAGACCCTTTAAAGACAATGAAAAATGCTGATCAGGGAACTTGTAGGATTGTCTTCCAAGGAGATTGGATCAGCATTTCTATAAGATGATGGAGTCCCTCTACAAGCAAAAACACTTTTGCATGAAAAGAAAAACATTTTGCAAGGTTGTTCCATGGAGAAAGTTAGCTCTTTTCAGGAGTAGTTCTTCTACTAGCTGAAGACATCCAGCTTGTTGAACTGCCTTCCATCATTAAGAATAATAAATCTGATGGCATGATAAATATGGCCACTGTTATTTAAAATCTTTTCTGAAATTTTCCAAGCGGGTGTATGAACTTTCCCTATGGCACTGCAATTACTTGACACTTCCGTGTAGCTTTCTGTCACAACCAACAAATTTTTCTGAGTTGTTGCATCAGTGCATTTCTGTGTTGGATTTTGGATCCAATGTACAAATCAATGTTGGTTCTTGCTTTGCCATTCTCTCACACTCAGGTGCTCAGTTTGCAGAGATCACAGTATGGAATGTTAGGACTGGAAAGTATCTTGAGGTCATCTAGTCCAGCCCATTCAGTGCAGGCTACTGCTACTCTGACAGAGAGACATCCAGCCTCAGTTGGAAAGTCTCCAACAAGGAGAACCCACAACAACATAGCTAAGCGGAGACTATTCCAATGCTGGACAGTTCTTTCAGTTAGGAAATTCGTCCTCACATCTACCCTAAATCTACCCTTGTAGTTTCAACTCACTGGTTTTAGTCTTGCCATTTGGAGGCACAGAGAATAAATCCTCCCCTTCTTCTGCACCACAGCTGAAGGCAGCTATCCCAGCTCCCCTTAAGTCTTCTCTTATCCAAGCTAAACATACCAAACTCTTAACCATTCTTCACAGGACTTGGTGTCCAGACCTTAACATAAAACAGTTTGTATTGGCATCAAGCTGACTAGCTTGCAGTTTCCTGAATCTGCCTTCACTTTTTTTCAAGATAGTGACGACATTTGCTTGTATCCAGTCCTCAGGCATATCACTTGTTTTTTCAGTTCTCAGGGACTACATGGGCAGCCCAATCCTAAACTGTGCCGGAGCAGGCATCCAAAGCTGCTTGGGAGGCCACTGGAGCCTCTCTGGGTTCCAGCCTCCCCTTTGGGTTCCTTGGATCTGTGACCCCAAAATCGCAGGCTTAGAACTGAGCAAGACTCACTGCCTGAATCGGGGCCGTGCAGCTTGTAAACGAGGCCTTGGATGCAGCCTAACAGCCATATCCCAACCCCAACCCCCTCCCTGGGCTGGCCTGCCCACCCCCACCCAGTTCCCCCTGCCCAGAACCGCTCTCCCTCCCTCCCAGAACTGCCCCTGCACCGGCCGAGTTAGCTAATGATGTCAGCACTAATGACATAGTGCCGACACATCCATGTTGCGTCGGCGCTACGCAATCCCCTGGATTGCGCCCACCGGGGCTTATGCCATAGAAGTCCCTTACGCTGGCCCAGGAGTGTTGCAAACATGCTGTATGGCACATTTGCCTCTTCTCAGGAATCGGCTGGGCGCAAGGAAGCATGCCAGCCCACGAAGGCTGAATCCAGACTCCCTGCCACCCTGGGAAGGCAAGTTTGCAACGGCCAAGGGTGGCTGACACAGAGGGTTGGGGAGGGCAGATTGGGGCAGGGGGAGGCAGGCAGAGGACGACCCTGGCCTGGGAGAGGGGTGGGACCGGCCCATGGCTATACTAATAGACCAGATCCTAACCCCCATCCTGAGCAATCCACCATTACAACGGGCTGCTCAGACCTGCCCCAGCAAAATCGCTGAGGCACAACCAAGGAGCCCCATTATGGCTGGACATAAGTCCCCGCACTCTGAATTGTGCTGTTGCCGTCTCCAGCCCTGCGTGGGATACAGTGCAGGATAGGACCGGGCTACCTGTGTTCTTTTCCCACTGCTTTACCTAACAGGAGCCATAAAAGTCCCCACCCTCCCTCAGTGCAACTACTGTTGAGATTCTGTTGTGTACGTGACATTGCTGGCTTCTACCACCCCTCAAGGATATGAAAGAGCATTTTTCCTTGAAGAGGTCCTTGCTTGAGCCCCACTAGTCACCTAACATAGTTGCAATCACATTCTGAAGAGTCTCTTATTCTGAAATGACCTCCTCACTTTTCTGCACATATAGCATTTCAGAGAGTTTCACGATTAGTCAGCCCTTCTCTCTCAATTATGCCTACAAATTTCTAGAATGCCGTTTACATTTTTCCAGGCAGGGGGATTTTGGAATCTGCTCCTCTAAATGTTTCCCATTCAGTTTTGAGAATTTATTGCATCAATTCAGCATTTTCTCCATTAGCCCATATTCACTGTCACTGAATCATGCCTCTGGGTTATGTTCAATATTTATTTTAATCTGCAAATATGCTTTACAGCTTCCTCATTCTATTTTATTATGTATACCCTGTAACTTGCTGTTCAGAATGGTGCTTTCTTTATGCCAAGGCCACACTTTGCAAAACATATTAAGCTGCAGTACAGTCAGCCCCATTTCTTACACGAGGGTCACATTCTAAGGCTTAATGCTAAAATTTCATTTACAGTACTCAAAATTCAGTACGCATCCCTTGCGGTTAGAAAAAAAAATGTACTGTCTCTTTAAGAACTTCAAGTCAGAAACTGAGACCAACAGAGGGAGCAGCAGCTTCATTCTCTGATAGGCTAACTCTGGGGCAAGAACTTAGTAAGTGGAATCACTCAGTTCTTTCTGGTTTTTTTGTTTGCTGAGCACATGTAATTGAGAGCACAATCCAGTGGTGTCATCCAAATGATTTAGGAACAGGTACTCACTTTTGATTGGCACTTGTCAGGGTCCACCCACCGGAAGTGACGTCATAAGCCGGAAGTGATGTCGTGATTGTTGCCATGGATGTGATCATGTTTGTAATAACTTCAGCTTGTGGTTAGTGTTGATTTAACGTCTATTGCTTTGCTTTCTAGAGATGTGTATATACATATTTTGCTTCAACTGTTCCCTGGTTAAATAGCAGGGGCCAGCTTCGAGTGGGCGGGGCCAGCTCAACTTCTAGGAACCGGTACTCGCGTAGTGGTGCGTAGTGGGTGCATGACAGCACTGGCACAATCCTAAATTGCGCTGGACTGGTGAAGCCAGCAGGCAAGGGCACATTCGCCCCTTTTCCCAGGGAAGGCTCTGGCTGTCCCATGGGGTTCCTCAGATCTGTACCTGCTATTTAGCAGGCTCAGAACCGAGGAAGTTGCAGAGCCCGAACTGGGAGTGGGGTGGGCCCTGCAAAAATGCCCCATATTGGGCCCCACTGCTCCTAGAGCTGGCCCTGTGCTCGGCGCTCCTGCGTCGGCGCTCCTGACACTGCGTCGACACAATGACATTGTGTTGATGCAACGGGGTGCCTGGGATTATGCTCAGCGTTCATTATGCTACCTTCTGATGGGGCCTTGGATGCACCCTAACAGCCGCATCCCGGCCCCACTCCCACCCAGGCTGGCCCGCCTGCTGGCCCGCCCAGTGACACCTCCTCCCCGCCCGCCCTCCTCCCAGAACCTCCCTGCGCCAGCTGAGTTTGGCGGGTGCACAGGAGGCTCCCCGTCGGTGCTGTTGGGCCGATGCGATGAGTACAGTGGTGGGATTCAAATAAACTAACAACCGGTTCTATGACGTCACAGCCAGAGCCAAACAAAACCCGAAGCCAGCCGAGGTAAGCGAGTGGGCGGGGCCCGGCCATTTACAACCGGTTCTGTAGAACCTGGGCGAACCCCCTGAATCCCACCACTGGATGAGTAGTGTCGGTTAGGGAGCTCTGGTGCCAACGTTGGGGAGACACTCGGCCAGGGCCGGCCTTAAGTCAATGTGACCAATGTCATCACATTGGGCCCTGCTCTTTGGGAGGCCCTGCACATCACAGCAAGCACATAGCTTGCGGCTGCAGCCAGGATCTTTATGGACTATAAGTCAGTGCGGTGAGCAGAGCAGCTTTAGCTTGGGCCCTCCCATTTGCTCCTGCCTCCGAACTGCCCAAAATGGGCCTCCTGGAACAAGTTGGCAATAATGTCGTCATGTCACCACCAACTACTTCCAGGTGACACACACGGCACCACAAGCGCTTTTCTTGGTGAGAGGGCCCGCAGGAGTGGGGTGGGCCCTGCAAAAATGCCCCATATTGGGCCCCACTGCTCCTAGAGCTGGCCCTGTGCTCGGCGCTCCTGCGTCGGTGCTCCTGACACTGTGTCGACACAATGACATTGTGTTGATGCAACGGGGTGCCTGGGATTATGCTCAGTGTTCATGCAAGGAAATCACACTTAGAAATTCTTAATGGTAAGGGCAGTTTGGCAGTGGAACAAACTACCAACGGTTATGGTAGATTCTCTCTCTACACCCTCTTTCCCCAAACTGCATCAGGTAGCTGGACAGCCAGATTTTGTCTCCTGCTGCCACAGCCACCTCCACTTCCAAAGAGGCTAGGCCAGACAGGGCAGTCCCATTGAGGCACCATGGTAGTGGAGCAACGTATCGCCTGCCATACAGTGAAGATCACTAGTGGTTATA
The DNA here is from genome assembly GCA_029204185.1 of Lerista edwardsae. Lineage (NCBI taxonomy): Eukaryota > Metazoa > Chordata > Lepidosauria > Squamata > Scincidae > Lerista > Lerista edwardsae. Next base: position 12,914,846 of record JAJKFI010000011.1, on the reverse strand, counting down.
GACTATAACTTAAATATATGGATAACTAAATTAAAAATAACTTAGACTATGACTACTATAATTTAGAGCGCAATCCTAAACCGGAGTTAGGCTGGCATAAACTAAGCCAGCAAAGTTTGGCCAGCACAAGGGCCACCATAAAGCGTGTTTGGACTACTCTCGGAGTCAGGGAGGATGGCTCATGGCTGTGTACTGGCCTCTCTGACTCCAAGAATGGTCCAAACATACTCTACATCCAGCAATGGGATCTACCAGTGACCTGGGGGAACGGAGGGCGGGACTTAGGTGGGACTACCACTTGATTGGCAGCCCGTCCATGCACTTCCGCTTTCGTTCCGCTCATCCCGTGGCCGTCCCTGGCCACGGGTGGCCCCCACCCTTCCCCCCAGGCGAGCAGGCACCCCCTTCGAGGCCAGGGACGGCCGCGGGGCGAGCGGAACGAAAGCCGAAGTGCACGGACGGGCTGCCAATCAAACAGTAGTCCCGTCTAAGTCCCGCCCTCCGTTCCCCCAAGTCGTTTGTAGATCCCATTGCTGTCTACAGCCCTTGTGCTGGCCAAACTTTGCTGGCTTAGGTTATGCCGGCCTAACTCAGTTTAGGATTGCGCCCTTAAAGTTATAGTAACCCTGGTTGAAAAGCATTGCTCTAAGGCAGTGGTTGCCAAACATTTTAGCCCAGGGACTCTCTAAAATTACACTCTATGATCACCCACTTAGAGCTTTATGAGACTAAAAAATGTTTTAGTTTACTAGGCATTCAAGCCTTTTTCTCCTTCTCACTATGGTAGGGAGCAGCCTTCTGGAGCATTTTTTGAGCTCTGTGTGGCAGATTAGGACCATTCTAGCAGCCTTGGTTCCCCTTCGCCTGGTTTTCGGTAAGAGCTGGAGCACGGTCACCTGCTCATGAGTAAATGCACACGTTTGGCTCAGTTTCATTTTCCATAGGGTTCAGTACATTTTCTTTGTTAACTTGGGGCGGGGGAGGACTTGCTTCTCAAGAGTTTGTTGAGGTTGGCGTTCATCAGATCAGGACCATTCTGGTGGCATTAAATTCCTCCCGGCCTGCCCTTCAAAGTGGATCAAGTTACTTTTGCCTAAAAGTAAAGGTAAAGGTTTCCCCACGTGCTCATCTCCGTTTCAAAGCCTGTAGAGCCGGCGTTTTTGTCCGATCATGTGGCCAGCATGACTCTACGCCATAGCGCATAGAACGCCGTTACCTTCCCACTGAAGTGGTCCCTATTTATCTACTTGCATTTTTATATGCTTTCGAACTGCTAGGTTGGCAAGAGCTGGGACAAGCAACGGAAGCTCACTCCGTCACGCAGTCTCGAACTCCCAACCTTACGGTTGAAAGCCCAGCAACAGCGGATTAACTCGCTGTGCCACCACATCCCTGCCTACGCACAAGTAACTGCACACGTGCTGCTCTATTTCAGTTTCCATAGGGTCCAATTTACATAGGGCTCAATAAAAGTTCAGCTTATTTGTTTTCCAACTCACCAAAAGTTGTGTCGCAACCCACAGCTTGAGAACTGCTACTCTAAGGTCATCTGGAGATGCTCTCCTATGTGCTCCATCAGTTTCAGTGCTGCAATAGGCAGGCATATGGAAGAGAGGCCTCTCCATGGCAGGGCTCAGACTGTGGAACTCCATGCCCCAGATTCACCTGTCCCCCTCCATTCATTGTTTTTGTCACTACTTAAAGACCTTCTTATTTAAGGTTGTTTTTATGGTCTAGTAATCCTGTAGCTTTGTTTGCTTTTATCTCCGCCTACGCTTTTTTTTTGTTTTATATAGTGTGGATTTTCGGCTATGCTGTATGGAGCACTTTGTATGGAGGAAAAAACAGGTATAAATATTTTAAATGAAATGAAACCTAGGTAAGGGCACAATCCTAACCTGTGCTGGAACAGTCAGGCTGGCTGGCCGGCCTGCCCTGTGTTTTCACTAGAACAGTTTTTTTGTTCTGCTTTCAATTTGAGTCCCAGGCAAACAAGAATCTTAGGTATCGTTTTGATTTCACTTGCACAGTCGATCAAGTGAATTCATCACTTGATTTTTTATTTCAAGATGTGTACTTTTTATTTTTAAAAAGTCAATTTGTAAACCAATAAGGTGCTCTCCCCCCCCCCAACATAAACACACACAAAGTGAGTCACCTGAAAAAAGTTAGTAACAACTTTGAAAATGCCAAACTTCCAAATATTGCGGAATCTATTCATTATGTTAGCGGAGTCTATTCATTATGTTGCAACTAAGGGTAGGGCCTTTATCTGTGGTGGTGCAAGATTCTGCTCACTGTCTACATCCTCTTGATTTATGATTTTATATTGCTGCTGTTTAATTGATTATTTTATTTACAGTATTTTTATCTCACCTGTCTCCCCGAAGGAACCCAAAACAATTTTTTCCCGTTGTTTATTTTTCAGCTTTTATTTTGCTATAATGAATTTTATTGCTGTTAGTTGCCTTTAGCCTTTTATTGTAAAAGAAAAAGTGTGGAGGAAATATGTTTTTTTAAAAAAAACAAAACAAATTTCATAAAATTAATATTTTTAGACATGGAAAATTTTCTGCAGAAAAAATACAAGACTGGAAAATTCCCCTTTTGTCTTCCATCACAGGCTGTAGGGGAAGAGTGTGGGGTACAGTCAGCGGTGTCATGCTACCGGTACGCTGGGCAGTGGTAGCAAAATGGCTATTGCTACATCCCACTGGCAGGGCCACGTAGAGCTGGATATAGGCCCGGGCCAGTTGGGAAATGTAGGTCCCATTTCAAACTGTACTTTTCAAGTACTTTTGTAATCAATGCTATTATATGATGTATGTATGGGTGTATGGGTGTGTGGGTGTGTGTATGTATATATACATGTTGCAACTAAGGTTAGGGCCTTATCTGTGGTGGCGCAAGATTCTGCTCACTGTCTACATCCTCTTGATTTATGATTTTATATTGCTGATACAAGTAATAAAGCAGAATAAAAGAAATAGAACCTTGTTTAGCATAAAATCACGACCACCTACAAGAAATTAAACAATTTATTCTTAGAACTATACTTAAATATTATAATAAAACGTCTTAATTTCATGAAGAAGACAATGCATAAGAGATATTTATTTGTTATTATTAATCTTTCAAATTCAAATGTTTAGTGCTAAAAAATGCCCCTTCAGTCTCTTGCAGTAGGCCCCTTCAAAGTCATAGGCCTAGGCCAACTGGCCCCACTGGCCTGCCCTCTGTCCTGGCCTACCCATGGGATCCGTGGTAGCCGCAGGGGTCTCCTCAGGGGAAGGGGACGTTCAGAAAGCTCTGCCCCCACAATGAGATTCCTTTAGTCTCCGCCAGCTACAGCATTTTGCTGGTGGAGTCTCACGTAGCCCTGCGTTGGGCTGCCTGGCCCTGGGCGGGGCGGGGCATACAGTCTGGCGGTGGAAGCCATGGCCGGGTCCCACCTCTCGCCCAGGCATGATCGTCCCCTCCCCACCCAGTTCCACCCCCTCCTCGACTCTCCCCTCACCCCAAATCTATTTACCAGTCACCGGTGCTGCCACAAGCGGCCCTTCTTTGTGGTGCTGAGGCCAGGTGCTCACTAGCATCAGCCCAGCACCACCACTCCCTCCTCCCATGGCACGGCAAAAGTGCTTTACACCACATTTGTGACACTTTTAGCTGGTAGAACACAGAGACCACCTGTGATATGGGCAGTGGTGTCATTCAAATGATTTAGGAACAGGAACTCACTTTTGATTGGCACTTGTTGGGAACCCGGAACCAGCCACGGAGCCCGTTAGGATCCGGAATGCCCGTTCTGGTCCGTTCCCCCTGAATGACATCACTGGATATGGGCCTTTGGATTGGGTGTGCAGTTGTCCTCTTGTCTTGGTGTATCCCTTCACTAACAGCCCGATCCTGCACCCAGGCAGCATCACTCGCGCACATGCTGTCCAAGTGACAGCTGTTGCAAGCAGCTCGTAAGGCACATTGCGATGGCTGCCAGACAAATGGCGCTGGTAGGAAGGCTCGTGCCACTTGGTGCTGGGCTTCCCCGCTGATCGCAGGAGCAGTGGGTGCAGCGCATGGTAAGTTCCCTGCTGAGCGGCGGCGGGGGGGGTGATGGGTGGGGGGAAGGCAGGTGAAGATGGGGAGGGGGTGAAACTGCATGAGGGGAGGGTGGAACGGGAGGTGGATCAAGACCAGAAGGGGGCCAGGGATAGCGGCAGAGGCTCCCGCCAAATCCTTCTCCCCTTCTGAGCTTTAAAGCCTGACATGGGTGTCCTCTGTTCTGTGCCAGCTAGAGAGAGATACAGAGAGATACAGAGAGAGACACACACAGAGAGAGATACAGAGAGCTAAAGGAGATTCAGGGATGCTACTGATGTTCCCTTACCCAAGGAGACCTCTGCTTCTCCTGCCTCACAAGATAAAGAGGTGGCTGTTTCAGCACCACTGTATCATGGGGCGGGCAAGCAGTATCGGATTGGGCCCTAAGATTCTTTGGATGTGCGTAATAGGGGGCAGTCCTATTTCCTCAAGACAAAGCAGGTTTGGCACTGACATGGATCCACGTGCAGGGAGATCTGCAGCACCAAAACGTGATTTGTCTCTCTTTTGCCAATATCTTCCACTCCTCCCTATGTAGCCTTCCTCATGGCAAATTTTAGATTGTAAGCTCTTTGGAGCAGGGATATTACTTAAGTGTTTGCTACCTTGTAAAGCTCCATGCAGATTCATCATCATCGTACACTATTGTCATTAATAACAATAATCTAAAGCAGAATCCGATGCAGCGAGCCTATTCAAGAAGACATGAGAGAAGAACATTAGTTGATAATAGTGTCTGCTAAATACTCAGAAATGAACTTCTCCCTCTACACTGATGGCAAAATTAACTGGTGAGAGAGATAGAAACATGATGAAAGTAGACCAACCGACTGGGTTTGTGTAATAAAACAACATTATCACAATGCTGTTATTTGTGATTAATAACACCAACAAAACAATAAGAACTAATAATTAGTGGTTAATTATGCTGTGGTCCGCTAGGAAACTAAAGTTGGTTTATGTAGAAGATACATGGAAATGAACAGTTACACAACATTTCCATCACACAACAAATGTTCGTGTTGAAATGGCTAGACAGTGATTGAAGATAATTCTTATGCTTCTCAAGTTGAAGGACAATTCAAAACCACTCATGCTACCGAGATGTTTATGTCATAAAATACTGTAGATTGCTAAGAATCCTCCCCACAAAGATATGAAATCACACACACACACACACACACACACACACACAGAGAGAGAGAGAGAGAGAGAGAGAGAGAGAGAGAGGATGTAATCCTAACCTCTGCTGGAATAGGCGGGCCGGTTCACCTGCACTGCACCCTAATGACCAGTAGTGCTATCTAGCTGGTACGCTGGGCGAGACTTACGTTTGATCGGCAGTCCGCCCGTTGCATCACGCCGCGTTACGCCGCTTTCCGCATGCCCCGGCGGGCGGGAAAGTGGCGGAACGCGGCGTGATGCAACGGGTGGACTGCCGATCAAACGTAAGTCCCGCCCAGCATACCGGCTGGATAGCACTACTGCTAATGACGTTAGAAGGCAGCAGCAGCTCAGCGCAGAACAAGGGAATATTTTCCACTTGCCTCAGGGTAAGCCCCAGCCAGCCCTATGGGGCTACTCGGATCTGCACCCACAAAAGAGCAGGTACAAGTCAACATGGCCAGGAAAGGCCCGAATCAGGGCCCCCCAGCCTGGGGACGGGGCGTTGGATGTGGCCCAATGGCCATGTCCCTTCTCTGCCCCAATGTATCTCCTGCCTGCCTCTGGCCTGCCCTTGGTGCAACCCTGTGCCGGCAGAACTAAGTCGGTGTTCTACTAGTGCAGTTGACAGGCATGGGAATACCAGTGAGCTGTTGCTGTTGCTTGCACCCGCCAAGCAACCAAATCTGCAGCGAAGACGTGCCTTACAGCACATTTGTGGCAGCGCTGGTCCGGCACAAGGTTAGGATTGTGCCCACCCACCCACCCACACAGAAAGAGAGAGAGAGAGAGAGAGAGAGAGAGAGAGAGAGAGAGAGAGAGAAATATACAGAGCCAAGAATATGTTGTGTCGCTAAATGTCTAATGAATGGACAAAGGAACGTTTTTTCCACAGCAGCCAGTCATCACAATAAATCCTTTGAGTACAAAAAATAGCTAATTTTGATCCCCATTTCAATTTTACAATTGTTTGGAATAGGACATGTGTGAGCATTGGCTGATTATATATTCATGTACGTGTACACTGAAATCATAATTTTGTGCATGTGACATCACATTCAGTTTCACAACAACCAAGTGGCATAAGTGACACGTTTTGTGTCTTACTGACACAAAAACCTATTTTTAAAACTCGGAGCTGAGATTTTCCTACCGAAGTACAGTACTATAGAACAATTCTCAGAGATACTTAGCATTTGTTGAGGTAGAGCTGAAGTATTTCCAGAGATTTTGGGGGGGGGGGGAAAGGAAGGGAAATGGCTCTACAATCCCCATCCCAAGAGAAAAAGTTCACTTAAGCAAAAACAAAGATGAATGTTTCTTGTCTCACTACATTAAATAACTTTGCTCAGACCGAAAAACAGTATTAATATCACCTATCACTGCATAATAATACTTTCCATAACACTGTAAGGGATTCTTTGCAACACTATTGGTCTGTGCATGATTGACTACTAGCCAATGGGAGCAGTGCATTCTGAGATGAAGCCAATTTCCTGCATTAATTTTAATAATATCTCCTACAAGCACTCAGCTTTCCAGAATGGATCTCTTACATTCTGAGAAGTACAATGATCCCTGATTTAATAGATGAATTGCGGGGTGTGTGTGTGTGTGTGTGTGTGTGTGTGTGTGTGCGTGCGTGTGTGTGCGTGCACATGCGCGTTAATGCCAACATGTAAGTTAATCCAAATGTTATAACAGCCAGTACAGTACATTGGCTTCTCGGTGGCTAGAGAGCCACCAGACAGTAGCCATTATTTCCAAAGAAGGCTATACAGAAGTCCATTAAATCGAAGTTTCGATATATCACTGTACTTATCTCATGAGTGAAATTCCATGTAAGAAGAGTCACCCACTTCTCTTCCATGTCACTGCCATTGAACCCTCCGTTCACAGGTCTGGACCTACATTTGTTAGGTTCTAATAGGAAATCTTAGTTCCTGCCTCAATACTTCAGTTAATTAACTCAGCATGCTTTTAAAACCTGCCACTTTTCTTTGTGCTTTTCGTTGTTTTATGATTTGATTCTTGCTGTAGGTTCTGAACAGCAGTAGAAAAATAAAGACCGGGTAGATAAATAACTAAATGAACACAATCAATACATTCTCTGGATGGTTCTCTTATATTTAGGGCGCAATCCTAAACAGCGCTGGAATGGCGCTGGGCTGTCGGCCAGTGCCATATACGAAGCTGCTTCTGGAAGGCTGGAGCCTCCTTGCAGCAAGGGCACGTTCGCGCCCTTACTGGAGGGGTGGCTCCAGTCTCGAATCTGCGCCCGCTAAACAGCAGAGGCAGATCCGAGGGGACCGCACAGCCCAAACTGGATTCCTTATGGCCGAATCCAAAGCCCGGGCCAGCCCACCCGCTGGCCTGCCCATTCCCCACCCCCCCTCCTCCCACAACCTCCCTTCCACCAGCTAAGTTTGGCTGACACAAGGGAGGCTCCCCATCGGCGCTCTGAGGCCAATGCTACTCATAGCGCTTGGCGCCCCCACATCAGCGCTAATGACAGAGCGTTGACGTAACGATGTTGCGTCGATGCTACATCTCGGGCAGGATTGCGCTGCCCGTGGAGGAGCGGGGTTAGTGAGTCAAACCTAACCTGGAGTTAGGCCAGAACAGTTATGCCAGCAAAAGGGCCACTGTAAAGTACATTTGGACCACTCTTGGGGTCGGAGAGCCCAGCACACAGACGTGCACCATCCTCCCTGACTCCGAGAGTGATCCAAACACGCTTTATAGTGTCCCTTGTGCCAACCAAACTTTCCTGGCCTAACTCCAGGTTAGGATTGCACCCTCAATCATTTAGCCTTACTGCCAATGACTGCAAGCGTTTGTATGTGCTTGTTTGGATCATGAGCCCCCTTTGGATCAGGGAACCGCTTTTTCATATATTTTGCAATGCTACCTGCTGTTTGAACCTTTATATTATTTTTCACATTTCTATTCTGCTCTTCCTCCAAGGAGCTCAGGGTGGTGTACACAGCTCCACTGAAAAGTGGCATACACATATTTTAAATCATAAATTGTGCAGCATTTCAGAATTATTTTTGTAGAAAGGTGTCAACAAAATCCCAGAACTAAATCACAAAAACCTATTCAGTCCACCCATTCAAGCTCTGTATTCTGCGCCAGCACCTTTGCAGGAACCGGCAAACAAGTCTCACAAAGGAGAATTGATCAGCGCAAGTATTTCTCTACCGCTTCACACAGGCTTTATTCACTCTGTAAAACTCCAACAACAGAGTAAACAGCCGCTAACACAGTCCTTTACTTTTGACAGTGATACAATTGGCTGCGTCTCTGTAAAAGAGTGCTACCCAATAATTACCCGATTGCAGTTCGGATATGCCAGTCTTCCTGAAAGACACGGGTTTCGCTCATCTAACTAGAACTGTTGGGTAAGATGTAGCTGAGTCGTAAGGGCAGATGGCATTTTCAACTGCTGCATCCTGTGGTCAACCACTGGCACCTGGGTACAAAATGTGGGGCTCTGCTATTCAGAATAGCTCTATTCACAGGTTACGTTCAAACATGGGCAGTGCAATCCAACAGATTGTGCAGGGCCAATGCAACAATGTTGCTATGTCGTTACCGTCAATGCGGGGGCGCTGAGTGGCACTCCCACGTCGGCGCTATGACTCCCAGACCTGTGCTAGCTCTAGCGCCGGTCTGGGAGCGCAGGTGGCAAAGCCACCAGTGCGCAAGCCACATGGCTCTGGCTGGGAGGGAGGGTAGAAGTGGGCGGGCAGCGGGCATGCTGGCACAGGGAGGGGTTGGGTTTTGGACGCGACTGTTAGGCTGCCTCCAAGGCCTCATCCCCAGGTTGCACGGCCCCAATTTGGGCTGTGTGGTCTGCTTGGTTCTGTGCCTGCAATTTCATGGACGCAGATCCAAGGAGCACACTGGGGAGGCTGGCGTCTCCCTAGGTGCAAGGGCATGAACCTGCCTGCCTGTACTCAAGTGCAGAATAGGATTGCACCCGTAGTGTACAGTTGGTGCATGGTATACAGATGATTGTTAATTGGTACGCATGTGCCTCTTAATACCAGCTGCAGGGGAGCAACGGCAGAAGGGTGTTTTTATCTCCTGCTTGGGAACTTCCCAGAGGCAACCTGTGGGCAACAGGATGCTGGACAAGATGGGCCTTCGGTCTGATCCAGCAGGGCCTTTCTTATGTTCTCATGTACAATGATTCAAATGCTATAAACAACATGTATAGAGAAGTACATGGGATCTACATCCCAATCTCCATCATAATTTATATAATGTAGGTACAGGTAGATGTTCTCATCAAAAACATGTATACTCATACAGGCACCTGTACACTTCTAATGCAGTTCATGAAAATTCCCCTCATTAAGAGTGGTGATGCGTTGAGGGGAGAGCTTGCAGGCTGCAGAGACCCAGGTGTGTGTCGGCAAACAATGCTTCTTTTCTGCTTAACGTATTCCCATAGAAGGGAATAGTTACTATCTATCCCTCTTTTTTGGAAGTCTGCAGTCCTGTGCTAATAGGACTATACCCAAAACGGAACCACCAACAAAGAACTAGTGGGAACACTTCTCTATACACTGTGATCACGAAAGAACAAACTGCACCCTGTATCCTCTTTATGATATCTCATATATGGGGGCCACAAAGTGTAACAGACTCATGCTTGCTTTGCCAGAGCTTCTATGGTGTGAACAAAACCCATGCCTGAAACACACAGTGCTTAATGCACTAATTCTCCCTTTGCACATGATAATGCAAGTGTGACAAGAGGAAAAGTTTGTTTCCTTTTTTCTCTCCTCTGCATCATGTGCATCTCTCTCCATCCATATGGAGTGTGCATACTCTCCATCTAAAACTGTTTTTGACAGCATGTGGACTTCAGCTGTATTGTTCCACACTATCAGTTTTCTTATTTGGTTAAAAAAAATGCATTATATGTCTGCTCAAAATAAATATAGCTTCATTAAAACTATTCATATCTTTGATTTACTTTTTAATCTATGATAAAAATAAACCTCTTCTTCTTCTTCGTTTTTAGAACCAAACATTCAGATTGAACCTTATTTTTAGAATCCTGCTCCAAACAGACTGAAGCCATTCCAAAATCTGCCATGTTTCTGACACTGATCACGGACTGATGGGACAATATTCATTTGTGCAAGAAAAGTGAGTATGCGAGAATGACCAACTGTGTACGTAGTCTTGGAGTGTACAAAAGCCTTTATGTTGTGTGGCTGCAAGCAGAACACACATGCAGGAAAACATTCAATCCTAAACAGAGGACTCAATGAAATAGTCCTCTGATGCATACCTACCACCTGTCAGTGTCTGGGTAGGCACACGTTTTTTCTTGCAGAAAACTGTTCCTTTATCAGAAACAGACTGCAGAACTCATGCTTGCTCTTAGAGGCTGACCGGAAGCCTGATCCTGAGCTGCTGGGCTGCCGCAGATAGAAACAGCTCCTGCAGCTCTTTACCTCTTACCTCTTCCCCAGGTAAGCTCAGCCAATGGTAGCCATTGCAGATGCAAGGTTTACCATTTAGCTGCTGCAGATTTAGCTAAATTTACTATTTAGCCAGTTCAGATGCAAGGGCTTCCATGTTGGGCTGCGTGGCCCGACACGGAGATCTGGATCCGGTGATGAAGGTCGCCGCTGATCCCACCCCTCCCTCTGCCCAGATATACCACCCCACCCAGAATTGGTGCAATGCAGGCAGCGGGTTCATCTCCAGGTGGTGAGCACTTACTGCCCATGCTGGATGTGCCTTACACCCAGCGACACCAGCACAGACAGTATGCTCATACTGTACTGCCTGCACTGGGGGGCTCAGGATTGGGCCCTGAGGCAATTACCTGGGGCAGGTAAGGCATGCCTGCATCTGTCCATCTCTCTGAATGCCTCCAAAGCTGTTCCTCCTTTTACTGCCTGCATTTGACAGGAGGGAAATAGACAGAAACGGGCTGTGAAGTGGAGCGTGATGGGCTAGAGCAATATATATTCTGCTAGAGCAATATACTGTGGGTTGGGACCCACTTGGTGGGTCGTGACCTGGTGTCAGGTGGGTTGCGGAAAGATAGGAGCAGACATCTTGGGAATTGCAGACCTCACTCTTGTTATATTCCTTTTATGAGTGTTGCTTGAATTTTCAAGTGAGCTTTTTTAAAAAAATTGTTTTTAGTTCAGTGCTTTTACATCATATTTTGTCCTCATCTTGCTTTCTGTTAGGGATGTTTCATGGTTGTACAATTGCTGCAGTCCAAGAATGCCAGTTTGCACTTCAGGAGTGTCATTTTATTATGCTACAATGACAGCACTTCCTGCTTGATGTTGGCACTTCCTGCCACATCACCACTTCCAGGTTAGTGACATCACCTTCAGTGGGTCCTGACACGAGTGCCATTCTAAAAAGTGGGTGTCAGTCTAAAAGGTTTGAATACCACTGGGCTAGAGTGTCAGAGATTCTCAGATGACACATTCCACTTCTGTTCATCCTTTCCCATCTTCTTCCTATTCAAATTCATGGAGTGGGAAGAGAAGCAGTGGCAGAAAGTGTTCCACTAGGTAAAGGGGGGAAACATTTGCCATACCATCTTAGGTAGCAGAAGGTCTCGGGCTGTCCCTTCTTCCACTGTGAACTTATCCCCACTGGTTCTACAAATACCTCCATCAGCACTCATACCAGCCAGGAGCACAAAATCTGATATTTCAGGAATATGTTTCTTTGAGAATATCATTCCTGTCTGAAGCCTGGCAGTTAGATCTTCAAGTATCCCTATGGGCAGGGGCCCCATTTAACTTTAAAGGGTTTATTTTTGTTGAAGAGGAGCTTGTAAGGTTGAGCCATTCATTATCCTTAATGGGCTGGAGAGGAAGACGATGTGGAGAGTGCATATGGCTATCCCAAGTCAACAGTGAGAGTTTTAATGAGTGTCAATAAACAATGCTGACATTTACGACGGATGAGCATATTATGATGATGATGATGATTGTCATTAAAATCACTGAGCTCATTTGCCAAAAATTTATAATTGCCAAGAATTATAAAATGGAACTGTGCTAAAGGAATGCTGTTTAGATGTGGGAGAACATCCTGCACCACCACTTGTTCTGCCTTCAAGAGCCCAGGGTGGTTTCCACAATGGCTTTAAGTGGCCACACACTCATCCAGGCACCCATCAGATTCAGGCCAATTGAGCTACAACAATGCACTAGCAGATTCAGTGCTCCAGCACACACTGGGGCCAATTCAAATCACTGGCAAAACTACCAAGGGTTCTGCAGAGGTGCTGAACATTTCTAGCTTACTGGCTACGCTGGGCAAGATCCCTACTCCCATCCTGTGCAAAACAAATCCTTTGAATCCCTCTGCCTTCCACAAGGATGGCAAGCATGTGCTGTTGAAATCTCAGGGTGGCATCTATAATAATGCTTCCACCAACGCAAGCTCTAAGAACAGAAGCATTCCACTCATTCAGAGATCTCTGCCTCCTTCCATTCTTGGAAAGATCTTACCTCGATGACCTGAGCTTCAATTCACATAAGCATCCTGTGGATGCCACCCAGTATGATTTTTTTTTAAAAAAATGCTTAACTTTGGATGGCTGGTCATATCCAATATTTGGCTAATGCAGCAAAAGCCTACTTCATTATTTTTGCCCAGCCTTTCACAACGGAACTCTAGCCAAGGCAGCCTAACCATTCAAACAATAGAAGAGGAATTACAGGGATGTACGTTAGGTGTAAATAATAACTGTTGTCATGAAAACATTGAACAACCATTTAAGCCAATCGGAACGGAGACAAATCTAAAGGGCACGCTGTGCTGGAATAGGGCAGTTGCCAGAACTGAGCAGTTTAGTACTGCTAAAAGGTGGGCGGTGATGGGAACTCCTTGGGAAGAGTATTCCACAATCTGGTCCCCAGTTCTGAGAAGCCACTCTTTCTTCCATGCTCATTTGCCATGCTTCTGATAACAGGAAAACACAGAAGAGAACCTCTGGAGTAGAGTGTAAAACTATTGTTGCTTAACAACCATTTGGAGGAATCATATTCCTGTCTCATATTCCTAGGACTTACAGAGCTGGTTATATCTAAAAAGAAAGAAAGGGAAAAGCACCCAAGACATGAAACTGGGCCTTTGCTCAAACTGTTATGGCTTTACTGAACATATAACAAAACCCAGACTGTTTTGTTAAGAGTTGGGAATTTTGCTATAGTGAAATGTAATGTATATTCCTTTTCCTTTCTTTTTTGGCCTCGCTCTGTCAACCAAGAATTGTGTGTGGGAATCTCCTGGAATAGTGTCTTTCATACTCCCATAGCTCAGCACATAGTGACCCTGCATTCATCACAACCCATACTAGCGGAACAGAAGCCGCTGTCCTAACCATCACAAGATATTAAATATGTCCGCTATAAGCAGCTGATGGGTACCACATATTTGTGGAGGTAACTGATCTCAACAAAATTAGGGCTGTTAGTCAAACTGCATTCTGAAATTCTTATCAGCCAAGTAGTAATTTTTGTATACAATTTTTTTAGAAATAGCCCTCCCCATCCCCCAATCTGACTGTGGGTCAGAATGAGCTGTTTTTCGATCCTGTCCAGCAATGCAGTTTCCCCTATCTGCTATGTCGGCACCATTTTTCTTCTGGGTTACTGCTTCCTTCTCCTTTTTAGACTAGTTGCACATTCAATTCCAGCCAATCAGGGATCCTATGGAATAACATTGCAAAACTACGCAACCAATCAGATGTGGCCACCTGATTACACTAGTGAGGGCAAACAAAGTCAGTTAAGAGTGAAAGCAATGCTTCTAGGATCAATTACATGGGTGAGCCCACGCAATCAGAGGTCATATAGAAAGGGGGATGATATCACACTTCACAGTCAGTCAGATTTGGCTATAAAATATATTGTTACTGAGGGAAAAACAAAGCCAACTGAGAGAGACTGTAGAAGAGGACAGTGCTAATAAACAGGGAAACATTATCATAGCAATTGAGAAAAAGTAATCAGAAGGAGAACACTTTGCAACATTTCTGAAAATTTTTCTGAAAAACAGTGAGTAGTTTTGGTCTACTCTCTGTGTAATTTGGCCCTGGAAAGTGTTCTTAAATTAATATGCTTGATTTAATTCCATAATTGGAAAAATCATAAGTAGACACTTTGGTTACAATTTTCTGCTGTCCACAACACTTACACTTTCTACGTTTTGACACAGTTAACGGCTGAAATCCTAAGAGGCAAAAGGGTACATTTTTAGTTAACGTGGGTCCCCTGAAGCTGGCTCACTCCACGGCATAATGACAAATTATTCACAACCTTTTGTGAAGCATGGCACACCATATTTCAAACCTACAGAATCAGGAAACATTGTCATCTTGAAACATACTTCCAAAAACCATAAAATATAGTGATTAGTTTGATTGTCATTTTATATGTAACACAGCCAGCACAACATTTTGTGTTGTCTTCACATCAATATTTTACAAGACACAAACCTAACATCATATAGTCAGAAAGATAAAATCTGGACAAAAAACACTTGTAGAGAAGCAGCATTTTTTAAGTACACTGATTTCAGTGGAAGAGTTAAGCAAGTGCTTCCTTTCTCCCCACTAATACGAATGAGAGTTATTTTGAGTAGATCACAATTCGTAAAACTGGATTGCCTGAATACATGCTATTTCAATTCGGCAATCCATTTCTTCGTAGAAGGATAGATGTTATTGCTCCACAATGATCTGGAGAAGCCAACCTCAATGGCCAGATGGTCATGCATTTGCCACATGGCTACTTAACGCACACTGCATAAAAGCACTCACAGGGTAACACTACATTGGTTACCTCTAACCCAGAGCGCAATCCTAAACTGGAGTTAGGCCGGCATAAACTAAGCCAGCAAAGTTTGGCCAGCACAAGGGCCACCATTTGCTTAAGACCAGTGTCAGTAAATTTTAATTGCATCAAGAATACTTTTGACCATAAATGCCAAAACTTCATAGTGTACAGCTTTGGGGTTATAAATTTGAGCATATCAATAAATACTTTGCACAACGTATGACATACAAGCAATGACCAATCTGCTTTTATTTTAAGAACTTCTCAGACTGGGAAATATTTGTATCCATCAGTGTGATGTAGGTGAGACCACGCGTTTCATTCAGCTGTTAGCAAGCGTGACTAAAACATACCTTCTGGGCATATGATTGGCCATTACCTGCTCGTCACATGTTGAGCAAAGTATTTACTTAAAAGTTTAGGTTAGTAACCCCGAATCCCACAGGCTATGAAGCTTTGGCAATGAAGGTCAAAAGAGTGATTAAATCCTGCAGATGTTGAGCTTTGATGAAGAAATCCAAGAATTTCAAACGATAAGTATTCGTTATCTATCCAAAATTCCTCTACCATCACAGACAGCCACATAGCCTAAAAGTATTGATGGTCTCTCAGCACCATCATATACATGTCTACTCAGAAGTCCTATGTTAAGGTCAATGGGTCTTAGAGCACAATCCTAACCTGGAGTTACGCCGGCATAAGCTAAACTAAGCCAGCAAAGTTTGGCCAGCACAAGGGCCACCGTAAAGCGTGTCTGGACCACTCTCGGAGTCAGGGAGGATGGCACACGACCCACCTGAAATTGGCTCATGACCCAATGTTGGGTCCCAATCCACAGTTTTGGAAACACTAATATGGGGTAATGGCACCCATATATACACAATGCCAAACCCACGGCAAAGGATTATTTTGTTCTTCTAGAACAGTAGTTCCCAAACTGTGGATCAGGACCCACCAGTAGGTCGCAAGCCAATTTCAGGTGGGTTGCAAAGCACCTAGGGCAGCCATACTGGAAAATATGGGAAGATGAGATGCTGGGAAGTGGGAGGGCTGTGTGGTTGTTTTGCTTGTGTCAAGGTTGTAAACCTTTTTTTCTTATTCACTTTGCTATTGGAAAATGGCTAAGCAATCACTCAACTTATTGCTGCCTTCTCAGGAAAGCAGCAGGCTCTGGTGTCACAATGACATCACTTTTAGCCATAACATCACTTCTGGTGGATCCTAGATTGTCATTCTAAAAAGTGGGTCCCAGTACTAAAATGTTTGAGAACCACTGTTCTAGAACCTATACAGACATATAAGCTGAAATATTTCCATGCAATGAGATAATGTATATGTTCCCAATAATACACAAACACATAAACAAACGTTGATGATAAACTGTAGAAGACAAACTCAGCCTAGTGCATTACTTCAGTGGACACTGCAAGCCAAAGTCATCAGTGGTAGATGTTCATTGACAATGAGGATTTTGAGAAGAGACAATGCTGATGCAACAAACTCCAGGACTAACTACGAACTGAAATACGCAGAAGCTACTTCCAACGGTAAGTTTCAAGCAAATCTGAAGCCATCAATGCAGACCACAACAAACCTCAAAATCTTCTGTATCATCTTGAGAGGTTCAGTTTGCTCCAGAAAAAAATCCAGAGCTGCTGTAACAAGCATAAACATTAATTGCTCTCTGAGGGTATATCAATTACCAAACAAATTATAAAGATGCAACCCAAGTGTCCCACTTTTGATTTCTTTGCCCTAAGATCCTCCAGAGAGTATCATCCAAAGGGATACCTAGTTAGAAACTACTCCACTGGGAAAAATCTAGAAACCAGAAGGTCTATTTGTTGCCATACATTGATGGCTCATCCTTCTTCAAAGCAGCTGAAAGCAACCCTCACAGCTACCATTAGAGCTGAATCTGAACGAGCAAAACATCTGAAGATCCCACATGATCTACTTAAACCTTGTCTCTTAAATGTAAGCACATAAAACATAGGTTTGAAAATGCCAGCAGCCTCACTGGTGCACATATTGGTTATGTAACTACTTTATAACAACCTGGTGTTCAAATAATATCCATTGTGCATCATCAGTGTTGATGGCACTCTTGCAACGCGTCAATGAGAATTTTCTGATTCTGATTCAACAGTTGCACTCCAGTAAATGAATGCTTTGGAATTTCCAGTCATCAACTAGGGAAAGGTTTGTATTGATGGTTCTTTGACATTCTTGGCTGGTATCATGAGGGTTGCTGGATGGTAGTAATTGTTATGTGTTGAACATGAGTTGTGACAGATGATTTTTTTCAAGGCAAGGTCGAACAATAATCATTTGTTTGTCTTATAAACACAAAAATTATCATAATCAAACACCTTCCAAATATCATGTCTACTAAGATCACACTATATACTCTTGAGTTTTGTAAATACATGAGCAACAGCGGTATTCTAAGAACACAAGTCCCAGATTTCTGACTGGGAAAATATGGCACTAATCACCATTTAATGCTTCAACCATAAATTGAATCCATTAATTCATCAATTAACTGGCTACAAACAAGGCTGTTAATTGAGTGAAAAATCCTTATATGGATGGTGACTATTATTAAAAGAAGGAAATATTCTAGGTGCTTCTATGCCAATGGTAGACTACCTCCTGCCTGTCGGCCAAACTCAGCCCACCACCGTAGTCCCAAAAAATTATCCATCTGGCCCATGGTGGTCCTAAAAAGAATCCGAGTTTATAATTCCATCTCTGTAAGGCCTACAGTGTAAGCAGACCAAGGGCAGAAGCTTCCTTTGAATGCCATTCCCTGTCTGGGCATGCTTTCTCTGCACCATGCCCACCTCTTCTTTCTTAGCTCTGTGGCCTGCGCATGTGTATCAAAAGTGCATGCATTCTTACCACTGATGGACCCAATGTCTGGCCACTATGCGGGAAAAGGTTGCTGAACCCTGTTCTACGCCATTCAACAATGACAAACCAAAGTCCATGTCTGCTGTTGGCATCACTCCTTTGTGTTGTCTCAACAGCCCCCAAACACGAGGCCTGAATGCTCACACGGCAAACCAACTTCTGCACCAAATTCTTAGCCATTTGCTGTACCAAATGATAAACTGAGATTTTTTTTTAATGGACCTGTAGTTAAATTATATTGAGTGACAGATTACAATGCAGGTCTGAAAATGCATCACCAGGATTCCAAGACAGTCTTGGCTCCAACAGTGGCTTTAATCTGCTTGGTAAACTAGATGTCCATTTGGAAAAGGAGAAAGGAAAGGTCTGATGGAGCTTCATATGGGGAGGTTTGGCATAAAACACAGTCAATCCAGTAAAATTTGAATGCAATGCAATTCAGACATGACCATGCAAGTATTTTGTTGGGTCAACGACACGCAGATTCAGCACCCCAGATCTCTGGGGATGGTCAATACCTGCACCAACTGATCACGTGCAACTGTGCCAATTCCTGGGCTGATCATACCAGTGCAAAGAACAGGCTTGAGGAACTGCAGTTTCAACCCAGGAGGCAAAGTCGGCAGGGAGCCCTACGGCATAACTTGCTTGGGCAACATGGTCTCCCATTGGAGCAGGCCACAGTAGAACAGCATAAGGCACTCTCATGCTGATGTGCCCTTGATATGATGGCTTTCCCCACCATCCATTTTCTGGGCCTGAAGCCAAACCAATCCAGGAAGCTCCACCTTCCCACCTCCCTTGCCCCTCCTCCCCAAGAAGCCCCTCTCATCAAGGACATGCCAAACGGCCAGCCCACCTCTACCACTTCACTCCGCCCCTAATCTCCCACCATGCAGCTGTGGCCACCAAAGCTCCGCCCCCCGCTAACCCCTCCCCCTCGCTTGCCTCCGTCCCCAAGGCAAGGCTGAGGCGTCCGAGTGGGGGCGCCCCCCAACCCTGGCGCCACCTGGCGCCTGGGCGCAAGCCTCTCGTTCTCTCCCCTTCCTGGGGTGCTCGTCGGGAAGCGTCCCCAGTGCCCGAAGGAGCACTTTTTGCGCCAGGACTTTCTTCACGGGAGAGGGGTCCCATCGGACGGTCCGCTGCCCTCCGCCTTCCCGGGGCCTGCTGAGTCCCGACCCCGGAGGAAAGTAGAGGCAGAAAGGCGGGCGGGGAGCGCTCATCCCTCCCGCCACCCCGAGCGGCAAGCAGCAGCTCTGCCTCTCCGCCTTGCCTCCGCCTCCCCAGCCCTCGCCTTGGCCATTTCCTCTCCGATCTCCAGGAACTCAAAAGAAAGAGCGAGCGAAGGGGGAAGCCGAGCGAGAGGGAGAGCTCGGAAAGGCACCGGGGACGCGGCGCGGCTCCCTGGCCAAGCGAGCCCCCGCAGCCTTGGCCGGGCGTCCGTCCCTCCCTCTCCCTCGCCGCCCGTCCGCCCGCCCGCCCGCTTCCTCTTATCTCGCCGGCTGCCCTCTTCGCAAGCCCGGCCAAGCCGCTCCGGCGTACCTCGTAAAGGTCCCCCGAAGCCATGCTGGGCTGCGGGACTGCGCTCCGGCGGGCGCCTGCTCGCTGGCTGCCTGGCTCGGTGCGTGTGTGCGTCTCGCCCTCGCCGCGGTGTGTATTTTCCTCCACTCGCTCTCCGGCTGGAGCGAAAAAACTGTGTTGTGCAGAATGACAGGCTTTGGGGCTGCTGTGTGCGCAGAATCGGAGGCGAAGGGAGAAGACGGCGAGAGGCAGGCGGGCGGGCGAGCGGCGGGGCTGGCGTAACCAGCGGCAGAAGCAGCAGCGCTAGATGTGTGTGAGCAGAGGAGTGTGTGTGTGCGTGCGCGCGTGTGGCTTCGGGAACCTCCCCCCCCTCTTCGAGTAGCGCAAGGGGGGGGCGGATTAAAAATAAAGGCTGCTCCCTCCGCACCGTCCCCGCCCAGCGGGCTAGGTGCCCGCACCTCTTGCCACACGCCACCGTCCAGGAGGCACATCCATGCTCTTGCCTGACCAGAAGGAGGACATCCGAGTCAGATCTCCAAGTGCCACTCAGAGGACCTTCTGAAGGGTTGCCGGGCTCTCCTCTGCCATCAGCCAACCGGCCCAGAGATCATCAGATCCAACCTGCCAAGAGGAGAGAAGGTTCGGTGGACCAGCAGATGCGTAGGCACACAACTGGGCACCCCAGGTGTCGGGGCTGATGTCTGGCTTTTGGAAAACCCACTGCCCTACATGCAGCTGACTTAAAGGCTACTTCCGTCTTTTGGGTTTTCTCTGGAAAACAAGAACACAACCTCAAATCCAGGGCTGCTCAGATACCCCCAGCTAAACCCTGTTCCTTCCATTCGCCAGGTCCTTTAAGACTGGACAGGCACTCAACTCAGATGGTCAGGTGAATATTAAATCTAGAATCCAGGGTGTAGTCATGGAAGGACATCCAAACTTCCAAGCCTGGGGCAAGCAAGTGGACTTTTTCCACCTGGTCCCTTGAAATCAGCCATCTTTCTAAAGACCATAGACCAATGTTATTCAAACTTGGTGGGTCACGACTTGATGTCAGGTGGGTTGCGGAAAGCTGGGAACAGCCATATCTTACTGCAGGTCTTACTCTTGCTATGTTCCTTTGGTGAGTGTTGACACTTTGGATTTTTCAAGTGAGGTTTTTGAAATTTAGTTTTTAGTTCAGTGCTTTTGCATAATATTTTGTCCTAATCTTGCTGTCAGGGACGTTCCATGATTCTGCCACTGCTGCAGTCCAAGAATGCCAGTTTGCATTCAAGGAGTATCCTTTGATTACATCACAATGACGGCACTTCCTGCTTGTTGATGTCTCTTCCAGCCATGACAACACTTTCAGTGGGTCCTGACATGGGTGCCATTCTAAAAAGTGGGTCCTGGCCTAGAATGTTGGAGAACCACTGCCATAGACAGTGGGGTTTTTCATGCAGAGCTGACTGTCCACGAGGCCGACAGAGGCTTCAGGGCACCTGCCTGCCCACTTCCACCACCACTGCGTATTATGGTATGTGGACGTGTAAAGGAAAACAGGAACAGGGTGGGAAGTGTTGAAGAGAGGAGGATGGTGCTAGATTGTCAGCGATCCTCCAGCCCATCACTGTTTTCTGCTCCATCCCATGTGATTTCAAAAAACAGGAAGGTAACAGCTGGCAGACTGCCAGGTAAAAAGGATAGTGTTTGGTTCACACCTTCTGATGCTGGGAGATCTTGAGCCAGTTTTGGGGGGGGAGAGGAAGGGGAGGAATACTTTTATACTCTAACTAATAAAAATTAAAAGCAAATCAAATCTTACATATATACTTCGTGAGACGAGCAAGAGCGAAGCAGTATATCTATTTACAAATAGATTTCTTACTACCGAGTCACAATATCAAAATCCAACGCCGACAGCCCTTCTTATATTGTCGTTAATTCCCCGAATTGCAGTTATTTTAATCTCTGTTCATTGATTCTAATCATCAGATCCACATGCCATTAAGTCATTCTTCTATGCAAGGTCAATAAGTGGTTTCCAATTATTCACAAAAAGATTTACTGACTTCTCTTTAAGTAAAGCTAAGTTTATCCATTTTCACAAAGTCCAAAACTTTTATCCACCATTCTTCAACTGGGGGTATTTCTGTATTTTTCCAATATTCTGCGTATTCTCGCTGCATTTGTCATGTATAAAAATAAAGTTTCAAAGTTTTGGTCTAGATGTTAATCTTTCATACCCAACAAAGAGGTTTCAGGCTTCATTTGCAAATTTGTTTTTAAAATCAACCTCATCTGTGTATATATCTGAATCCAATACTTGTTTTATTACATGTCCACCACATATGATAAAAAGATCCTTCCTGTCTTTTACACTCCAGCATCTATTTGACATGCTCTCATAGTTTACCTGAGGTCATATACAACCTATACATCAACTTGTATATATTTTCCTTCATATCTACTTAATATTTAAAGTAATTTCAATTGTTTCAATTGTTTTGACCATAATGAGCCAGTTCTTTGAAAAATCAGAATTGATTTAGTTCCTGGTGAATCTAAAAACTCAGTCCTAACCAGCAGTGGGGCGCACGGACCATGCTGTGTCCAGTCCTGGCATTTCAGTGCTCTCTTTGAGGAAAGGGGACATTTGCCCAGCAGGTACTTAACTGCTCCATCAGGCATTCCATCTGGATCCCGCGTTGCTTACCCACTGGGTGCTGTGGAGCGCTTTATGGCGCTTTTGCAGCATCCTAGGCTAGCATTAGTCTAGATTAGGATTGTGCCGTTCATCACCCAAATCAAAAACAAGTTTTCCTCTATACCAGGGGTGGCCCAGCTTCCTTAATGTAAGAGTCACATATGATAATTCCAGTTGTTTCAGAGCCGTAATATTTATGAAGCATTTAAATTCTTAAATATCTTTACCATGAATTTACCAAGGCCTTTCGGAGAGGGCTCAAATCACACTTATCTCGTCTGGCCTCTCGATGATGGTTGGTTGTCTTTTTCTCTAACCCTCTGGTATATTGTCATAGTTTGTTTACTCCCCTGGTCAATTGTTTTCCCACCCTCGATAGGGCCTGATGAGGAGAATTGGGTCTAGCTCCAATTTTGGAGCATTCTCTGCATTCATGTTAAAAGGTTTAATATTTAATTTTTGGTTGGTTTTTTAAAAAAACTTATTCTACTTATTGTGGTTACACTGTACTTTGTTTTTGTTCTCTGTAAGCCTCCTTGGGCATTTGCTTTGGCATGGGAAAGGCAGCGTATAAATTCTTCAAATAAATAAAAATAAATAAATAAATAATGATCATTAAACTTACATTTTAATTCAGTGGACTCTGAGTTTATACCTGGTAAATAATTATAAACCTTGAAAAATGATTTATCTTGATGCACAAAAGGAGATCAGCCAACATATTTCTGAGAGCCACACATTATATGTCAAAGAGCTACATGTGGCTTGTGAGCTTCAGTTTGGCCATCCTGCTCTATACCATGATTAATTTGTTTACTGTAACTCTGGCCTCCAAGCTGACCAGAATGCAGGGAAGAGGAATCTTAATTTGCTGTATCCAGACCATACTAGACAGTTTCCACCTCTCATGTATCTAGAACTTGGGGTCATCCAATTCAGTTGATTCGTGATTAATTCATTCAGGAGGAACCCTGATTGATTGATTCAGGGGGAACCCAATAAAGTACTTATTTGCACAATGAATGCATGGGAAGTGCTCCCACAAATGACCAGTAGCTTAGAAGACTTTTGACATGAGATTCAGCACATTGATAGATGAAGTTGTATCAACAGCCATCAGTCGCGATGGCTATAGGGGCCTGGAACTGCGGGATTCCGCTGAATGCCAACCACTGGGGAGCAAAAATAATGGGCTTGCAATTTTCGTTCCCTCCTTCTGGACTTCCTGAATACATCTGGTTGACCACTGTAGACAGATAGGCCTTAAGTTTTATTAGGAAAGGATCTTACTGTTTTAACAATGCCTAACCTAACAAATCAAGACATGGATGGAGTTGAAATTCAATTCCTCCTCCACCACCACTTGTCTTATTCCACCAATTTTTCATTCTTATGGTCTTATTCCACCAAATTCTGCCATGAAGATAGACATCACTCTACCTACTTGTAAGTACTATAAGTAAGTGCTGTTTTGCTCCCCCTCTAGCTACACCCCTGCCACTTGGATTGCATTGACAACATTCTGGAATCCTTCACATCCCAATGCCAAGGCAGTGTTATGAAGAACGTGGCCTTGCACAAAAGGATAGAAACCAGCAGCACTTTAATGGTATTTTCTCCTACCCAGTCGTGCAAGTTCTATTGGCTAAGCAGAGAGGTGAGCGTCATTGGCTCACTTGGAAATGATGGCCGTTGGTTTTGACTAGGAGACAAAAGTTAGGACTGATTTATGCACAGATGCCTGCAATCTCTTATCACTGCATGAAATGGTGACTTGCATATGTGAATGAGAACCAGACACCGCAGGAAGAACTTTTATATCACTTCAGATGCAACACCTGTTCTGTGCAGTCCCACTACTCAATCCAACTGCAAGTTATCAGGAGTTTACATGTACATTATTACATGCTAACGTTATTTTATTTCCCTCTGCATCTGTACTCTACTTTTTGGTCCTCCAAAGGGTTTCTGAAGTGATTCATATAATGAAAGAAAAAAAAAACACCTTTAGTAATCAATTATAGTAACACTAAGAGCATAATCCTAATCTGGAGTTAGGCTGGTATAGTTAGGCCAGCAAAGTTTGGCCGGCACAAGGGCCATCGTAAAGTGCATTTGGCCACTCTCAGAGTCAGGGAGGATGGTGCACAGCTGTGTGCTGGCCTCTCTGACTCCAAGAGTGGTCCAAACATACTGTTCCTTGTGCTAGCCAAACTTTGCCGGCCTAACTGTGCCGGCCTAATTGCAAGTTAGGTAAGGTAAAGGTTTCCCCACAACTGAATGGTCTAGTCGTGGCCAACTGTAGGGGGTGGTGCTCATCTCTGTTTCTAAGCCTGTAGAGCCGGTGTTTGTCCAAGGACAAGCTTCTGTGGTCATGTGGCCAACATGACTATACGCCATAGCACATGGAACGCCATTACCTTCCCACCGAAGTGGTCCCTATTTATCTACTTGCATTTTTACGTGCTTTCGAACTGCTAGGTTGGCAGGAGCTGGGATAAGCCACAGGAGCTCACTCCATCGCATGGTCTCAGACTGCCAACCTTCCGGTCAACAAGCTCAGCTCAGTGGTTTAACCAGCAGCACCACCATGTCCCATTTAACCTATCCCAGGTTAGGATTGCGCCCTAAAATAATTATCAATGAGACACAGAAACAGCAGGGAACAAACAGAGTTGGTGGGGAAACTCATGCAAACAGATACTTCTTGGTAAAATAAAAAAGTCGGGCAGCTCAGTTGGCTGCCCAGACATGCCCAGTGGAACAGTGTCACCAAAATGGCTATCACTGTATCCAATGGGTGTGGAGGCAACCATTAGAGTCTTCTTGGGGCAAGGGAATGTTTTCTCCCTTACTCTGGGTAAAATCCAGCTGGAAGCAACAAGTCTCCTCAGATCTTTGCTCGCTATTTAACGGGCACAGAACCAAGGAGGCCCATGTAGGCACACTTTATGGCACTTTTGCAATACCTGGCACCAGCAGTACTGGTGCTACCATCTTTAAGATTAGTCCCTTAGCCAGATGCCAAAAGCACAGCAACGAGGGGCTGGAGCAAGAAGGCTCTCCAGGAGCAAGGAGGGGTTGCCATGGAAATGGTCTTTTTCTGTGCTCATCCCAACCAAACCTCTGAAAGTGGCAGGGCACAACACAGGGCTTCCAAAGAAGATGAGAGAGTGTCAATGTGTTTGCCATATGCCAACTGATAAATTATGGTGTTGGAGAAGACTCTTGAGAGTCCCCTGGACTGCAAGGAGATCCAATCGGTCAATCCTCCAGGAAGTCAAGCCTGATTGCTCCCTGGAAGGACAAATCCTGAAGCTGAAGCTCCAATACTTTGGCCACCTCATGAGAAGAGAGGACTCTTTAGAAAAGACCCTCATGCTGGGAAAGATTGAAGGCAAAAGGAGAAGGGGGTGGCAGAGGATGAGATGGTTAGCTAATGTCACCGAAGCAATGAACATGAAATTGGGCAAACTCCGGAAGCTAGTGGAGGATAGGGAAGCCTGGCGTGCTGTGGTCCATGGGGTCGCGAAGAGTCGGACACAACTTAGCAACTGAACAACAACAACAACTGATAACATAACGTGTTGGAATGCACCATCGTACATCAACCATCGTTGAACGAACTTTTATTGTCACCACATGTTGATGGCAGTGCAGATCTCTTCAAAGGCGGAAGGTCACACAGACATATCATTGTCCTGGTGCACACTTGATTTCTCTACACTTACTACATGGTAGCTTCATGTGGAAACTGACCTCACTGATAAGCATTGCATTTCAGGTGATGTTATGCAGTAGTCTTATTTTAAGTTATCACATATTGCTCTTTTCCTTCTTTCAAGGCACTCAGGATGTAGCAGTACATGATTCCCCTACTTCTTCGTTTAATTCTCACAACAACCCTGTGAGGTTGGCTCAACTAAGAGATATGGTTACCCAGGTTAAGGTCACCCAGTGTGCGACATGGCTGGGTGGGAATATGAACTCAGATCTCTCCTACCCTAACAATAGCTGCTATACCAGCTGTTCCAAAATATTTTAGTGCCACGGCCCGCTTGTGCAGTGAGTTGTGACATGATGCTCCTTATAGCGCAGCAATGCCTTATTAAGAGCACTTGAAGGCCACATCCATGTCATGCAGGGCTGGCAACCCCCTCCATTGGCCCCAGGATGCCCTGCAGAAGCATTGAAGTGGCAGTCATCGAGCAATGAACATGTATTGTGATGCAGCTTAAGTGTTGAGTGTTGCATTGCCATACACTTTAACCCAACGACTAGTCTTCTGAGAAGTTCAGTTGCACAATTTGTTATCTGCTGAAGCCTTTTGTAAATTATCTGGAAGTGGTCAACCCGTTCTCTTTAATCTCTTGTGCAGGTTAGGCACATGCAGTTCCTTGAACTTGTCTGATTCCCATGTAACTCTGCTGAGAATCCACTCCTATCTTTCAGGATCCTTGATGCACTGGTAAAGGGAGCTGTGACCAATGCCAGGTAGAACAAAGCTGTCCTTAACAGAGTTGTAGATGTACTCTCTCTCTGCCCAAATGCCAGCTGAAAACACATGGGCAGCTCAGTCCTAACCTGCCCTGGAACAGCTAGGCCTGCTGGCCTGCGTTATATTCAGCACAAGATAGGAGGCAGCTGGAGGTCACCTCAGGGTAAAAGGATATTTCCCCTTATCCCGGGTAAGCCCCAAGCACCTCTATGGGGCTACTCTGATGTGTCAGCAAAATTGCTGGTGCAAATTTGAGTGACCCCAGTTCTCTGGGGACAGGTGTTAGGGTCTGACCTAAGTGCTGGATCTTGGCTCCACCCCCTCCCTGGGCCGGTGCATCCGTAGGCCAATCCTGCCCATGCCTCGTTCCATCTGCCCTGCCCTCCTCCCACCCCCACCCCAACTCCCTTCACCTGCGAAACTCGTCAGGCACTTCCCCCATTCACTGGTGATTTCTGGGACTGTTGCAGTCTCTCAGAGTGGGGCAGACAGGCCTTATGGTACTCCTGGATCAGCACAAAGGATTTGTGCAGGCCCATCTGCTGCTCAGGATTGCACCCTGAGGCTGCAACTTTATACACACTTTCCTGGGAGTAAGCCCCATTGAACACAATGGTATATGCTTCTGGGTAGATGCACATACCTTTGCACTGTTATTTAATTAGCCCTTGGGGGTTAAGTTTTTGACTTGTGTTTCCTTCCATTATCCTGTTATCTCTGCATGATGGTATGTTTTTACTGCTCTTGGTTGTCCTTGTCTCTTTATTTATTTAATGTGTGACTGTTCTTCAATTTTGCCTGTAAGCCACCATGGGCACCTCCAGATGGGGAAGGGAAAGGTGGGATGTAAATACAGGCATGCTCTAGTGTATGCAGGGGTTCCGTTCTGGCTCCTCCCCTTGCTGATACTGGGGGTGCTGTTTAAAAATACAGGGAACATGAAGGAGACTACTAAAAATAGCTCCATTTACCTTAGCACAGCTAAACCGATGCATAGTCAGGCCTGCAGGTAATCTTCCGACCTGCCTGCAGCCTCCTTCCAGTCTCTCCAAGGTCTCTTACAAACCTCAGAAAATCCAACTTTTAGAGGAAAGAATGACACCGTAGTGCAATCCCTTTAACTGCAGATGTCTTACTGCCTTGACCTCTTGATGCCCAAGGGGGCTGCTCCCCTTCATCCAATGTTGTGCCAGCCTCTGTTTCTCCAATGCTGTAGCTCAGGACTCGCCTCTTTGCTTCATTTCTTCTTCCTCTCAGTCTCCTTCCTTGTCAGTCCAGGTACAGGAAGGTGAAGAAGGAGCAGTGGAGGCGTGTAGGTGGAGAGAGATGAGCACCTCCCATCGATTTGCTGACCAAGGCAACTGCCTCAGTTGACCTTATGGATGGGGCCGGCCTGGCTAAGCTGCCGTTCAGTCTCTTCTATTTTTGTAAGAGGTGTGATTTTGATCTTTGTGGTGACGTTTGGGACGGTTGACTCCTTTTCAAGCAGGAATAACCAGAAATATTGCTGATGACATCAGTGAGGGAGGAAGGGCACTGCATCGTCCCTTCCTGGAGGAATGTCTGTCTAAAAAGTCCACACATCATATTTTAACTGCATGCAACTGCATGTAACTGTTACTCCTGCTACTGGACAAGAGGCACTTTTTCAAGGGTTGTTCCTCTTATATTTAGCAGGGAGAGAGTAATTGTCCCTCTTCATCCCAGCACAGTGTCTTTCTGGTGGCCATTTCTGGTGGTCTGCCTTTTTTTTTTTTTTTAAGATAGTGAGCCCTTTGGGGCAGGGAGCCATTTAACTTTATTATTATTGCTATTTGCCTGTAAACTGCTTTGTGAACTTCGTGTTGAAAAGCGGTATATAAGTTCCTGTTGGTTGGTTGATTGATTGATTGATGTATGGCCATGAAACAACTGCATATTCTCAAGACTGGCATTAGAGGCTGGTCGGGTCAGGCACTGGCTGACGATCTGGCTGGCTGGGCCAACTCCTAAAACCCTCAGTAGTAGTAGCAGCGATAGCACCTAATGTGCCATCAGCAGTGTGTGGGGATGCCAAGCGGGGGTCTCAATGCAGAGCTTTGTCAAGCAAACCAGCACCAGAACAGCCTATTCTTCCCCCGTTTTTCCTTGCTTCCACCTCCTGCCTCTTCCTCTGTTGCTTGTGACTCTTCTTCAGTTGTGAACTCTGCTATTTAAACAGCTGTGAGAACTTGGAGGCTGTCTTTGGCTGGTGGTGACATGCAAGAGGGTTAGCATCTCAGTGGTCCCTCTAACCCACGTGGTCTTCCGTACCTTGCAATTTGTGACTGTCTCCCTCCTCGCCAGGATTTGGCCAGAGGTTGAAGCCCTTGCTCTTTCGGCCAATTGGTTTCCTGAGTTGGTTTGACTTTTCCTCCACTTGATCTCATGATAAATGCTGCAGCTGTGTGTTTGTATTGTTTTTAATGGATATTGTAAGCCGACTTGAGGACGCTGAAGAGAGAAGAACGGGTTAGAATGCTTGCTTTTTAATAAATCTTTTGAAAAAGTGCATAAATGCATTAATTTCCCCAAAGGAAATTAAGGGGAGGGCAATTAAGGGTGCATTCCTAACCTGCACCGGAACAGGCAGGCCAACAAGCCTGTGCTGTATCCAGCACAGGTGAGGAGTGGGCTTGGGCGCAACCTGGCATAAGGGGATTTCATTCCCCTTAACCCACGTCAAGTGCCAGCCAGCCTGACAGGGCTACTTGGATCAGTGCCCATGATTTGCGGGTGCAAATCCGAGTGGGCTGTGCAAAGTTGATTGGACTGGGATTAGGATCGGCCCATCCCCCTCCTGGTCCTGATCCATCTCCTGAGACCGCCCTGTCCATGGCCTCCACACACCCAGAACCACCTCCATTCTGCCATCCCACTTTCTCCCACCCCCTGTGCCAGCCTGCTCAGGCCAACGAACTACCAACTCTCAGCACAGCTCCGGCGTGTTGAGCCAGAGCACATCTGAGTGCGGGCTTAGCTTGATGGCATGTTCGCAATGCTTGGGAGGTAGCACAAGGGAGTTCTGCTGGCTCAGGGCAGCGTTAGGATTGCACTGTCATTCTTAGACATGTATATTGTATAAGAATGATGTATAGAATTGGACATTGTGTGGAAAGAAGGTTTTCTTCCCTGACAGTACTAGAACCAGTGGATCACAATACTGGCCAGTGGGAGATTTAGAGCAGACAAATGGAGGAGCTTCTTCAGATAGTGTGTCATTAGTCTGTGGAATTCATTGCTGCAAGATCCAGCAGGGCTGTTCTTACATACTTAGACACAAAATGTTGTCATAGCTTTTCACTAATATAGATGGATGCACCTTCATCATTATATTTCTGGTCAATGTCAGGTGCCATCAAAACATGTTTTGACAGATTTAGAGTTAGCACTATACAGTAGTACCGCTTTTCTGTTGATTTTTTTTAAAAAAGTACAAAAACATTTGTGCAATAGTACTACAATGCTATTACACTAATATAGATTTTCTTCACCCCTGCTAACTGGGCAAGAAAGAGGGACTTTTTTCAAATGGTGCTCCTCTGAGCAGGGGGAGAATACTTGTCCCTCTTCACCCCAGCACAGCGTCTTTTCTAATAGCTGTTGCTGGTGGCGTTCTGCATTTTTGTTTAGATTGTGAGACCTTTTGGGACAGGGAGCCATTTATCATCATCATCATCATCATCATCATCATCATCATCATCATCATCTAAACTGCTTTGTGAACTTTGTGTTGAACAGTGGTATATAAATACTGTTTGTTTGATTATTATTTTTTAAAGGAAATGTTTCCTGAGGTTAAAAGGAGTGGTTAAAGGGCAGATGGGGCAGGAGGAAACCACCTTGAGGAAATCTCTCTCTCTCTCTCTCACTCTCTCTCTCATATAAAAAATATATTTATATATATATATATAAGGATGTGTGTGTGTGTGTGTGTGTGTGTGTATACTTCAGCTGATATGTGGTGTCCTGAGGCAATCTACTATGATGTCATTGCTGATGTCACTCTGATTATGACATGCAGAGTATAACCTTTCCAGCACCTGAAGTCTTTAAAGTCTTGAACAGCTGCTGAACAGAAGTCCTGCGGAACGGATCTGGGATGTTGGGATCTGGGAGAGGGATGTTTGGTTGAGATCTGGGTGATGCTCCCCACACCGTTGGAGTCCAGGTTCGGGCCCCCCTCAATGTGGGGGGTGAGAAATGGTGTGAAACAAAATGTCCGCCATGCCCCGCTGGAACGCCTGGAACGATTGGCTGAGCTGATTGGTAATTTGGTAATTTCGTGTGTAATAGAATCTTGGGATAAATAACTACCCGGGCAACTCCGGGTACCAAAACGCTAGTGATGAATAAAGAGTCATTTCAGCAATTGTTTCAACATGGGGAGAAACAGAAGCCACTTTACACAAAGGCTAGATTATTGCTGGTGGAAGGCTGCAGTTCTGGGGTTAAAACACACTTTCATGCTAGTATAGGGAACAAAAACTTCTGTGCTGCAAAGGGGGAGGAGAGAGGAAGGGCATTGCCTTTTATGCCACACCCACTAGTGTGGACAGATCATGCATACAGAAACAACAACAACACTGTGCCTATGGAAATGTGGAAAATCATTTGCTACTCTGGTGTTGAAAAACAATCACTGGGTGGCACTAAGAGCCCTTCATCAGGAAGCCCCCTTTTGCTGAATCCTCACAACCACACTTATATCCCTTGTGGAGTGCAATGTAGGAAGGTGACAACCTGCTCATCTGAATGGGTCATTGCACATTAGACAATACTGGCAGAGCTTTATTTTTTATTTATTTTTATTTTGAAGAATTTATACCCGCCTTTCCCATGCCGAAGCAAATGCCCAAGGTTGCTTATATGAGCAGGCTAGTCTAAACCACCATATTTTCAATGGGTTTTTTTTTTTTTTTTTTTACAAATATACAGTATTCTTGTGATCCACCAAACCTCAGTTCCAGATGTCGCCTTCACAGTGTGGTTCTCTTCTTTAGCTTCGTGCCATCAAGCCTCAGCAGGCAATCACAAGTCAAGCCTGGACAGGTCCTCAAGGTCGTATTCCCTTCTTTGCCGGCTGGCCTCCTCACATACTCCACCGCAGCTCTCCCTTGTGGTGAGGCATCCGTCTCTCATCCAAAAGCGAACTGCAGATTTTCCTGTTTAGCTTCAGGCCGTGCCAGCAGCTCAACCATCAGTCCATATCTCCTGCCCTTTAAGGGGATATCCAGACTTTGAACAAATGTGGCTGATGCCACAGCAAGTAGACTTCACTCCCCATCCAAAGTGTGAATGAGCATAGATGCATTGTAGATGCATGACAGGATATGTCTGTGATGGGATGCAGAGCCGGCCCTCCTATGTGCAGTGTGCACTCTGCTCCTCTGCCACTGTTGGACATCTGAAGAGGGCTACATAACATGTTGCAGTACTGAACAAAGTACATGAATGAATGGATCAGCATTATTAAAGGGTCTTGACGAATTCCTTGGTCACTTCTACTGCTGACTGCTGCTCAATAAAACGTAGGGTTATTGCCAAACAAAGAAATCTAAAAGTTGTGTTTCTATTCATACTTATCTTGAAGTTGATCCCACTGAACTGAAGGTGGGTTACTTTTGAGCAGACATGCCTAAGATTGTACTCAAAATTGTTTCAATTAAATTGTAATAAAATTCACATCAAAACTATAGTTTTGGAGCAAAAAAAAAAAAGCATATTGTCTTTGTTTTTAGCTTATGCACACAGGCATCACGTATGAAGGCAGGGGGAATTCCTCTCCAGTTGACCCTGCGCTAGCCAGGATATGCTGTTCTGATTGGGTCTGAAAGCACGGTGCAGAAACCTGTACTTTTTCAATGAGTTTTATGGACCTTTTTTCATAATGCTGTAAAAATGACACTCTGTAGGACAAGCAGGGCTCTAATGAAACAATGTTCTAGGAAGTACTGTATTACTGTATTTTGTGTCTATGGGAATCTTTTCGACTTGAATTAATTTTTAAATTATTTTTCAAGATCTCCTCCAGTTGATACTATCAGAAGAATAAAAAGCGGTACCTTATCTTTGGGTGTTTTAGTAAGGAAGCAGAGGCGGATCCCTCCTTTCCCTTGCTGCTGTAGCCAGTAAGCAACACCAAGATGTTGCTGTTCCCTGTGAGGATTGGCTAAAACGGTGCAGGAGAGGAGTGATTTCCACTGCAAGGTAAGGCTTCTTGCAAAACTTAGAGCTTTGCCCTCCCTTAGATCTGCCTCTCTAAGGAAGCCTAATATCTCAGATTTGCTTAACCTTGTATAGACTGAGCTCAGCTTTCCTTATTTTGGGGTGCTTGTGTTTTATAACACTAAAAAATTAACCACATTATTGTATTGAAAGTGCCCAGTAAAAACCCTTTAATTTTTATTGCACTGTCTTTCATTACAGCATGCGTTTTATTTATTTAATCGTAAAAACTGTGGTTCAGCAGCTATTTTTGCTGCAGTGGGAGCCACAAGCCATTAAATGAATCCAGGACTGATCTGAGAACAGGTACTTAGAAACGTATTAGGAGGATATGCATCTCCCAACATTTATAACATCAGACAGTTATGTCGATTCAGGGCCCAATCCTACGCTGGAGCAGTGGCAATGGCTGGAGTGCTGCCCCAACAATCATTGTCGTATGAGCGCCGTAAACACCAGGAAGATGAATCGAGGGAGTGCCGAGTGGAGAGTGAGTCTGCCAACTGGAGAGGTGGCTTACCTTGGAGGGGGAAGGGTGGGGGAAAGGGACGAAAGAGGTGGGACTGGGTGGAAGGAGGACAGTTCAAGGGGAGGATCAAGCCCTGGAGAGGTGTGGAGATGGTGGCAGTCTGCCACCAAATCCTATGCCCCCTTCTGCGCCTGGAAGCATAACATGGGCCTCCTCGGTTCTGTGCCCACTGCAAAGTGAGAAGACCCCGCCAGAGGAGCTCGACACAGGACAAGGGCACAAATGTTCCCTTACCTTGAGGAGAATCCAGCGGCTGCTCCGGCCCTGCAGGATGCAGTGGCCTTTTTGGTGCCACTGTACCTTGTGGCACTGCCAGGGCATAGGATTGAGCTGACCGTATATTCTCTGTCTCCCCTACCCCTTTCTTCTTCAATTTGAAATTTTGCAGAAAATAGGAGAAGCATCAAAGCAAAAAAAGATGAACTCCACCACTGTAGATTACCAGCAATTCAATGTATAAACCTTTATTGGCATTAAAAAACAAGAAAAAGAAAAGTGTACAATTTTTCCGCGGGGGCAGGGAAGACGGCGAAATGGAGCGGTAAGCTACGGGCAAGCTGCCACTCACCGGTTCCTCCCGCCCAGCGTACCGGCTGAATGCCACCGCTGCATAAAATGGAACAATTTTTGGATAAGTACGGTGAAGAATTAGGAGAGGCTGAATTTAAAAGAAGGGGAGGACAAGAATTGGTAGATTTAGAGCAAGAAGAACAGGTGACACAGAGAGAACAGAGGAAAGTGAAGAAGAAAAGGAGGAGCAAGAAATTGAAAGCAGAGAAGCAGCAACGCAAGAAGACACTTCAGACACAGAGATGTTAGGAGCAGCAAGTCCAAAAGAGCCAAAACTAGACAAAGAGACAATTAGAAGAGAAAGTAAGAAATAAAAATACAAATTAAGACAAAAATAACAAAGATAGCGAACAAACAAATTAAAGCAATATCGTTGAACATCAATGGATTGAACTCCCCCAACAAAAGAAAAAAGACTTTCAACCAATTAAAAAAGATGAATCTTGATATATTCTGTATGCAAGAAGTTCATATTAAACAAAGATCAGAGGAAATTTTTGGAGAATAATAAATTAGGAACTTTATTTACTGACCTGGACTCTAATAGAAAAAAGAAAGGAGTGGCTACATATATCAGAGCAAGTCTTCAACCAGAATTTAAATGGAGTCTAGGAGATGGAAGAACAGTTGCAGTACATATTCAAAATGAAGAAAGGAAACTCTTAATTTTAAACATATACGCTCCTAATGAAAATCAAGAAAAGTTCTTTAAATCGATCCACCAAAAATTAATTGACTTTAATCAGATGGAGATGGTTATTTTGGGGGATTTCAATGCGGTTTTTGGTAAGGCCTTAGATAGAAGAACAGAGAGAGGAGGAACTTTACCGAAAGCCTTTTTAGAATTGAGTGAAGAATTTAATCTCATAGACACCTGGAGGACACGAAATCCAAAGAAAAGAGAATTCACCTTCTATTCGGCAAAACATAACGCATGGTCAAGAATTGATATGTGCTGGATTTCGGCGCTATGGACAGATAGACAGTTTGAATCAGAGATTTTGCCAAATATATTTGCAGATCATAATCCAGTTTTATTAACCATAAACAAATAAGAAGATGGAAATGGCGTTTGAACTCTTCACAGTTTAATGACCAAGACTTTATTGATTATGCAAAAACGGAAATGGAATGGTTCTTTAAGATTAATACTCAACTAGAAATAAAAAGACAAATTGTTTGGGATGCAAGTAAAGCTTACTTCAGAGGACTGTCTATAAGAGAAGCGAGGAAAACGAAGAATAATTCAACAGAAAAGAATGACAGAGCTCTGTCAAAAGCTGAAAAAAGAAGAAAAAAGCTCCCAAGAAAACCTGATGAATGCTAAAATTAGACAAAGAATTAAAAAATTACAGCATGAGATCAATATTATTCAAACAGAGGAAATGGAGAGAAATATTAAATTGATTAAACAGGACTTTTTTGAAAATGCAAATAAAACAGGAAGATGGTTAGCTTACAAAATTAAAAAAAGAAAAACAGAAAAATATAATCAGGAATTTAAAAGATGAGACTGCTCAAGAAGTAACTCATATGGAAGATATTAAAAAAATCACAGAACAATTTTATAAACAACTATATTGGAGGAAACAGATTGATGAACAAAAACAAGAAGAATTTATCTCTAAGACTAATAATTAAAATTGACAGAGGAACAGAAAATGATGATGGATGCACAAATCTCACTGAGTGAAATTAAAGAAGCAATAACAAAACAGAACTCAACTAAATCTCCAGGTCCAGATGGCTTATCAGCGGTTTATTATAAGACTTTACAAGAAATATTGATCAATCCGCTGAAAGACTTGATTGAAGATATTTGGACCACAGGCTTTTTGCCCGATACATGGGGTGAAGCGACAATAACATTGATACATAAGACACAGACAGAAAGCAACGACATTAAAAACTATAGACCTCTTCTTAATGTATACTATAAAATCTTTGCATCAATTTTGAAATGAAAAAAATTGGATAGAATGAAAAAAATCCTAAACATTTTGATACATCAAGATCAAGCAGGTTTTCTGCCAAGGAGACAACTAAGGAAAAATCTGAGAACAATCATCAATGTTCTAGAATATAATGAAAGACATTCGACAAAGAAATTGGGCCTAGTGTTTTTAGATGCACAGAAAGCATTGGATAATGTCAATTGGAATTTTATGCTTAAGCAATTGAAGACGATTGGCTTCGGGCAACACTTTCTAACAGCAGTAAGTGGAATCTACTCTAAACAATCGGCAAGAGCTAAATTGAATGGTGATTTAACTAAAGAGATACAGATCCAACAAGGAACAAGACAAGGCTGCCCATTATCACCTTTACTATTTATATTATCTTTGGAAATGCTTAATATGAAAATTAGAGAAGACACAAGAATAAAGGGACTGAAAATACAAGGGGAATAATTTAAATTACAGGCATATGCTGATGATCTAGTCTTTATCTTGGAAGACCCAAATGAATCATTAGGATATTTAATGGATGATTTGATAGAATATGGAGAAGTAGCAGGTATGAAAAGCAATGATCAAAAAACAAAATTATTATTGAAAAATGTGAAAGAATCTGATATACAGGAACAGAGAAAATGGAATCTTTAAGTGACAAATTAAGTAAAATATCTGGGCATAACAATAACTAACAGGAATAGTATGTTAATGGGAGAAAATTATTATAAGTTATTAAAAGAAATACAAAAAGATTGTGAAAATTGGAAGAAATTACAACTCTTATTGATGGGAAGAATTGCTGCAGTAAAGATGAATATTTTACCGAAATTACTATTTTTATTCCAGATGATTCCAATAATTTTAAAGAAATTTTTTTTTCATGAAATAGATAAAATAATATCGAAATTCGTCTGGCAAGGAAAGAAGCCGAGAATACGATTAAAATTATTGCAGAAGGCAAAAGAAAGAGCTGGATTTGGACTTCCAGATTGGTTCCTGTATTATCAAGCAGCAGCATTAAATTGGATTAGAGAGTGGGCTCAACCAACAGATAGGAGAACCATTAAACTAGAAACTTATGATTTACAAATTGGTTTACATGCGTTTTTAATATACGATAAAGCAAAATTTCATAGCAATTTTAAACAACATTGTTTAAGAAGAGCTCTCCTATGGATATGGGAGCAAGTAAGATACAAGATATTTACAAAAATCCCAAACTGGATTAGACCTTTAGAGATAGGTTCAAAACTAGAATGGTTTAGAGATGATCAAAATAGAAAATATGCTGAAATACTAGATAAAGATAACAATCTATTAACTAAGGAACAACTAGAAGAAGAAAAATATTCATCTGGATTGGTGGACAGAAACTCAAATAAGATCAAGATTGAAATAAGATTGAAAAATAGGAATATATCAAGACAGTATGGAATTTGACAGACACTTTTTAGAAGAAAAAGAAAAATATATAAAAGGAATATATACATTTCTTTTAAGAATGAGAATGGAAGATGAAACGGTAAAAGAGGCAATGGTTAAATGGGCAAAAAATTTAGGTCATGACATATTGTTGGACGATTGGGAGAAAGTATGGAAAACAAATATTAAAATCACCAAAGCCACATCTTTTAGGGAAAATATATATAAGGTGTTTTATAGGTGTTTTATAGGTGGCGTATGACTCCTCAAATAATTTCAAAAATGTATAAGAATACTTCTAATAAATGTTGGAAATGTGGAGTAGCAGAGGGAGGTTATTATCATATATGGTGGACTTGTCCTAAAGCTAAGAAGTTTTGGCAAAGAATACAAGAAATGTTACAAGAAATACTAAATTATAAAATCCCATTTAAACCAGAAATATTTTTATTAAATATTTTAACAGAAATACAAGATGCAAATAAGAAACATATCATTATTCATGTTACAACAGCGGCTAGATTATTATTTGCGCAAAAATGGAAAGACAAAGAAACCCCAAACTTGGAACAAATAATAGAGGAAATTTATGAAGTGGCGGAGATGGACATTTTAACTGAGAGACTAAAAGAGGGCAAGATAAATAAGATTAGACAGTATTGGAAATTGTTCTATGATTGGATAGTTATGCAATGTTGAACTACAATGTAATAAAATACAAATATTGAATTACAATAGTGTTAGATATTAAGATATTTTACATTTTACAAGTATAGGCAGATATACAACATGGAATGTAATAACATTAAGAAGATTATGGATACAGTGATTATGAAATAGAATAGAAATAGCATTTTTAATTTGATTGACAATATGTTTAAGATAATAGTAAGAAGAGTTGAACAATGCAATCAATTACCAAGAGAAGTGATAGATTCTCCCTTGCTGGAGGTCTTCAAGCAGAGGCTTGAAGAGTGAATTTCCTGCTTCTGGCAGAGGGTAGAAGACAGCCTGAAAGCCCCTTCCAATTGCATGATTCTATGGCATTGCTGCTAATTTTTGATTACTAATTGATGTCCACCTTGTGCTCCTTGCCCATGAGTGCATTTTGTTGCTCTGAAACGACACTTGCTCCCACAATTAAAAATTTGTCCTTTTTTCTAAAATTGAAATACAGTCAAATAACTCAAGCAAAGATGCAAATAAAAAATGCAGGGGGGAAAAATTATAGCCCAATCCTATCTACTGCTTCCCCATTGATACAGTGGTGCCAAAATGCTGCATCCTATGGTGGAGGGACAGTCCTGGAGTCTCCTTTGGGTAACATTTATTTCCTTACCCTGGGGTAAGCCTTGTGGCGTAGGAGGATCTACTCGGACCTGTGACATCTAAATAGCTGGCCAGCTATTTAGATGCCACAGGTGGACCTTGATTGCAGAATCAGGTCCAAGAAAAGGGTAAGGATATCGGCACTGATCCCACCCTCTCCTGGGTTTGAGTTGCCTGCCCCCTTCCCACCCTCCCTTGAGTTATTGAGTTTTTCCTTTGCAAGGCTGTTGATGCTTTTCTAGTTTGGATTGTATAGTCTGACTTTTTTTTTTTACCATTGTTGTTTTAGACTTGATTTATTTATTCTGTGTTTATTATGGATTGTTTTACAGCGCAATCCTAGCGTGCCCGTCATGTCAGTGCTACGTCTTAGCATCGGTGCAGGGGCACTGATTGGCACCCCTGTGTCGGCGCTTGAGCAACAGGACCGGCACTGCAACCATAAGGCCACTTCCTAAGCCCAATTGGGAGTCCACGCGGCCCCAATTCGGCCGCACAGTTTCCTTGCATCTGTGCCTGCTATTTAGCAGGCGCAGATCCGAGGAATGCATAGGGGAGGTTGGCGCCTCCCCTACGGTAAGGGAGCACACGTTCCCTTGCCGTGGGGCGGCTCCAGCCTCTCCTGAGCAGCACAGGATGCTGCACTGTCCTGTCAGCCTCGCCGGTCTGACGCTGCTCAGGATTGCACTCTTAATTTTGTAAGCTGCTTGGAGCTTCTCTGTTTGGGTAGGAAAGGTAGGATGCAAATATTGTCAAATTAAAATAGGTAAGCCTAAGCAAAGCACATTCAGTGTGAGGCAGAGCTGGCGTAATAGCAAAAAACTGCTTTCAAAAAACTGCTGATTAAAGACATCTACTGGGAAGGTTGTGAAATTCCGGGATTAATTTAAACTGGTGTTATGGGAAGATACATAAAATTTGCTCTTGAGGAAAACTGTTCTCAAAACAACCATTAATTGCTGTTGTCAAGTGTTAGTCGCTCTGTGGCTTTGCCTCTCTTTTTTTCATGAGCTGTGTAACAAAAGAATTACCACCTTTTCCTGAGATGTTCCTACTGGAGGAGAATTCAAGGTGGAACTGAGAAGGCCCAGTCTACCTATTTATTTTACAGGGTGGGCTTAGCCTATTTGGCTCATAGGAACCATTCTTTTACTGAATCGACTTTTTGTCCATCTAGGTCAGTATTGAAACACAGCCTGGTTTCAGCTCTCCAAGAAGTCAGATGGGAATTGGTCTTCACCCAACCTGGAGATGTCAAGGATAGAACATGGAGGTTTTTGCATTATTCCCAAGGCCTTATTCCCAAGATAATAAGGCCTTATTCCCAAGATAATAAGGCTTAACCTTATGTTAACAGAAAACAATAGCCATACACTGGTTCCCCAAGTTACAGACATCTGTGTTGGCACAGGTGTAGTCTGTCCACTGTGGTGCCTCAGTGAAGATTCAATTGCATTGAACTAGCAAGAGCTGACTACTTTAACTTCAATACATTCCAACTTCCCAACAAATCTCTGGAATAGAACTGGTGTGCAACCAGTGGTGTCATTCAAATGATTTAGGAACAGGAACTCACTTTTGATTGGCACTTGTCGGGAACCCGGAATCAGCCACAGAGCCCGTTAGGATCCGGAACGCCCGTTCTGGTCCGTTCCCCCTGAATGACATCACTGTGTGCAACTTGGGGTGCAACAATCCTAGGCACATCTACTTAGGCACATAATCCTATGCACACTTTCCTGAAGTCCCACTGTGCCCAAAAGGACTTAGTGCACAATGGGACTTCAGGAAAGTGTGCATAGGATTGCAGCCTGAGGGTGCCAACCAAAAGGCCACTTAGGCTGGCACATTGTCCCCTGCGCTGGCCTAGGAGTGTCACAAATATGCTGTAAGGTACGGCTCTGCCATTCCAGAAGGCAGATGGGCCCACACAGGCCATAGCACTGGACTGCAGAGGCCAAATCTGGTGGGGCCAGAGCTGGCCAGGTTTGGCTAGTGTGGGGAGTTGAGGAGGGTGGGGAAAGGGCAGGAGGGAGAGGTTTTGGGGTGAGGGGAGGTTGAAGAGAGGGGGGCCAATGGGGGGGCCACCGAAGGAGGGAATTAGAACTGGCCTAGGCAGTATTAAGAGTGTGAGTGACTTTCATTCCAATTTCATTCCAATATTATTAAACTGGTGTTGGTGGCTGTATTATAAGCGAAATCTTAGGCATGTCTGCTCAGAAGTAAGACTCATTTACTTAGTAGAAGGCATGTTTGCATCAAATCAATCAATCAATCAATCAATCAATCACTAGTATTTATATACCGCTTTTCAACATGAAGTTCACAAAGCGGTTTACAGGCAAATAATAACATTAAAGTTAAATGGCTCCCTGTCCCAAAAGGGCTCACAATCTAAAAGAATGGAGAACACCACCAGCAACAGCCACGAGAAAGACACTGTGCTGGGGTGAAAAGGGACAATTGCTCTCCCCCTGCTAAATATAAGAGGACACCACTCGGAAAAGTGCCTCTTGCCCACTTTTTTCACAAATTCCACAAATTGCAGCCTTATTGTGTTTTTATGTGGTTTCTCCTTTTATTGCGATTTTTCTGCAGTTGCACAGGGCAGGAAATGTAGTTCAGTGGTAGAATCCATACTTTGCATGTATAAAATTATGCGTACTGCAGGGTCAATTCCCAACCATCTCCAGGCTGGGTAGAGGAAAAAGAATCTTCTCTGAAACTACTGAGAGCCAGAGTAGATGACCGTGAGCCAGATGATAAATGGTGGTTTTGCCTGCTCATCAGGAGCATCCACAACTCAGTAAAAAAAAAAAAAAGCAAAACATCTGTTTGGCATGCAGATGATTCTAGGTTCAATTCCTGGCATCTCCATGCAAGGGGTGGAAAAGCCCAGCATCTGATATCCAGGAGATCTGCTGCCAGTCTCTAATGGCACTGCAGAGACAGAGGATCCAGGAGCCTGACTCAGTGGGATGCAGCTTCTTATGTACTGCTGTGGCGTTGTTTTTATGTGATTGTGTTATTTACTGCAAAACAATTGTATCACATCTATCCAGTAGTGTGGCTATAGGGGGAGGCACAGTATGCATTGCAGGTGCCACAACCAGAGGCGTTTCTACAGGGAGGGCAAAGCTCTAAGTGTTGCAAGAAGCCTTACCCTGTCATGTAAATCCCTCCCCTCCCTTGCTGCTGTAGCCAGTAAGCAACACCAAGATGTTGCTTTTCCCTGTGAGGATTGGCTAAAACGGTGCAGGAGAGCAGCGATTTCCACTGCAAGGTGAGGCTTCTTGCAAGACTTAGAGCTTTGCCCTCCCTGTAGAAACGCCACTGGCCACAACACACCATGTTTCTAGTCCCTTGCACTTGCCATCAGAACCATTCTGGGCAGTGATGTTAATTTTCCAATGGCAAGTGGGAGGGGCCAGTTATGCAGTGTGTTGCAATCCCTGCAATACGTACCGCACCCCCCTTCGTTATGCTGCTGTATCTGTCTGTGTTCTGGGGAAGATTTATATACAAAATGTTGTGCTTCCTTAATCCAGGTGCATTTGCCACTCCTTTCTCTTAATTGCCCTCTAAATTGTCGTCCATTAATCCAGTTAGAGAGAGAGAAAGAACTGCAGCCATCATGAAAGTGACTGGCACAATGTCTTTTTTTTTTTTTTTCTGCTCTGAAATGGATCAGCTGAGTGGCTGCTGCTGAAGTTGCCAACAATGAAAAGGGGGAAATAATTGGATTTTGTAATTGACAGATATCAAAGGTAACTGAACACAGTTTAGGAAGCATGAAAAATGTATGGGATACAGTGATCAAAACAACTGCTTCTCTCAAACTGACGGCTTTCTTGATGCCACCAAGGAAACCTTGGTGAACATTTTAGTGACGTATTGCATAAGAGAAATTAAACTAGAGAGGTACAATTATACTTTCATGTGGTTCAGACACTTATTTGTTGAGTACTCAGGGCCAGATTAACCTGGAAGTTCCTGATAATTAAAATATTTCTACCCCGCCTTTCCTATGCTAAAGCAAATGCCCACAGCCGCTTACCGTCATCACAGAACATTTATTAATCTAATAGAAAAGACAACATAGAAATATGAAAACTTTATATTTATTGGAAAAGATACAATAAAAAACCCATTCAATAAATATCTTCCACTAGGGTCGGCAAGCCTATACACACTTAGCTTGGAGTAAGTCCCATTGAATTCAGTGGGCCTTGCTTCTGAGTAGATATGCATAGGATTGCACTGTGGTCTCATCTGCATTATGCAAGACTTTCTCAGCGCAACCCTAACCTGAGCTGGAACAGGCAGGCAGGC
Source organism: Lerista edwardsae (assembly GCA_029204185.1). Taxonomy (NCBI): domain Eukaryota; kingdom Metazoa; phylum Chordata; class Lepidosauria; order Squamata; family Scincidae; genus Lerista; species Lerista edwardsae. Next base: position 12,871,729 of record JAJKFI010000011.1, on the reverse strand, counting down.
AGGCTGGCCTGCGCTGTATCCAACGCAGGTTAGGAGCAGGCTGGCACCTCCACAGGGCAAGGGCACGTTTGTCCCCTTACTCTGGGGTAGGTGCCAGCTGCCCCGATGGGCCTGCTCAGATCTGTGCTTGCTGTTTAGCAGGCGCAAGTCTGAGCATGCCATAGAGGCCCAGATTGGGGCCACGCAACCTGGGGATGGGGCTTTGGATGTGGCCTAATGGCGGCATCCAAACCCACCCCCTCCCCAGCCTGCCCCGCAAACTGGACCACCCTCCCCTATCCCCTTCTGCCTCCGCCCATCTTCCCTCTACCCAGAAAAGCCTGGGAGAACTTGGCTGGTGCAAGGGTGGCTTACTGGCGGCTCATTCGAGCACAACTGTGTTGACGTAGCTGCCTACACCAACATAGTGCATCTTGTGCTGGCCAAAAGTGCCTTATGGCACTTTTACAACAGCACTTGGCTGACGGAGACCACATGCATTGGCCTAGCAGGTGCCTTGGGCTGTGCCCTCATTGTCTTTATTATGTTTTCTCCCTGTGCTTAGATGCCTCTCATAATGCAAGGTCCTTAGTTGTGCCTTGCTTAGCCTCATGCAGACATCCGGCCCTGTCAACACTCCCGTTTGTGTGGCGGGAGAAGAAGTGGGTGGAAGGAATGGGCCGTAACTCAGTAACAGAGTCCGCATTATGCTTGCAGTGGGTCTCATGCTCAATCTTTGATGTGTCAATGCAAGGCTGGGCAAAAGCCTTACCTGAAGCTTGGAGAGTTGCTGCCTGTTGGGGGTAGGCTATACTGAGCAGAGTCAGATCTAAGGGAGGGCAAAGCTCTAAGTTTTGCAAGAAGCCTCACCTTGCAGTGGAAATCGCTGCTCTCCTGCACCATTTTAGCCAATCCTCACAGGGAAAAGCAACATCTTGGCATTGCTTACTGGCTACAGCAGCAAGGGAGAGGCAGGATTTACATGACAGGGTAAGGCTTCTTGCAACACTTAGAGCTTTGCCCTCCCTGTAGATCTGCCTCTGATACTGAGACAGGCAGATCATGGTGTGACTCAGTATAAAGCAAATCATTTGTGAACATAGGAAGCTAATTAAGATGGGACAATAGGGACACCTATGCAGCATGAGTTCTTTCTCTTCCCCCCTCGCCTGCAATAATACAGGACTCAAGGTAATCTACCTGTGAAAGTGGCTGTCAGAGGTCTGTGCACCATTTGCACATTATTTGCACATATGAGCAGGTGCGCAGTCTGGGCTTCCTTGACTCTCAGCTGTCTCTGGAGAACCAGGTAGCAGCTATGGCTAGGAGTGCATTTGCCCAGCTTCGATTGGTGCACCGACTATACTTGAGCCATTCTGACCTGGCCATGCGTCAGTGATTTCAAGATGGAGAATTGGGTCTAGCTTCATTCTTGTTCATGCTCAGTGTTCCCATTAATGTTTAATGCTGCTGCTGGTTGTTTTTTTTTTTTTTTAAGTGTTTTACTTATAGTGGTTACATTGTATTTTGTTGTTCTCTGTAAGCTGCCTTGGGCATTTGCTTCAGCATGGGAAAGGCAGAGTATGAATTCTTCAAATAAATAAATTATTCTGGGCATGTGCTGGAGGACTGAAGGCTCCTGCTCGTCCACAAATAACCCTTTGATGTTGGACCATTGGGTCCAAACAGGGCTTGGATATCCTTGGCCACTAAACCTACACAGAAGACCAATTGTCTCAAGGCTTCTGCTTTTGTTGGCATCCCTGGTCCTCTTCTTTTGGCCCTTTCTGTGTGTCATGTTGCTGCTAAGCGTGAGCCAGTCATGAAGAGATTTCCTGCTAAGCTGCAGGGCCGCAGAGCTCGGAGCTGAGCTCTGTGCAGGTTGGAGCTCGGCAACCTGGAGGTTCAGCAATGACACTGCTGAGCTTCTAGAGGTGGTGGTAGGCCACCATGGTGACGTCATGTACAAGGAACATAGGTCATGAAGCGGTTAGAGTTGGACCAAAAGACACAGGTTCAGATCTCTGCTCGGTCATGAAACTTACTGGGTGACCCAGACGACCTTTGATAGAGTAGCAGAAGCCCTCTCTAAGCTGAGTAGAAGTACTTGGCTAGATTCAGCCTCATGATAATTGTATGTCTGAAGGCTGTGTATTTGTGATGTATTTATTTATTTAAGATGTCGACTCCCTGTTGGGAACAATGGGCTGCTGTACTGGTCTAAGACCGTAATAAAATTATTCAATTCAATTCAATTCAATGGGTGACCCAGGGTCAGCACGTCCATGAGGTCACCTCAAATAGCAGACTTGGTAGGAGGGGTGTGCCTGTCTCTATCCACTTACTTGCCTCCAGTGCCCCACCTTCGCCTTCCACTACCTGGATTGGAAAAGAAAGAGGGAGCAGAGAGGAAGGGGAAATGTGGAGGAGGAAAAAATGCTGAGCTACAGCTTTGGATAGTGGGAGGATCAGAGGCGGGATTATTATTACTTTAGCAAGCTGTGTCAGGCACCTGGGGGTCTTGGGCTTGAGCTTCCCTGCATAAAGAGTTCCACCTGCACCTATGTGAGCATACCTTTGCCCTCAAAGACACCACGCTATCTGGCCTGCCACCTATGAAAACTGCATTGGCTGGAACCAAGCACAGGGACTTTTCTGTAATGACACCACAACATTCATCAACACCGACCCCAATTGCCCTTAGGTCAGCTCCCTGAACATTTTAATTCCGTTTGACTTTTCAGTTATTTTAATTTGTTCTGTGCTGGCTTTAGCTAGTCCTGATGGGCAGCCCAATCCTAAATAAGGCTGATATAGCAAGGCCGACATAGCAGGGCTGTATACTAAGGCCAATTAGGAGGCAGCAGCAGCAAAGTGCAGGACAAGGGGAGGTTTTCCCCTTGCACCCGGGTAAGCCCCAGCCTGCCCTATGGGGCTGCTTGGATCTGCGCCTGCTGTTTTGCAGGCACAGGTCAGCATATGCAGGAGCAGCCCGAATCGGGGCCGCCCTGGCTGGGGATGGGCTTTAGGATTTGGCACTATGGCCATCCTGCGTCACAACCAGCGTTGTCATCCGCAAATGAACTCCCGGAACGCTGGGAGGGACGTGGGCGGGACTTTCGCGTGATTGGCAGCCCGCCCGTTTCGTTCTGCGGCTGCCCTGGCCTCGAGGGGGGGCTGCCCCCGGTCGGTGCGGCCCCCTGCTGCTTGCCCAGGCACCTGGCGCGCCCCCCATCTGTCTCCCCCGGCGAGCAGGCACCCCTCGAGGCCAGGGCAGCCGCGGAACGAAACGGGCAGGCAGCCAATCACGGCGAAGCCCCGCGCAAGTCCCTCCCAGCGTTCCGGGAGTTCATTTGCGGATGACGACGCTGGTCACAACCCCTGTCGCTGCCCTCTGCTCCTCCCAGTTACGCCCCTGGCACACCTCTGGGACACCCTCGGTGAGGCCCTGCACTGACCAAGCGCCACCGATGCTCGACCAGCACAAGGCCAGTGCTGCTGATGGTCACGTCGGTGCCTGAGCGACAGTGGTGGACTGGCACAAGAGGATAGCGCTGGCACAATGCCGGTATAGGATTGCACTCTAAATACTATACTGCTGCTGTTCTTGTGTTATTACTGAACTGGGGTGCGTGAATGTGAAAAATCTAAAACGTCTGAGCTGAGTTCAGTTAAAAAAAGAAAGAAAATGAACTGACAACTGTAACTTTCATCGATCAAGTCACCTCTGATATATTGGGTGATTCCAAACTATTCAGATCAAAGGGATGTTTAAAATGTACTTCTAATGGGGAGGAAATGGAAAACAGCTGGCTGAATCATGTTTTTGTCCTTACGTATAGATTATATTCTCCCTCCCCGCTAAATTTAAACCCACTGGGGGCTAATAAGAAAAATAAAGACATAAGACACCATCAAATCAACACACCATAAAATGCTTCTATCAGATTAGCATGTCTAAAATAACCGTACGCCTGCCAGAATCCCAATTAACTGAATAATAACATTTTATGGCACTTGCAAAATCTTGTTGAGTTCAATTTTCATCTGGATTACACCCCAACATGGAAAGCCGTTTTACCTGTTTATATTTCCATGACCTAAGGAAGCTGTTTCCAACTGATCCAGATGACTGGGGGCCCAATCCTATCCAACACAAGCCATGCCAGTGGGGTGTGGGCTGCATCCTGTGGTGGGGCAGCAGAGTATGGAAACATACTGTGTAATTTCCTTACCTCAGGGCTGAATTGTGGCTGCATTGGTGCTGGAAAATTGGATAGGGTTGGTCCCTTAGGCACCCTGCTCAGTACTGTCAGGCTCTTACTGAGAAGGTTTCAGGCTAGGGCCCTTCCTAGCCCTACCTATAGACGCTACAAAGGACTGAACTGGGGCCTTCTGCACATGAACTGTGTGCTTTACAACAGTGCCACACACCTCTACCTAAAACAGTTGGGTTTCCTATGTTATTTTATTTATTTATTTATTTGATTTTTACCCCGCCTTTTTGCCTGGAGGCACTCAAGGCGGCATTACAATATAAAAAGATACAATATAAAATTAACATTAAAAAGCAATTAAAAACAATGTTAAAAACAATATAATCAACAAAATTAAAAACAGATACAATTTAAAAAACAACATGCCCAGTGGATCATAAAATCAACTATAAAAATACACAAACCAGCCAGCCAGCCAGCCAGCCTGTCAACAGTTAAAAGCTTTATGGAATAAAAAGGTTTTCAGCTCCCGCCGAAATGTAAACAAAGAGGGAGCAGTTCTTAATTCTAAGGGGAGGGTGTTCCAGAGTTGGGGGGCCACCACCGAGAAGGCCCTCTTCCTGGCCGCCGCCCCTCTCACTTCTACTGGTGGCGGCACAGTCAGAAGGGCCCCCCCAGATGATCTAAGAGTACGGGTTGGATTGTATGGAAGGAGGCGGTCCCTCTAATACCCCTGTTATAATTTCCCATTTACTCAGAGCACAATCCTATACCGGCGTTGTGCCAGCGCTGCACTCTTGCACTGATCCAGTGGTGTTGCAAAACGTGCAGTTAAGCGCATCTGCGCCAGTGAGTCGGGTGCTGGACCGGCGTAAGCAGCAGCACCGGGGCTTGAGCTCAGCTGTGCCTGTTAGCTGCGCCAGTTGTGCACCAGTTGAGCACCGGCAGCACTCACACAGGGCGTTCCAGGGACGTGCCGGGGGTTGTAATGGGGCGGCGCAGTGGGTGGTGATGGGGGTAGCAACGGACGATGACCCCTGCGCCAATCCTAAGCCCCATCCCTAGCTGAGGTGGCCCTGAATTGGGCCGCTGCTGCGCACATGTGCCTGCGCCTGCAAATCTGCAGGCACAGATCCGAGCAGCCCCATAGGGCTGGCTGGGGCTTACCCAGGTGCAAGGGGCTAACCTCCCCTTGCCTTGCACTTTGCTGCTGCCTCCTCCTCCTGGGCTTGCTGTGCTGGCCTTGCTATGCCAGTGCTGCTTAGGATTGGGCTGTCCATCACTTTTTACAGTTCAGCACTTGGGGGCAGTTCCACTGGGACAGTATATGTGCAGCTTTTTCCAACTGAACACAAAAAAGATGCACTGCCAAATGTTGTAATGGGGGACTGCAAATATTTGTTGTTTATGGACTGGAAATGGACTGGAACTGCTCTCTTTATCTAGACACTGGGATCAATGATCTCTTGACTGCTACCAAGATTTTGGGCTGGCAAGGAAAATAGCTGCTCTCAACGTAGTTCGTGCCAGATCTAAGCTGACCGAGGTTCGTGGCGCAGCTGGCAGGCCAAGAAGCGGCATCTCAACCCATTTCATGCGACTTCCCAAAAGACTGGTGAGGATAAGAACTGTTCCTCCGTTGTGTTCCTTCATTGTCCCTCTGATTTTGCTCTACTTTGCATATCACTCCGAAATTGGGGTTTAAACAGGATAACTTCAAAAATATTCAGCTCTTCCCTCTCCCTGTTCATGGTACACTGCTTGTGAAAACCCAGTGTTGGATTCAGCATAAGCTCCCCCTTGTCAGTGGTGCCAAGTCCATTTGGCACCTGTGGCTCATAAACTTTTGGCACCCTCATGACAAATTTTTCAGTAATAATCATGACATGAAATGAATCATAATAATGGCCAGAGAAGAAATACAGACAATGAACATTTTCTTTGTTGAACTCTATATATTTATATATATCTTTGTAACATTGTACTAGGTGGGGCGTGGTGGCGCTGCAGGTTAAACCACTGAGCTGAGCTTGTTGACCGGAAGGTTGGCAGTTCGAGACCACGCGACTGAGTGAGCTCCCGTTGCTTGTCCCAGTTCCTGCCAACCTAGCAGTTTGAAAGCACCTAAAAATGCAAGTAGATAAATAGGGACCACTTTGGTGGGAAGGGAAGGGTGTTCCATGCGCTACGGCATATAATCATGCCGGCCACATGACCACGGAAGCTTGTCCTCGGACAAAACTTCGGCTCTACAGGCTTTGAAACAGAGATGAGCACTGCCCCCTACGGTCGGTCACGACTAGACCATTCGGTCGTGGGGAAACCTTTACCTTTACGTTTAACATTGTACTGGATATATAACCGTACCAATACACAATTGAAAAACAAGTTTAAAAGAAAGAAGTTTTCTTCTTTTTTTTGAATTATTTTTATTAATTTTTAAGAAAAAGATGGGATAGGGTTTTCTTCTTGAAAAAGAGGTTTAAATATCTTGGGGCAGCCTCTCAGACACCCCCCTGCAGTCTGGCGCCACCCTCAGCCACCCTCTGTGTGCCACTGCTCCTTCTCCTTACACTCATGGCCTCCATGGCCTTGCCCCTCCTTCCCTCTCTGCTCCCATATCCCACTATATCAGGGGGCTCCAAACTCCGGCCAGCGGGCCAGATCCGGTCCCCCCCGGATCCTTGCCTCAAGGAAGCAGCGTCCGCCATTCCATTCTGGGGAGTACGAAGACCCTGACGACAGCCCCCAGGGGTCTTCATGGCAAGCCACACCTGTGCAGAATGCTGGGCATGAGACATGCTGGGATGGCTGACCCTAACAGTGGCTCGCTGCAAAGACCCCTGGAGGCTGTGGTTGGGGTCTTCGTGATCGTCCCAGGCAGAACGGCAGGTGCAGTTTGCGCCAGGGATGCTTGTCAGCAGTGCAGTTTGGAGACGGCTGCTCTACATTCCTGCATGTAACGTTTGCTGCTTTGCCTCCATCATTGCTAACAACCTAAAGCTCTCCCGCTCTTCCAGATGGTTCCATCCCTCCTGCCTTGCCACCCCTTATGTCTGGCACTTCCTCCTTGATCGCTGGTGGGGTGCCCCTCCACTTCGTTCCTTCAAATCCCACCTCAAAACCTGGAAACCTTTGGGACTCCTCCTGACTGCAAGGAAGCCTAAGGATGCACAAGCAGCAGCGTACCAGGGTCGTTTGGCCCCTGCGTGGCATTATTTTCAGTAATAGTCATAACCAGTGGTGTCATTCAAATGATTTAGGAACAGGAACTCACTTTTGATTGGCACTTGTCGGGAATCCGGAACCAGCCACGGAGCCCGTTAGGATCCGGAACACCCATTCTGGTCCGTTCCCCCTGAATGACATCACTGCCTTCGCCCCCCTAGGAATCCGGAGTCGCTCCCTTTAACCCTCTGAGTGCCGGCCAACCAAGAAGGAAAGCTCTTTGCGGAGGAATTGGGAGGGGGGAGGAGGGAGAGTGAAGTGGGCGGAGTCAGCCCTAATTTTAACTAGTGAAACTGAGTTCCCCCGCATTCCCCCTGCATGACATCACTGGTCATAATGTGAAGTGAATAATGAAATGAAATGGCCAGAGAAGATGCATAGTGAACTTGTTCTTTTCTTGAAATTTGTGTTTATTCAAAGTTGGTATGTATAAGTTTGCATATATAACTTTGTAACTCCTTATATAGACTCATACCAATAAACATGTTTGTGGGTGGCTGCAGCCAGCACTAACGGGCAGCGCAATCCTATACCCCTCTTGTGCCGGTGCTAAGCTCTTGCGCCAGCTGAACGCTGTTGCAAACGTTCTGTCAAGTGTGTCTGCGTCGGTGCTGTGGCGCTGGACTGGCACGAGAACCTGGGACCCCCCCATCCACCTTCTTTGTACACTACAGGGTACATGAAGTAATAGCATATGGTTCATTTTTTCCTATTTACCCTGGTGTCACCCCTCCCCTTCCTCTGTCAGCTCCTTGGTATTTGTTTTTATTATTATTAAGACTCTTATGTACAGCTTTACAACACAGGACTTTGCAAGGTGGTTGCATATCACAGAATAAATAAATAACTCTCTCTCTCTCTCTCTCACACACACACACACACTCACTCACTCTCACACACACACACACACACACACACACGCACGCACGCACGCTCCTTGGGCGCACAGTGCTCAATGCAAACATGCATATTGATAAAACACTGCAGGAAAGCTATCTGGCAGGTATCAAGATGTGTTTTGTGCCATGTTTTCCTGAGGCACATGTGGACCTGGTAGGTACTGAGCACCAGGCAAAAACAACTTTGAGTCATGTGTATGAATGACAACATCAAGCTTGCTTTTTTGTAGTTTTTTGCAGTGTTTTACCCAAGTGCTCTCATATGTTGGTAAAAGCAATGCATACGAAGAATCTTGATGCAATAATGCATACCATCAAAATTGCACTTTTGGGGGGGCATGTTTTACCCATGTGCACTGGTAATGTTGGGTGGGGGTCAGAAGACACAATGAACTGAAAGAACAAATGTTAACGCTGAACAGCATCTTACTCAATGCCCTAACCAGGGAAGATTCTTATCCTGCCAGGTTTACTTTGAAACTGACCAGGTAATCCAGATCTCCAAATGCCAGGAAGAGAATCTCAGAAGCATTGCTGAACTGCCAGATGCTTCATTTAGAGATGCATGGCACCAAACTCAGCGTGAGTGTGGGGAAAAGGACCCTGGGCTAAGTGGCCCTCTCTGTCCTCGCCCAATGAAATGATCCAGGAAGGGAGCAGCCGAGATATTTTTCAGACTCTCTCCCTTGAGGATTCCTGTTGACAGTTCTGCATTGTAGTGACACGTCAGCACATGAAATGCAAAGGGTCAAATTACTTCATGTGGGCGGAGATAGGGCTGAGTGAGTCCCGGCAGCAAATAGTAATTAAAAGGAGTGGTGGCGTAATGAATCACTGGTGAGGGCACTTGCTAGCGGAACTGTTCCGAGTTCTTCTTCGTTGGCTGCACTTTGTGCAACGCAGACCAGGGGCTGGAGGAGAGAAGGTGGCAAGGAGCCAGGAACACCATGAGGTCATCAAGAAAGAATTGTACAGCTTCAGCTGCTCCTGGTCATTCTTGAGACAAACGAGACAGCGAAGCAGTGTACAAGCGATTAAAGGCAAGGGTGGTAGCCAGCATTGGGTGCACAGAATGCATTTTCACAGAGTTCTCACTTTAATGTTGTCACACATTGTGGATGCTCCAGATGTTCTCCATATGAGTGGGGCAAGATCAAGAGGTAGGACAACCCCTGCTAACTGGGCAAGAGGCACTTTTTCAAGTGGTGTCCTCTTATATTTAGCAGGGGGAGAGCAATTGTCCCTCTTTACCCCAGGGACAGTGTCTTTCTCGTGGCTGTTGCTGGTGGTGTTCTCCAGTCTTTTAGATTGTCAGCCCTTTTGGGACAGGGAGCCATTTAACTTTAATGTTATTATTTGCCTGTAAACCGCTTTGTGAACTCGTGTTGAAAAGCAGTATATAAATACTAGTGATTGATTGATTGATCTCGTCATGTTGCCTCAAGTGAATATTTAAAATGAAATCCTTTTTAAAAACCTTCACAATAAACTAGTATAGTGGTTCCCAAACTTTTTAGAGGCCCTAGAGGCTACTGCCTGATTTATAAATGGCAGATTGGGCAGCTGTGGTTCCCCCCATCCTGTAACAGCTTATTTAACCCTTGATGCACATAGCCTTGTCTGCCTGGTCAGTTTCACAAACCACCGAAAATTGAGTCCTGATTCCCGGACCCATAGCTTGAGAATTGCTGCTATAGTCTAAGTACAAAAACAGTCAGTTACTCATGTCACTCGTGTTGATCTTTGTATCATGTCATATTTGCTCTTCTGCTATATTAGATTAGTTCCTCCAGCCATCCAAGGAGGCTGATTTACAATGACCTAAAATTAGGTTCTACTTAGCCGATGCAGAGGCAAAGCAAAACCTCCCTACATAAGAACATAAGAAGAGCCCTGCTGGATCAGGCCAAAGGCTCATCTAGTCCAGCTTCCTGTATCTCACAGCGGCCCACCAGGTGCCCCAGGGAGGCACGAGACAACAAGATGCTTGATCCTGTTGCCACTCCCTTGCACCCGGTACTCTGAAGTAGCCCACCACCTTTGTAAGGAGGTTGCACAATCCATCATTGCCTATAGCCCACGATGGACCTTTCCTCCAGAAATCCAGACATACATGGAGGTTGGGATGCAGTGGTGATACTCGCTGCTGGTCCTAACCCCTGCTCCACCCTTCCCCTTAACACTCGTACCACCTGCGTTAAGCCCAATAGGATCAGGCCCTCAGTAAGCAATGAACCCCATCCAACTTGGCGATACGTGTCTATGTAGTGGTTTCCAAGCAAGCAGATAATGTCATGTGTATTACCTTGATATTGCCCTTACAACCACTCTGTTAGGTAAGTAACTATTATTATCCCCATATTGCAGATGAGGAAAAGTGAGGCTAAAAGGAAATGGATTGCCTCTTATAGTGCAATCCTATGCATAGTAGCTTTGAAGCAAGGCCTGCTGTGTTCAGTGGAGCTTTTGCAGACAAAGGCACCCTCAGTGAGGTCATAGCGGAGATGAGGTTCAAGCCAATGAAGTCTATTTATAGCACAGTTTCTTAGCCCTATGCTTCACAAGTTTAGTGGAACTTATCTCTGTGTAAACATGCCCATAGATTCTCACTGCATATCTTGTAGCCCTAATACAGCCATCATACATTTACAATCCTCATTAAACTCCAACATTGCCCAGAGATGTTCCACTCATAGCAGATTCCAAAAGTTTTCTCCATTTCTTTGTTCTGTAGACTAGACATAAAATAGTCGTGTTCAGGAGGGTTCTTTTAGTTGATTGCAAAGTTGGCAATGGGACACAGTGAAGAAGCCTTGAGCTTTAAAACCCACATCTGTTTAAATGTGTAATCTGGACATAGTTCTCAATCTCTGCAATTCCCTTAGGATCGGGTTCACGGCTTAAGGGTGATGTCAAATTGCACCTTACAAATGGATGCTCAGATATCCTCTGTGGCTTTTAGCAGCCCATAAAATCAGCTTCAACCAGTATGCATAGTGCAGCCTTCCTTGGGGGGAAAAATGGGCAAAACCCCAATAACATCCAGTTTGGATTACTGCAAAACCATTTGCTTGGAGCTGTCTTGGAAGTAACATCCATGCACTCAAGCAAGAGGGGTCCCCCAACAAAATATAACTCTATGCACATCTTCCTGTGAGTCAGTCCAAACAAATTTGGGGGTGTAATTGAGGAGGAAAGCAGTGCTTAGAATTTTATCTGACTGCATGAGCACTGACAAAATCACCAGGAGTGCTCAGGTGCAGCCTTTGAAATTTAAGGAAGCCTTTAGAGGATAAATAGCATCAGGCTCTGCAGGAGGCAAACTGTGAAATTTGCCTAGAGGCCTATGTTAATGTCAAGACTCCAGGATTCTATGTTAATGTCAGGACCATTGTCTTTCCAGCAGGGCTATCTGTCACAGAGTTCAGCTACAATCCTATTTATATTTACCTGGAAGAAAGACCTATTGATAGAGGAGGGTTTTTTAAGTGATAATGAAATAATCACACATAACACCGTAAAAAAAAGAAAACCTGAAATCTGAAAAAAATTATCTAACTCCTGTGCGTATTTCTGACGCCTCTACATGCATTTACCCAGTGGTGTAGCTGCAGGGGTGTAAAAACTTCTATTACTGACGACATGGCAACCTGCCTTCTCAGCGGCCCCTCCCCCTTAACACCAAAAGCCATACAGCATGGTGAGAGCAATTGTCTCTGTGTTGCTCTCATTGTCCTGGATGGTTTCCATCAGTGAGAGGGAGGGGTCATTTAGATGGGGCTTTACCATGCTGTCAATCAATGTTGATCCTACCTATTTGTTGGGGGGAGTCACTTGCCCCTGGGCGGCTCATTGGTGGAGGAGAGGGGGTAGCGTGAAGGTGCTTGACGCTGCTGTGGCGAGCAGCTTTTGGCCCTCTGTTCCGCCAAATCCCGTCCTGCAACAGATAACTTAAAGTTAGGGAAGACAAGTGTTCCCCCAAATCCCCTGCTGGGCCTCCCCAAGGACCTCAATGCCCACATTAGGCTAACTGGTTTTCCCACAGAGCAGCATCAGAGATAGACAAGAGGGAGGGGTTCAGTCACCCACTGGGCCTCCTCTCTTTCAGCAGCTTTTGTTTGGGATCACTGGCTGGTCAACCTCCTCCAGACTGCCCTCATCACTGGCTTCGCTCCCCACCACCACACAATAGGCAGTCAGCGTGTCCCAGCTACAACTGCCTCCAATGAGCTTACCTTCTCCAGTCCTTTAACAGTCCTTCAGGCTGTCCAACAGGTAGTCAGTCCATCCAGCACAGCCATCCATCCAGCGTCTAGCACACAGCCAGCAGTCTAGCCATCCAGCACCTACCTGGTGCCAATCTCCAGCTCCTATCCAGGTCCTCATCCAGGACCTTCTCAACTCCCATCCCAGCTCCCTTTCTCCCTCTGCTGCCTCCAGCTTTATACTGAGTTGGCTGGCTTTAATTCATCAGCCACACCTAGTGGTGTCATCTACAAATAAGGAACGGGAACGCTGGGCGGGACTTCCGCGAGACTTCCGCGTGATTGGCTGCCTGCCCGTCCCATTCCACGGCTGCCCTGGCCTCAGGGTGTGTGTGCCTGCTCGCCAGGGGAGATGGGTGGGGGGGCACCAGAGCCTGGGTGAGCAGTGGTGGGGTGCACAAACCGGGGGCAGCCCCCCCAGGCCAGGGCAGCCGCGGAACGAAACCAGGCGGGCTGCCAATCACGCAGAAGTCCCGCCCAAGTCCCGCCCAGTGTTCCCGTTCCTTGTTTGTAGATGACACCACCGGCCATACCCATCTGCACCTGTGTCCCTGAGGCTTGCAAAGACCTTCTGGGATTAACCCTATAACCCCTGGTTTATCTGGGACAAGGGGCTATTGCTGATACCACTCTCTATCTCCTTGGGGTAACTCCTGCCTTTTCCAATACACCTTCCCACCTGCCCCTGCATCTGTATTGCTCCAAAATTGAGTGATTCCGGATGCTGGGGGTGTGGTGGGGGCGGTGCAGGGGGTGCGGAGCCGGTGCAGGGGCAGTGATTATTGGGCCTGCACCAGGTTGGAGACTTGGGTAGGTCCGCCACTGCTTCCAATAGCATTTTGACCCCCCTTTAGGTCTGCCACTGCATGTATGTGCATCTGCTGACACTATACCACCTCCAGCTAAGGCACTGCATGTGGCTGCATATACTGACACTATGAGCACAATCCTAGCCTGGAGTTAGGCCAGCACAGTTAGGCCAGCAAAGTTTGACTGGCACAAAGGACACCATAAAGCGCATTTGGACCACTCTCAGTCAGGGAGGAGGGTGCACGTCTGTGTGCTGGCCTCATTGGCTCTGGGAGTGGTCCAAACATACTTTACTGTGTCCCTTGTGCCTGACAAACTTTACTAACTTTGCTAATCCCAGGTTAGGATTGCCCCTAGATCACCTACCCAGTACACTTTAAAAGCAATTATAATTTATAAAAATGCACCCTTGGAATAAAAACACATAATACTGCTTTCAGCACTTCTAACTTTGGAAAACACAGAAATCTGTGAGAAAATAAAACTGTTTTCACCCACCAGTACCTATTGAACACAGTGGAGTAAGTATGAGTAAGTATGCAGAAGCTCAATGTGCTCATGTTGTCTACGTGAACACCTGAACCCAACTGGGGCTCTCCAAGGTTGCCGCCTTGTTCCGGTAAAGGCACGCTGACCTGTCAATGGTTTTGGCAGGACTCGATTCCCCGGTGTGCATTCCCTCTGCTGAGTGAAGAAGCAACCTCCCCAACCCGAGAGTGCATTTCAAGCCCAACTCCCTCCATCCCGGCTGGCCTGGGATCCCCTCTTTGTGGCTTACCAAGGAACTATCGACGGAAAAGAATGCCAGCTGGACTTTGATGTTGCAGAAAGAGAAATACATTTTACTCACGTGTAGGACATCAGTAAAATGGACACAAATGCAATACGTCTCCAAGGAGACCCCAGAACTTGTGCAATTTGTACATTTTGGCTTGATCAGCTGTACAGTTGAACATGCAAATGTGGAAATGACAACAACAAATAAAAACATTGGCCAATTGCTATTGGCAATTTTGGTTATGTGAGACATTTGATTGGTGGTCCTTTTTTGCTGCTGCTCCCCCTCCCCACCTGTGTGACCCCAACCAAGGGTCAGGGAGGAGTGATGATGAAGCATAGTCAGATGCAAACATAGGTACATTTAGATTAAGACAAGATTTGGCACATTCAAACACAAAAGCAGAAAGGAGACATTTAGACTAGACAGATTTAGCCACAAGTGCTTGACACATTTGATTGCTTGATACAACAGTTATCAATATGGTAAGTACTTACACAGAGGGATGCAAACTTCAAAAGTCAGAATCTTTCCCTCCCCACCTTGACCTAATCACCTTGATAAATAGCTACTCTGGAATGGCCGGAAGGAAGTTTGCATTTGAATAGTACAGTAGTGGTGATAAGATTTGACAATGGATACAGGCAGGTATAGTTTTACTTTAATGCTTTAGTCTTTTCTGTTGCTGTTTTAAACTTTGGTGGGGAAACCTTTTGGCTTAGTCCAAAGACTTTTCCAGGTTATTTTAGCTCCTGGGCAGATAGGCAGAAGTTTGTTTTTACTATGTTCTTGTGTCAGATATCAGATTTGCATTACTAGACCCTGAGGGAGGGAGACATTCGAACGTCTCTTGGCACCAATTCTTAATGGTCTGCATTGTCTTGTGCTATCTCCCAAGGATCACCTCTGTGACCTCTTTGCAGGGTAGCAGCTTCCAGGATGAAATCTAAAATGGAGTCAGACCTGTACACATTTAAGGGAAGGAGAGGGTGTTCTCGGCACTGCCCTCCCCTCGATGGGGTCCATACCTTTTTCCCATCACATTCTGGTCTTACCCCTTCACCTTTACAGGTCCTATATTATGTGCATCTGGTTAGACCTCCATCTGACCATCATGAACATAGCAATCACAAGTATTACCTATAGGCCAAAATAACTACAATGGGGTACAGAGCCACGTTAAGGAGGTTCTTAACAGTTGGACTTAGCCAAGAAGTGTTTTCCCACCTAGAGTTGCTGCTGGCTTTCACTGTTGCCAGAACCTCACTTTTGCCAGAGAGTTGAAGGTGATTAGCGGGAGTTCGGGGTGTCTTGGCTGGGCTGGGTGCTCGCAGCCAGGTGAAAGGAGCTTGGTGGTTATAGCATGGCTGGGCTGGGTGCCTGCAGCCAGGATAAGGGAGCTTGGTGGTTTCTGAGAGAATCACCGGGGAGGAGGGGCAGAGGCGGATCTACAGGGAGGGCAGAGCTCTAAGTGTTGCAAGAAGCCTTACTCTGTCATGTGAATCCCTCTTCTCCCTTGCTGCTGTAGCCAGTAAGCAATGCCAAGATGTTGCTTTTCCCTGTGAGGATTGGCTAAAACGGTGCAGGAGAGGAGTGATTTCCACTGCAAGGTAAGGCTTCTTGCAAAACTTAGAGCTTTGCCCTCCCTTAGATCTGCCTCTGAGGGGGGTCCTCCTACATCACTCATATACACTTTTTTACATTTAGTTGTAAATGTAAAATCCTATTATTCATTTTTTATACATCTATTTTAAAGCAATTGCAAAAGTTTGTAGACAAAGAACTTAGATCTTTAAATGAGATATTATATGTTTCAAAGTAGAAATCGGTGGCAGGAGAAGAAAATGCTGTAATGAAAATATAGGAAGTTGATTTTTTTTTTTTACTTTTTATGGTCTTATGGACAGGGGGAGGTGTCAGCTTCTGTACTTACACAATTTTATCATTACACCAGGGAACAAATTATATATCAGTTCTGTGTAACCTTCCTGTCCCGTTGGTTGTATCTTTGTGTGCAGGGATTTTAAATTTATGAGTCTATTAGAAAATAAGTGATACTGTGGAGGGGGAGAAGGGGGGGAATTCCAGCTTTCTTGTGACATTCAGAAATAGCAAGGAGAAGAAAAGGCACTTACGGAATTATAATGAGTATGATATTGCAGCGATATTTTTCAAAGGGTCAACATGGTTAAAGAGGCCTGGTCCTTGGATGGGGAGAAACAGGTAAGCCTCTCACTGGTGCAAGCAGTCATCTAAGGCAGCAATTTTCAATCAGTGTGCTGTGGCACACTGGTGTGCTGCAAACTGCAGGCATGCTGCAGGAGTTTTGGGTAGGGTCATTCATTAGTAGGACCATGGAGGTTGTGAGCCTCCCACCAGCAGCACAGTGTGCGTTGTCCAGAGGCGGATCTACAGGGAGGGCAAAGCTCTAAGTGTTGCAAGGAGCCTGACCCTGTCATGTAAATCCCTCCTCTCCCTTGCTGCTGTAGCCAGTAAGCAATGCCAAGATGTTGCTGTTCCCTGTACTGTGGGGATTGGCTAAAACGGTGCAGGAGAGGAGTGATTTCCACTGCAAGGAAAGGCTTCTTGCAAAACTTAGAGCTTTGCCCTCCCTTAGATCTGCCTCTGGCATTGTCAATTGTCGAAAAACTGATGGTGAGTCCTGAAAACTTTAGTTCCTTTTCAGTGTCCTTTTCAGTGTGATGAAAAAAGAAACGATGAAAGGGTCTGCAAAGGTTTCGAGAACCAGCTTCACCAATGCCTCTGTACTACAGTAGCGCTGCTAATTTACAAGGCTACCCAAGAGATCCTGGTGCCCAAGGCAGTGCGCAAGATGCTGCTTTTAGCTGGGGACATGCTGGCTGCCTCCTGCACCACTCCTCTTTCTGCTCTTTTGATTTGAAAAGGGAATCAGAATGGGCAAGGAAGAGTGGAGGAGCGGAGAGTTGCAGCCTAGAGAAGCTACTGTCAACATTGTTCTTTTCACAGTACACTGACCTCTATAGTATTCCTTAAGGTTTTCATATCTTGTGATGTCACCTCCGGGTTCCGGGAGACTCTTTTGGGTTTTTAGGGCAGCTGTCTGTAGTGATGAGTTGTCCATCCTGGCTGAGCCAGCTGAGGAAGGAAGTTCTACCTTGGGGATGGGCCAGCCCTGGGAGGGGCAGTATAAGTTGGTCCTTGTTATCCATGGGTCCAGGGCTTGGGGATGTGAATCAACGTGGGTCCCTGACTTGTGTTAAGGTCTGACCTGTATCCTCCGGACACAACTGGGGTGTTCTGAGTTGTGGGAAGGCTGTGTGCCAGGAGGCCGTGTGTCTCCCCACATCTTAGAACACTGAAAAACCAGAAGTGCATTTCATATGCCCCTGGCAGGCATTCTGAGATGAAAGGAGGCCTCTCCGTGCCCCAGAAAACCCTCTGGATATGACTAGAAGACACCTCCAGTTCAGCGATGGGATCTACAAATGACCTGGGGGAATGCTGGGCGGGACTTAGGCGGGACATCCGAGTGATTAGCAGCCCGTCTGCGGCGATCCGCAGCTGCCCTGGCCTGGGGGGGGGGGCTCCTGCTCGCTGCGGAGGACGGGTGAGGGTCGCACCGGGTGCCTGGGCGAGCAGCGGTGGGGCGTGCTAACCGGGGGCAGCCCCCCCCGAGGCCAGGACAGCTGCAGAATGCTGCGGGCGGGCAGCCAATCATGCGGAAGCCCAGCGGAAGTCCCCCCCAGTGTCCCCCAGGTCGTTTGTAGATCCCATCGCTGCTCCAGTTGCATCCGAAAGGTACAGATCACCCCACCCCGTGGATTCCAATATTTGCAGATTTCGGCATTTGCAGGGGTTCCAGAAACAGAACCTCCTTGGATGCCAAGATTGGACGGTATTTGATTTGCAGCCTCAAAGCAAAGGGAGGCCAACCTCCTTCCCTATATAATAGGACTCAATCAAGTGCTAGGGAACTTGGTGACTCTGGGATAAGCGTGTACATCCATACCTTCAGCTGTTGTCATGACTCATAGTGGCTGGCTTCTGCCACTGCATTGGGTCCTTTAGCATAATTTCTGTATCCAGGTTAAACTGCTTAATCTGAAATGAAGCAGCCCGAGCTTTCCCATTAGCGGAAACTTGGAAAGACTATCACACTAAGTCTGCTTCTTTTCTCTCATTGATTGCATCAAAATATAATTACTATACAAACAAAAAGTATTCTTCCCTCCCCCCATGGTAATGGAACCCATATCTGGAATCCGAACATCAGCCGTGTATTCTCCCTTGCTGGAGGAACAACAATAAAAGTAGTTCATTTGGAACTTATTTCATTTTATTTGCATTTGTGTATGAGAACAGAGTTCAGTGAGGCCTCTCAGATCTGGGAAAGTAAACAGATCTAAATGATGTTCAATAAAATGTCTGTCACAGATATTCCCAAATTTAGTTTAAATTCAAACAAAGCAGGAGAAACTGAAGTCAAACATGAATGAAAGAGGCTTGGGAAATTAAAAAAAATAAATTTATCCATCTTGCCTTTAAAGGAAACAAAGTCAAAAGACGACCAAATGTGTAAAGTTCTGTGCATATGTTTTTGTCCGTTTGGGATTAATACTGGATTTACTAGGGACTGAATTAAGCTGAGCAGGGCTGTCCCCTGGGTTGGACTTAAGACCCAATCAGGACCCAATGGGAAACATTTTTTGCAGGGTCCCAGGTTCATAGTGAAGGTCTGTAGAATCTTTCAGCCTGATCCTAGCAGGCTTACTACCCATGCTGTAGCCTAGATCAACTGCTAGATCAACTGAGGCACAATCCTATACTGTGCTGCAATGGCGCTGCCGGTTGGCCTGTGCCATATCCTAGTGCAGTATAGGTGAGGCTGGAGCCTCCCCACGGCAATGGCACATTAGTGCTCGTGGGAGGCGCCAGTCTCCCCTATGTGCACCTCAGATGTGCGCCTGCTTAACAGCAGGCGCAGATCCGAGGAGACTTCACTGCCCAAATCAGGGCTGCATGGCCTCCTAAATGGGCCTAGGATTTGGCCTTATAGCTGAATCCTGGGCCCGTCTCCAGGACGACCTGGCACGTCTGCTGGCACGCCCACTGCCAGCCTACGTGCCGTCCAGAAATGCCCTCCCCCTGTCCTGTTCCGCTGGGGGGTGCGCCGGGTGGAGAGGGAGATCAGGAGGGGGACGGGGATGGCGGCAGAGATTGCTAACCCCCTTCCTGAGCTGCACATGGGTCTCCTTAATTCTGCTCCTTCTCAATAGGGGG